>JAOTQP010000304.1:3746787-3765009 GCA_026413545.1 Cichladusa arquata | reverse complement strand
TGGGACTCAATGGCCCTTTAACAGAAGATATCTTCCTGGAGGAAGGATGGGATGAGGAAAAGATAAAGAATACTGCCCCACCAGGTTTTTAACAGATGGCCCATTAGCAGAGGATATCTCCCACAGAGATAAGAATCACTGCCCCGCCTGGTTTCAGCAGATGGTGACAGAATATATAGTTTTGGGCATATCTTTACATTGTAACCTAGGACAACTGCCCAAGACAAGGCAACATCAGGTCTCAGTTGGAAGATGCTGCCCATGCTCAGCCTGGAGCTGAAGTTTTCCTGACTGGTGGCCCTCTGCAGCTCCCACAGCGTGCTCATCCTGGCCTGGACAACAGGCATTCCTTCTTCCCCTAAATGCAACACCTTCCCCTACAGCTCCTTAATCCAGCCTGGCCAGGCAGCAGCAAATTTCAGCTTGGGAGCCCCAAGAGGGATTTGGGCAACATCCCCATCACCAGAGTCTGCTCCTGGCAGAGAACCAGAGAAGCTGTGGCATTTTCTCCCAACAAGAGGTGGAAGCAGAGCCCCCTGACCCTGTGGGACTCACATTAAAAAAATCCTCCAAGTTAGGGTCTCCCCAAGTAGGGAGGCTTGATCAGCATGCTCAGAGGAGACTCCCCACACCCTGATGTCTGCACAGGAAAAGCTGGGGGTTTCTTTCATGGGATGCCAAGCACAGCCTGTACTTGCACCCTCCAAACCCTTGCACTGGAATGATGGGCAAGATTATTCACTGAGAATTATTAAGAACATTGAGCTAATCTTTCTTTTTTTCTTTTCTTTTTTTTTTTTTTCTTAGTAAGTGATCTTGAAAGGAGCACTTGCCTACCGCAGGTACTTCCTTGTGGTGTTTAGACAATTGAAACAAGTGAGATCAAGAAACAAACCCTGTCATTGCTTCATATTTTTGATCAAAAGGCTTTGTTTGCCTTGCCCTTCCCCCAACCCCAAAAAAAACCCACCAGAAAACTCCTGTGCCACACAGAGCTGCTTTTCAGAGCCTGTTGGAGGGAGAGAGTGAGTCTGTTTTACTCAGCTTAGGAATTAACAGCGTGCTGTTACTACAGGTTTGCACACAGGGCTGAGGCTGCAAAGCACACCTTTTAAAAAAAAAAAAAAATTGTAACTAGAAGCCAAAGCTGCCGCTGAACATTGAACTTGCAAGAGTTTCAGTTATGCAAGCACACATTTCCTGGGTGTGAACATCTGACAGGCAGTAAATGAGGTGGGGAAGGAAGTTAATAAATGAGTACAACCAGCACTGCTGGAAAGTAAGTGGATTTGAAACTTTCTAAAGAAAATCAGTCGTTCAAAGCTCCGTGCTTGCAGTCAGCCCACGAGGCATCTCAGCTCCACAGCTGTGCACAAATGCTTGCAAGCACCTCTGCAAGCCATGGCAAAGGGAAAAAAAGGGTTTGCAGGTTTTACATTTACTGGTTCCTTGGATTTTGTAGAGGAGAAATGGGTGATGCAGGGAGGATTTCCTTATGTCCCTTTCAAAACAGTGTCTGTTACCTGAAAATTTAAATCCCCAAACATTTACTTCTCCCTCAAAATAAAATCCTGGGCTGCTCTCCCTCCTCCTCATTCTCCATGGGCCCCCACACTGGACTCTCTCCAGTTTGCAGGTACCTCTCTGGTACCGGGGGCAATAAAATATTCCCAGTATCCAGATGTGCATCCCCGTGATGGGCAGAGAGAATTATTTGAGCAGCCTGGTCTGGGGGGTGGCATTCCTGCCCATGCCAGGGAGATGGAATGAAATGGTCTTTAAGGTCCTTTCCCACCAAAACCAGTCTGACTGGACCAAAACCTGATTCCATGGCTCTGTGATTCTGCCTCCCCCACTGCCTGGGACCCCAGACCCACTCCAGCATCACTCTCCTTCTACCACCTCCCAACCCCTTTTTTCCCTTTCAATACTTCCCATGGGAAAGTTTGTCACATGAGCATATTCCATCTTCACCTCCTTTCCCCTAGGTCTGCATCACCACAGCCTGTCTGTAAGAAATGGCACTGGCTTTCCCTCTAAAGACAAACTCTTTTTGGGAGCATCTCAGTGGAATTTAGACCTGCTAGCCTCCTGGAGAGCAAGTCCAGTCTGCACCCTCAGTGCCAAAACCAAACCAGAGGGATGAGTCCCTTGAAATTATGGCAAGCAGGGAAATAATTCTGCAGCCAGCCCATGATTTACTATGAATTTCCTGAATATTTTATGATTTTTCTGTGTGCCTGTAGCTCTTCATGGCTTTTCATCCCCTATCACTGCTATGTTTGAAAGGCAAACCCTTCCTTTGCCCCAAATTCCCTCTGAGAGAAAACATTTCAGCGTGTTGGTTCAAGTATCAAAACACACTGAACTTTGAGTGCCTCAATTTGGTCCCTGTTATCAAATTCAGTAAAAAAAAAAAATCCCACAGATCCCAAATGGCCAAATTCACTCAGGAAAAAGTGGCAACAAACCAAGTAACAGGAGCTCCCCACCCAAAACCAGCCACATGTCCATCATTAGTGGTTTGGTTGCTCGTGGGGAGTCACAGTTCAACAAGGTCATGCTCTGTCACTCCAGGAGCTGGATTTGATTTCTCAAAGGGAGAGCAGGTTTAAGCAGGAATTTTAAGCTCCTTGTGGAATACAAACCACAAATTGAAGCGTTGACAGTGGTGCTTCTTGGTGTGTTATTACCTGAGAGCATTAAACACTGGCAAAGAGGGGTTTTCCCTTTTTTGGGGGACATCCCTTGGATGGGTTTCCAAGCAGAGAGGGATCTCCATCCTCAGGGATGCCAGGACTCACCTGGATGTGGCCTCAGTGTTGGGAACCTCCAAGGGAGCTCCCTACCCAATCTTTCCCATCATCAAACTTCACCCAGGCTGCTGCCATGGCAGATCCTGCTTCTTTTTCCTCAGAACCCTCAACAGGGTCTCAGCCTACCCAAAAAGTGTCCATTTAAAGCTGATGTGAGGGTGGGCTGAACAAACCCCAGGGGAAGGTTCAGCTGAGGGCACCCATCCCATTCCAGGGGCTTCTCCCTTTTCCCTGCCCGGGGCTGATTCATGCCCCAGGGGCACTGGGGTGGCAGGAGGTGGCAGGACACCAAGGTTTGCCACCTGAGAGGTTTCTCCAGGGGTTTTCCAGCCTGGAGGAGGTGCCTGTGCCTTCCTCCCTGTCCTGGTGCAGCCACGGCCATCAGCAGATATTGGATGCTGGTGTGCCTCGTTTCCCTTCTCCTTTTTTTTTTTTAAATTTTTTTTCCTTTTCATTTTAGGACTAGCATCTGGCTGTCTTGCTCCCAAGGCTGTTATTAACTCCACAGCAGTGGCAGCTGACAAACCCAGCAGCTTCAGCAGCACCTTCCCAAATCCCAAGTTCTTCACCTTTACAGAGCACTACCTTAATTTTATTCACAGGCAACTTCTTATTTATATGACCACTTCCATCAAACTTCTTTTTTTCCCCCTCTTGATTTCCAGAAGACTTTTTGCCAAAGTGAGGTAAAATAGAAGCAGCAACAACCACCATGAGTTGAGCAATGAGATGGCCGAGGACCCAATGAGGCTGGGCTGGACACAACCCCAGTGACCAAAAACCCACTGTGACCAAAAGCACTTCTGCCATGGGACTGGGACCAGCACTGGGAAAAGCTCAGCAGCACAAAGAAAGCCCCATGAAAACATGATAACCATGCCAGCCAGGATCTTCCCCCCTAGAGCAGCTGACAACACCAAATTTTTAATTTTTTTTTTTTAATACTTTTTTGTTTTTTAATAAAAAAGAGCACACGGCCAAGACAACCCAGAGCAGACCCTGGATGTGGCAATCACATCCTGGGACTATTTTCAGTATGAGGGATGGCCAGACCAAACAGCCAATTTCCAGCCTGTTAATGTGAGCCTCACACACATTTAGATGTGTCATATTCAGCCTGTCCTGAAGGACAGAAATAAGACTTTGAGAGGTGCCAAACATCTCATCCACACGAGATTCAGTGTTTAAAACCTGCCAGTCCTGAGCAGAAAGGGCTGAACTAGGTGTTTCCCTGGGATTTCTCACTGTGTGGGATTATTTCCCCTCATTGCTGCCAGGTCTTAAATCAGCTGCATCTTGAGTTGTCTTCCTGCAGCATCTCTGGGAGCTGCCATCATCCCTCTCTAAAAAACCTCCTCAGCCTTCCTCAAAGCTGCCAGCAGCTCCTTATCCAGAAGCCAAAGGTGTAATTTTGGCTGTTTTCCATTCAAGCAGTGACATGGGAGAGCACCTCAGTGTTTGCTCACCAAGGCTCTCCCCCATGGCATCCCAAAGGAGATTTTTCTGACTTCAGGAAAGTCAGAAAAACCAACATCTTCCAGGTCAATGTATCCCACAGAATGGCCTGGGTTGGAAGGGACTTTAAAACCCATCCAATTCCACCCCTGCCATGTCAGGGACACCGCCCACTATCCCAGGCTGCTCCAAGCCCCATCCAGCCTGGCCTTGGACACTGCCAGGGATCCAGGGGCAGCCACAGCTTCTCCAGGCAACCAGTTCTGGGAGCAGAACCCCACATTTCACCACCATCCAGCAGATCTCTCCCAAACTCTGCTCCTGCTCTGGTAGAAACCCACTGACAGCCGTTCAAAAGTAATTATTTTTATTTCAACTCTATAAAGTATACAACAGGCACTCGGCAATTACAGCTGCAGGGGGAGTACAGAGCGAAACAAAAGCCATGGAAGTTTATGAAAAAAACCCGAAGTTCCTCAGTCAACATCCAAAGAGTGCAAGCGGCCGATGGCCAACAAACGAAACCTCTGCCACGGAGGGAGAGAAAATCAGAGTATAAAACAAAGAGTAGGGTAAAACCAGCGTAAATCGGGACTCGGGGGGAGAGGCAACTCCAAATGGGAATTCCCCCTTTTTCTGAGAAAGCCCTAAAAGTGCCCAAGTCTCGGTGTCAGGGCCGGGGAGGAGCTTCCAGGGCTCATCCCCGTGGATGCAGGGAATGGGGCAGGGAAAAGCACAGATCCTGTTTGGTTGAGTGGTGCAAATGAGCCTCGTCTTTGCACCGGGGTTTTAGGTCAGGCAAACGCCGGCGGGGTGGATTTTTCCCAGGTGGGAGATTCCCAAGGGGAGCTGTGTGGGACAGCACGGATGGGTGGGATCTGCAGAGCTCAGCAAAACAGGAATACCTGTCTACAGACTGCTAGGATGTCAGAGATTAATTTGACCCGCACATCACATTTATACATTTCACAGAAATGACTCTGTATCTCATTAACAGATACACAGCTCTGGTACATTGAACAGAAATCAGAGAACGACGTCATCATTTCTGTAATTCGTCAAGATCAGATAATAAAGGCTTAGAAATCGGTAGCAGAAAGAACTGTAAAACGCAGCAAGCTAAGAAAGGACGACAGTTTGAGGTGTGTTTGTCTTTGTCATGCAGCATAACACCAAATTTGTCTTTTTTTTTATAAGATGCCATGGATTTAAGGCACTTGCAACAATGCCAGATAGCCAGTGACGTTCTAGAACTGTGGGACAGGTGGGTGAACAGGACAGCCGACAGAAAGTTTAATCATACTGACAAATATGACATTAATTCAAGTCTACCTCGACCTAAAAACATTACATTACAAATAAGGAAATGAAGGAATAATGCCATGGAACTGGAAAAGAACAGAAAGTTCTGTGTGACCCACAAAACATCGACACGAAAATACCTATTTACAGAAATATCTGCTCGTGGTCCTGCTGTTGAAGAAGAGTTTGCTGTGGGCATTGCAGCTCCAGGAGAAGCTGCAACACCAATCAAAGCCCCCTCTGGAAACATGGGAGCCGAGTCCCCCTTCCCTAAAAACGCTGTCGTCCCATAGATCAGGAAAGGAGACAAAGAAATAAGGACAGGAGGTGAAAACACAGAGGCAATCCCTTGTTGTGGATATATAGAGATATATATAAAGCAACTTAAATATATTATTATAACTGAAGGCTTATCATATACATATGCAAAGTGTTAATGCTCAGGAGAGGCCATGGAAGTCGAGTGAGGTGTTTGATATCAAAATAAATTCAGAATCAGCACAGTGCATGCTGCAGGTGTCAATTCCCATGCCTGGCACAAGGGAAAAAGGGACAGGAAAAAGAAACCCAACTCCTCAGCCCATTCTAGTCCCTCCTTCCTGACACGTTTTCAGGTGGATCCCCAAATCCTTGCAGTGCTTTCTCCTCCTTGCCTGCCAATTGCATCACGTGTCACCATCCTGGGAGAAACTCCTACAGAAAGCTGTCCCCATGGAGTGAAAATCCAGGGGGATGTGAGGGAAGCATTTGGCTGTTAGGCCTGTTTAAGATGCCTGGTGAATGTTTTAGCCCTCGTGCTCAGCCTTGGCTCTCAGTGCTGTCCATCCCTTGGAGAAAGGTGGAAAAGCCAGCGGGTGCTGCCTTTTCCCTGTGGTTTTGAAGGCAAATGAAGTTTTAATGGTTAAAGAACAGCAGAAGTGACTGTGCCAGAGGTGTGGCTTCACCCTTTGGAAAACACAGGGAATTCCAGAGCCACAGTCTGGTTTCAAAGGTGTCACACGACCCAGCTCACGTTAAACAGCAGACACGGCCCATGCTGTCAAAATACCCTTTTGATTACGTCCTTTAATGAAAAACATACAAAGGAGTTGGGACTTAGCATCAGGGAAGGAACTTTTTACTGCTCAAACAGACCATTGCCATGTCATATGTGGGTAAAGTTCTCATCAGCAAGACTTGATCTTTCCACGCTCAGCTCTTGGCAGCTGAGATCAAAGGAGGCAGCACCTGCTCACCCACAGCAGGGGCTGGAATGAGAGGATCTTTAAGGTCCCTTCCAACCCAAACCATTCCATCATTCCATGATTCTGTGATTTTTCTGGGGCAAGGTCTCTCAGTGAGACCCAAAACTGATGCTTCCTGTTGGATAACGGGATAAACTTTTAGTCCTGGGTATATGCAACAAATGGGCACCCAGGACAGGATCCCTCTGAATCCTATAAACCAGAGGAGGGAATTTGAGCAAAGGAAAAGCAGTAGAAGTGAGGGAAAAGCATGATATTGTTTTCCCCAGTTCTTTTTTTCCCATAGGGATTTGGCCATCCCTGTGTTAAACATAATCACGTGGACCTGACACGCTGGACACCTCACAGGAATCTTCCAATATCCATTTCCCATTGAATTCCACTGACTTTCCTGTGGAGCCTGGAGAGGCATCAGGATTACTGGTTATGTTCCACCAGAGCCAGCAGACTGGCCCAGGATTTCTATTTTAATGAGATTCTTTAAACACGGGAGAGATGCAGACATGGAGACAAAAGGGAGAACAGAGCCTCTGCTACATATTCCTGACAGGATGGTTCAGGGACAGGTTTCTTCCCAGGTGAGGGATGGATGTAGCACCTCGAAAGGACATCACATGTTTTTCCCTTTGGGCCTCAAAAGGTCAAAGTTATCCTTAATTTCATATCTAATCAGACTGGTGGGCTGCTGTTGCTTTGCTCAGTGATTGGAGCACTGTGAAATGGATCAATGGATGTACAATGGATTAGTTCCATGATTTTCTCTTTCCATGCATGTGTTGGTACCAAGGGAAAGGAGAACTGAAGCCCAAAGGTGGTGCTGCCACGTGAGGGAAGCGACCCAACTCTGCCTTGACAGCATCTGCAGCAGTTGTGCTTTTGTTTGACCAGGCTGAGCCAAAATGTTTCCAAAACCAAGAGGAAAGGGAACATTCAGTCTCGTCAGGAATACTAGGGAAGGACAAGGACACATTCCCCACTGCTCTGGCGGGAGCGCTTTGCTCCTCCTGGGCTCCGGCGCTGCCTGCGGAGCTCAGGGTGGGAATAGCCCAAATCCTGCACTGGAGTAGCTGCAGCACTTCATGAGTTACTACTGATCCTAGGGAAAAAGCAGCTGGAATTAAGTGCCTCTTACTCTACGGATCTCTCACTCTGCTGATCAGGAGTGTGCCAGGATCTCCGTGGCGACAGAGGAGGAGTTCTGTGCCGGAGAAAGGCGCTGTGCCAGGACCACCGTGCCCAGCCAGGTCACGTTCCAGCAGAAAACATGGAGAGCACTACTGTCACTAAGCAAGAAGTCCTAATGCCACTGGAGTTACTGGAGCAGCATCAATCAAGGCATCATGGTGACCCCGAGCACGAATCCTCCCCAGTTCTGGTCTTCCCGTTCCGCTGGCAGCCACGTCCCAGGAAAAGCTGTCCTCAGCAAGGCAGAAGCAGGTAAGAGAAATAACATTAAAAATCTATGTCCCATCCTGAGTTGTCGTCAGGGGGTGGCTCATCACTGTCCTCTGGGAAGCTGTCGAAGTTGCTCGTGTCCGTGGGAGACGCGACCTGCGGGGGGAAGAGCAACAAGAAGGGGATGTTCATCCCAGTGCTGACATTCCCCCTCCATCCCTCAGCCATGGGCATCCCAGAGAATCCCCAGCAAGCCAGGGAAGTGCTGCATCCACAGCTTTTTGCTGGGGAATTTCTCCCAGCTGCCCTACTCTCCTGAGTTTTCCAACTGTTGCCACAAGGTTATCACAACAGACTTGGGAAAAGGCTCCTCAGAGCCCAGCATTTCCCATCCATGGCTCCAGGATCCTGAGCTGAGCCCTGCTCACTTTAAGTTTCCTGACATTGCTCAGCCTCAGGATCCTTCCAGAGAAACCCATCTTCCCAGGATGAAGGCCAAGCCCATTTCTTTTTTCGAAATCACGACATTTGAAATTTACCCTGGCTATAGAACTGATGATAGAATTTTCCTGCTTTGTGGCAGTGAGGGAAACTTTCTTGCAGTGAGGACTTTATCAAGTCAAGACAATTTAAAAAACCAAAAAAACCAAACCAAAATAATATAAGAGGAAACCAGCAACTCTCCAGCCCAAAACAATAGAAGTCTTACTAGAAATTTAATAATTTAAGCTTTACCCAGAGCAGGAAAACACTTGTTGCAGTTTTCAGTAATTCCATTTGGGAAGAGCCTAGCCAGAGGATAACTAACAGTCATTAAATCCCAGAATTCTGGAATGTTTCGGGTGGGAAGGGGCCTTAAAGCCCATCCTATTCCACCCCCTGCCATGGGCAGGGACACCTGCCACTATCCCAGGCTGCTCCAAGCCCCATCCAACCTGGCCTTGGACACTGCCAGGGATCCAGGGGCAGCCACAGCTTCTCTGGGCACCCTGTGCCAGGGCCTACCCTCACAGGAATAATTTTATTCCAGTATCCAGCCTGGATGGATCTCAGGGGTTGCCCCAACCCACTTGGCCTTGTTAACCCTCCTGAGATTCCCATTTGATGTTGGATGCTGCTGCAAGCCATGGGAAAAGACAGGAGTTCCAACTCCAGCTCTACATATAATGTGCTGCCCAACTGCATCAGCATTTTCCTGCTGCTGAACACATTTTGGGGGAAATCAGGATTATGGAATACCAGACTGGAGCTGTCCTGGAAGAGGGAAGGATGCTCCCATCTATTCCAGTCAGCCTTGCTATGTGGGGTATGAGCAGTATTGGAAATGCTCCTACTAAACTAAAAATCAACCAAAACCAGTTAGGAAGACATCCTGGAATCTTTTTCAGCCTACACGGACATTCTAAAGCAGGAATTGCAACTGGATGTGAAGGAGCAAACTTGACTTTATTGCCTGATTGAAATGTGGTTCTGCTGATGAATGAATAGGCACTAAAAACAGGCCAAGGCCAGGTTGGATAGGGCTCGGAGCAACCTGGGATAGTGGAAGATGTCCCTGACCATGGAAGGTGATGGAACTGAGTCAACTTAAACATCTCTTCCAACCCAAACCATCCCAGGATCATAGCTTGAGCTTAACAGAAAAAAACCCCCAAGCAAACCCAGCTTTGATCTCTAAAACATTCCTGAGTTGTTATGGGAGAGATTTGCCAAGTCCTGCTTTCTCCCGTTGACTCCAGGAGCTCCTGCATCCCACAGGACAAAAGCAGGGATGGGAAACCCTTCTGCTCTTTCCCTAAGCAAACTTTGGGATGGCAGATCCACCCTGGAGCTGAGCCTGCCCCTGCTGCAGGAGCTGCAGGACGGAGCAATGGGGTGCAATTAAACCCCCATTAATGGCATTCTCCCGGTGATCCCAAGGGATTAGGCTGGAACAAGGAGGGGAGGCTGCAGGACAGAAGGGGCTGAGGCAATTTCTGTCAGCTAATCCTGTTTGGTTTCCCTTTGCAGCGGGGCTTTGAGGGCAGAGAGCTCACAAAGACATCAAAGGAAGGGCTTTGCTCCAAAGGAAAATGAGCGGAGCTGTCCCTCCGCGCCCGCTCCGGTTAAACATCAACAGCGCTTTTCATGTAGCACATGGATGCAGGGCAAAGAGGGGCACAGGCACAAAAGACAACACAGAAGGGAAGCTTAATGTGAAAGAAAAGGAAGATGGCATCCAAATCCCACTTGCCTTTCCAAAGGAAATGAGAATAAAGGAGAAGGGAAGAGGGCACAGCTGAGAGAAGGGGTGGAAGTGGCAGCTTTCTACAGAAAGGAGGAAAGGAGATGCAGAAGCAAGTGGAGCAGGTGAGAGAGAGGAAAATGTGCTGGAGTGGGTGATCCTGCCTCGATTCCCTGCTAAAAAGGGGATTTCTCCATGGCTGTGCCCTCCTCAAACTGCCTTCCCAAGAAGAGCCCGCCTGGAGAGCAAGCTTAGCTGGGAATGTGCCTAAAGTGGCTTTTCCAAGCATCTCCAGAAGAAACAAAGCACCTTATTCCCACTTAACCCAATGTACCACTGCCCAAAGCTCACAGCATCCCTGAGGAATTGGCCATGGAGGAGAAGATAAGGACAGGAAAACTTACACTTGGGATGATGGGAGGTGTCAGTGTCCCTTTCCGTAACCCTTCCCAGTTAAAGCCTTCAAACCATCTGAAGGGAGGGAAGAATCCAACAGTTAGACAGGTGTGGCACAAAAAGAAAAGAAAATTGCTTAAACAACAGGTTTCATCTCCCACAGACTTTGCCTTCAAACCCCTTTGGAATTTTTCCTGTCATCTTTTTTGGTGACCAAGAAGGAAGAGTGTGCAGCAACCCTGGGGTGACACCACACAGGTGGAAATTGCCAACACTCAGATGGGAACCATTCCTTGCTGCAGGTGTCCTGGAAGCTGCTCCTTCCCTTCCAGAGGGTGGATGCCTCCCACAGGACATCCATAATGCCCTTTTTTCCCCTATGGAATTGTAACTCCCAACTTCATGCTCAAGGATGTCCCACTTGTGGTTTTCCTCAAGGTTGCTCAAGGTGGGTGGATGAGCCCTGAGCCTTCCCACAAAAATATCCATCCAATCCATTCCTGCTGATTTGGGGATGGGAGAAAAGAAGATCCAGCACAGACAGCTGAGAGAAATTGTTCCTGGAAAGGATGTCTTACCTGTTCTTATCCCAATAAACTCCTAAGACATAATGTAATCATTCCCATGGGACTAAAAGGGAGGATGAATTTACTTTATGGATAGGAAGTGGTTTTTAGGAGACAAGGGAGGTGTTTGAAATGCCTCTTTCTAGGGGTTGGAGCTGATGGCTGCTGGAGAAGACACTTACTTGTGCTTTTGGATATCTTTCACTCCATTTTTCAAATTCCCTAATCTTTCTGATGGATTGTCCCTGTAAAAGGAAGAACAAATCCTAAATCCCTCTGACCAGCTCATTTCTTTGCCAACAACATCGAGGTTTTTTGCTTTATTACTTCATCCACTTACCTGCATAGTTTTTTAATTAAATTAGCAGCATTTTTGGCAATCTTCTTTGGAAATTCAATCATGTCTATTCCCCTTAATATGATGTTATAGGTCTTCATGGGGTCTGGGCCTGAGAAAGGGGGACTTCAGAGGGCACAGGGAAGGAAAAAAAGATTAAAAACTTGTCTTTCATACAAATTTGTCTTTAAAACAGCCTTGAAGTCTGATAAAATATACCCAGATGAGAAAAGGTAGACATCACCCAGGAATGCTTTGCTTCCCATGCCCCTAACCATTTCTCAAGGAGCTCTGGAATTCAGGGATGTTGGCTGCAGGGAAGTACCAAAAAGAAGTTTTCCATGCTAAAGCTCTTCTTCCCATGGCAGCCATGTCCCAAGAGCCCGAGGCAGGAGTCTCTGAGTATCCCTGGCTTATTTTTGTGTGATGGGACCTGATTCCAACGGGGATTAATTGGCATTCCATGGATGGGGGGCTGTGTGTGTCCAGCCCTGAAGGATGGGCAGGTGGAGGGGATGGATCCTTCCCCAGCTCCTGGGGGTGAGCACGGGGGGATGAGGTGAGGAAGCTCCAAGAAACCACCACTGCCAAGAGCAGCAGTGATATCCCAAATTAAATATAGGAAGGGATAGATGGTGCCCAACCCACCTCCTCCCTTCCAGCAGTGAGGAATTTCCCCAGCTGAGTGCAAACCTTTCTCATTTTCCCATAATTTCCAGACCATCCAGGGCCAAACCCTTTCCCTTTCCCTGCCATGTTCAGCCCATTCAGGACCAAACCCCCCCAGCTGAGTGCAAACCTTTCCCATTTTCCCATAATTTCCAGACCATTCAGGGCCAAACTCTTCCTCTTTTCCCATTGTGTTCAGCCCACTCAGAGCCAAAAAAAAGATCATTTGAGTGGAAAAGGCACCGTGGAGTTCCCTGGCTCAGCCCTGCCCCTGCCCTGGCCTCACCAGGGTGACAAGGGCAGAAATGCTGGGATGAATTTCAATGCCCATACCTGCCAGTCAGGAGCTCATACATCAGGATTCCCAGGGACCAGTAGTCTGCCGAAATGTCGTGACCTTTGTTCAGGATGATCTCGGGGGCTACGTACTCTGGGGTGCCACAAAAAGTCCATGTTTTCTTTCCAAATCCTATTTTCTTTGCAAAGCCAAAATCGACCTGGGGGAAGGGGCAGGAGAGCATCAGGGCAGGGCATCAGAGGGAATGTCAGCCGTGGGCTCTGCTGCTCTTGAAGTGAAGCAAGGCAGAAAGGAGGATTCCTCATGGGAATTTTCTCCTAATTAAAGCACCGAGGGTCGTTCCAGGACCAGGGAACCACAGTGACTTTTTTGCTGATTTATCCTTGGGAAAATTCCCATGAGGGAAGCAAACACCAGCACCAAGGGTTTCTTGGGGGTTGGAACTTTCTATCACTCACAGCATAGGTTGCTTATTTTGCTTTTTTTCTTTTAAATTTAAATTAATATGGGCAAGGAATGGTTTTAAGCTATGAGAGGGGAGGATTAGATGGGATATTGGGAAGGAATTGTTCCCTGGGAGGGTGGGCAGGCCCGGGCACAGGGTGCCCAGAGAAGCTGTGGCTGCCTGGAAATCCCTGGAAATGTCCAAGACCAGGTTGGACTTTGTTGCTTGGAGCAGCCTGGGATAGTGGAAGGTGTCCTTGCCCATGGCAGGGGTGGAATGAGATGGGATTTAAGGTCCCTTCCAACCCAAACCATTCTGGGATTCTATGATGATCTCATTTCACATATAAATATAAATAAATATGTCGAATATCTATAAGTAGATTTACAATATGCCCCTCTCCATGCTCTCCCCAGGCCATTTGGGGCACCCCTAAAAAGCAGGGTGCCTCTCCTGAGTTCTGGGGCAAATGGGTCATTTTTGCCTGGCTTTCTCCTGATGCTCTTTTCTCAGAATTCCAGGAGCATGGATCTGAATCCCAAGCCAGAATCAGCATTTCTCAGCTCAGCCATACCCTGAGCCCTGTGGGAAGTTGGGAAAACACCCCAGTGGTGATGACAGCCCCTTACCCTGATCCCCTCTCAGGATGCACGCTGTGGGGGGACTTTGCTGACCCTCTCTGGCAAAGCCTGTGTGGGAGTTGGGGGGATTTTTTTTTTTTTTCCCACTCACCAGCTTGGCATAACCTCGGTGATCCAGAATGAGGTTCTCTGGCTTGAGGTCCCTATAAATGATCCCTTTGGAATGCAAGTAGGCAAAGGCTTCCACCACACACGCCGTGTAAAACCTGGTCGTGGAATCCTCGAATGAACCCCTGTGGGAAGCAGGGAGGGAAAAGGGGATAAAGCCATTAGATGAATCCCTAGAAGTGGTTTCCTTCTCCACGGAATTAATTCTGCTGTTAAAACTTTTATTATGGCAGTAAAATCACTTTTTAACACCTGGAAAGTTCCTGTTGTTAAAGTCACCTTTATATCTCAATCTAATTAAATTTCCATTTTGAAGAAGCCTCTTTGCCTCCAATATCTGAAACTATTTTAAGGTTTATTCTACAATTTAGAAATAAAACTTTGAAATCCTTGTCTTGTAAGCAAAAAGGTATTTTTTGTCTAATTACAACTTTGGTTTTTGAGTGTTAAAATTCCCTTGAGGTGTGCAGATAAGTTCTGTATTAATGTTTCTAAATGAGACAAAAGGCAGAAAAATCACAGCTGCTGGGACTTGAAAAGTTAATGCAAATTCCAAACTGCACCTTTGGATCCTTGTCTCCAAAGTTTTCCAAAGCAAACCACAACCCCCTGCCTGCTGGGGGCTGGCTGAGTCCAGGAGGATGTCTAAGCTAGATGGCAGCAGAACCTCAGTTTAAATCCCAGAGAATTAAAGACTGAATTATCAGGAAAAATCCCACCCAGCAACTTTTAACTTTGCTCCAGTTCCCGTTTCAGTGAAAAAAAGGCTGCTGGGAAAAGGAAGCACTACAGAAAAAATTGTTCTGGGGAATTTAAAGACAATTTAATCTTGGCTTCCTGATCAATCTTTCTAAAATTAATGGAATTCTGTTCCAGTGATGAGGCTATTCCAGAGTTACAATTCCCTGCATCTTTTCCTGCTCTGTGGGCACATCCCATGTACACCCAGAAACCCCAAACACTCCAAGGTCAGCCCTCCCTAGGCAGAGACTGTGGGTTTTGGGCATCACATGCTTTCCTAACTAATTTTCCCTGTCACTGCTGCATCCTGATGGAACAGTGGTCCTGGTAGGGTGTGGATTTTGACTCCCACTTTAATCAGCAGCCTTGGTGTAATATGGGGTATCTGGGCCAACAGACCCTGCACAGCTCTTGATCTCCTCCTGAGATCTTCCTGAGCCAGGAAATATTAATGGATATTATTTATCAGTGTTCATGTGGCAGGGCTGAAAGTTGATATACACATTCACAGAGGGAAGGCTGCAAACACAGGGGTGGGAACAGCTCTGAGATGGGAAATTGTGATTTAAAAACTGTGACATCGAAAGGAGCTGGAGCTGCTGGAGTGAATCCAGAGGAGGCCATGGAGATGCTCCAGGGACTGGAGCCCCTCTGGAGCCAGGCTGGCAGAGCTGGGGGTGCTCACCTGGGGAAGAGAAGGCTCCAGGGAGATCTCAGAGCCCCTTCCAGAGCCTAAAGGGGCTCCAGGAGAGCTGGAGAGGGACTGGGGACAAGGGATGGAGGGACAGGACACAGGGATACTCTTCCCTTTCTTTGAGACTTGTTAGAGATGCTTAGGAAGGAGCCAAGTGCCACCACTGCTCTGCAAATTACACACCTCAGTCTCAGAGCACAGAGCTCGCTTCTCAGTGGGGGTGAGGTCAATCTTTTAGGTTAGAAAAGGAAATTCTGGTTTGAGCAAAACATTACTTGAGAAACAGAATGCAAAACAGCCATGTGTGAAACCTCTTGTTCACATGCTTAACTGAAAAATGCCCTCTTAAATTTCACTTGAACACAGGTAACATTTACCCTGGGTCTTATGATCTCATCACATTGGAGGCATAAGAGGGAAAAAAACCCCACTTAATTTCAAACCATACTCACTTTCAGTGACGGCAAAGCTAGAATAAAATAAAGAGGCCTAGACTTTGCGCTACATTACAGTTGAAGAATGTTGTAAATATTTTTATCACAAATAGAATTGACAACATGGCTGCTCGTGGCTGTGAGTAGATAGACAAAAAATTCCCCAGACTAGCCCAAAAAAGTCCCCAAGTTACTCAGACATTAAATCATAACTCCGGGAGTACCACCATTTGTGTACTGATACTCCAAAGAAAAAAACAGAGTACTAGAATCTGTCAAATTGAGTTACACATTACTGAAATTTGTCTTGACCCTTTTTCAAGGTATATTGTGTACAAAGAACACTTTCCTTACAAGAAAATTCTTCCCATAAGCTTAATTTTCAGTAAAATTTTGGTTTGTTCATCAGATCAGTCTGATTCACAAAATGTGATAACACTGTGTAAGAAATTTGTCAGTGGGAAAAGATGTAAGTAGTTTAAATGATCTGTCTAATATAGGGGAAAAAAAATGACAAGAAACCTACCTAAAAAGATAAAAGGAAAAGAAGCAAAGTAACATCTCTTTGCCTTAAGATTTAACTTAGGGATGTAAGAAGCTGTTACCAAATGTACTTAGAAAGTGGTTAAGCTGCTAGAATGTAATAAACACAGTAAAAATGCTTGAAAAGGTACTAGCAACCTTTTAGATGAAGTAGGCAGTTTTAAAGGATATATACAATGGTAAGGTCACGATAAATACCATTTGACTTTTTTCTTTTTCATCTTTGTACTGTTCATGTACAAGGATTAACAAAAAACATAAAGGTGAATTCTAGCCCAAAACCTCTATTATGAGGTAAACTCAAGAACAAACATTGCAACTTGAAAGAAAACTTATCCTAAGACATAACTTATCTCAAACTAGCCACTGTTTACATACCATAAATTGCTATTTCAGTATTTCAGTATTAGTTTGTATAAAACTAACCTGCAAGGATCATCTGCTTTAATGCTACTTAGGTATTTTATTGTCCATCACTTGGAGGCCTTGCTTTGTGGTACCAAAACACGAAATTGACCAAAGCTGAGAACTGATTATCCACTCAGCCTTTTCAAGTAGCACGTATCATTCTTTACCTAGCAGCAACTATTTAAAGAAAACTCAAAACAGATAAATGAAGCCATGGAGCACACAAATCTAGGTTTGGTCAGATTAGGCTAGTTACTATTTAACGGAAATGAGCAGCTTCCTGTTGTCAGGGCAAACAGCGAGCAACTTCCATTTCAACCTGTGGTGTTTTGTGCTCCTGCAAACAACTGCACCGTAACTTCTATTTCAGTAGTGTTCCTGGTGAAATTTGCTTTCAGGTGAAGCAGAGGCACTAAATGTACGAGAATGTTTTAGTTCTAGTACTGAATGTAAACGTACTAGAACATTTCAGTTCCTTCTTCCTGCTTCTAAGCATGTTCCAAGTTCACAAAGTTTTGTCTTTCAAATACAGGTCTCGGACCCTCTTGCCACTGCAACATCCCTTCAGATTTTTTTTTTCTTGGCTCCACTGTCGACTCTCTTTCAAAGCAAATTTCCTATTTAGAGCTTACAAGAGATAAAAAGAGCTGGAAGCAGCCAACCCAGCCAGTGAGTGTGAAAACGACTGCTGGGAGACGTTTTGACCAGGCAGTTTGCACCGCGAGTGGTTTCACTGACTGAAGTTACACAAACAACTTGCAAAGGAGTGTAACTGAAACAGCACACGTGCAGAGAGGGCAAGCATCACCTGGACCGTGTTTTGCTTCACCCGTGCTCAGGTAAGACTGCAAACATGTCTAGAGTGTCTCTAGAGACACACAGAGGTGTGGAAGGTCTGACCATTCAGGTTTCTAAAAAGGAAAACCCCACACTGAATTGTGATCTCTCTTATTTAATTACCAGTATGTAAACAAGATACAACTAATTCTACCGGCGGAACCTCAGGATTTTTGCTAGTAGTATTTCAAAGCCAAAGTGGCACGCCTCAGAAAAGTTTGTATTTTACCAGCAGCGCGCAGACTTCAGCTGCATCCCCACGCTTTTCCCTGCCTCAAGAGCTGCAGGTCAGTCCTGCGAACCCCAGCGCACCCGGACGCGGGGCACCGCTCATTCCGGGCGAAAGCAGAAACATTTCTGGAAAAACAGCGACAAGCCAGCCCAGGAGGAGCGGAGGAGGCTCAGTGTCCCGAGCAGAGCAGAGCAGAGCAGAGCAGAGCAGAGCAGAGCAGAGCAGAGCAGAGCAGAGCAGGGCAGCCTTCACCCAAACACACTGGCGCGGAGCAAACTCCCCGCGCGGTTCGGGAGCTCCCATCCGGAGCCCGGCGCCGGGACCCGCCGGGGCAGGAGCCGGGCCCAGAGGCGCCCCCAGGGCCGCATTTCGGCCCCGGGCTGAGCCCCGCGGAGCTGCCGGGGCCGTCGCCGGGCCCCTGCCCGCTCCCCGCCGCT
>JAOTQP010000304.1:3723514-3735737 GCA_026413545.1 Cichladusa arquata | reverse complement strand
AAGGCCTGAGCACCCTTTCCATGCAGAAATTCCTCCTGCTGTCCAACCTGAGCCTCCCCTGGCACAGCTTGAGGCCAATTCCTGACAATTAAACCCCAAAATTAGGAGATTTCCAAGAGAAAAATGATCTTTCTAATAAAAAACTTTGCAATAACTAGGAAAAGCAGCTTGCTTGGGAATTGGAAATTGGACACAGTTGGAAATTTCCACCAATAAATATCTGGATTCTGCATCTGTCAGGCCATCAGAAGACGACTGTAGCGGGTTTTTCCTCATTATCTAATTAATTCACTAATGGCTTTGTTTACAACATAGGCTGGAGGCTGGAAGAGACTTAATTGCACTTCAGAAGCTGGGGCCAGATTTCTCTTAAAACACAAATAAAGCTGAAATATTTTGTTGTGTCCACTTTGTACAGAGCCTGTAAAATATGGCTGAAACATTTTACGTGCATGTTTTAATTTGTGTCTTTAGGAATCTCCATATTGCACAGGAATTTTGCTTTTTGGGGCCACCACAAAGCCAGAAGGAGTGCAGAAAGCAAGGAGGTGATTTTTAGTCTGTCTGTGCTCAGCCATCACCTACAGGAATCGATTCCATGGAAAAATGACTCCAATCCCATATATTCAGCTACTCCAATGTATTTATTTCAGAGCTGTCAAAAATAATCTTGATTTAAACCCAGAAGAACTGACCTGGGCAGATGGTCAGGAGCACAGAACTTGAGTGAAAAGGAAATTAAAGAACAAAGCCAAGAGCAATAAAGGTCAGCAAAGATGATTTCTGAGGGCTGGGGACACCTGCCCTCCATCCCTGACACATGAGGTGACATTCCCTATCCCACTGGCACTTGAAATTCCTATTTTCCTCATGTTAATCCTGGACCCCACCCCAGAAGATGCTCAGCTGACATAAAGCAGGGAGGCTGAGCTGGAAAAAGCAGTGGATGCATGCCAAAAAGTTTGTTCCTGCCATTTGCTGTGGTTTCTCCAACCCTGGATGGTTTGTCCCTCAAGAAAAACCTAGATAAAAGTTGATTACATAGCCCAGTTTGGGATGAAGAGGAGCATCCATAAGGATGTTGGAAGAGGCACCAGGGAGCCACCAAAAATCTGAGCAAATAACACTCATTCCAATGCTTTGGGATTTTTTTCCTGAGATATGGAAAACAAAATTGTTTGGAAAAGCAAAACAAAAGGGGATTTCCATGTGTGATAGCCGTGGAATTGAAAATAATTTATATTTTAGGCTGTCTGACCTAAAAGCCATATCCTAAAAGCCATATCCTAAAAGCCATATCCTCGTGCATGGATGCATGGAAAGGGCAACCTCTCCATGGCACCAGCATTCCCAGAGGTGTCTGGAAAACCACACCCAATGGGAATTTTACTCCTTTTTGGCCAATCCCAGCCCCAGACATTGCAGTTTCCCCCCAGCCACCACCAGTTGCCCTCTCCAGAGGTGACGTTCTGAGGCTTCGTGCCCAAAGTTATAAAATTCCTTTTCCTTGCCATGTCCTTCACTTTTTTGATCCATTTTACTCCTGGAAAGCACAAAAACTGTGAATGTTTTCCAGGAACATTCCTGCACTTCCATATTCAGGCAATAAAAGAGCCGGTTCCTTCGATGTATTTTACATTTTTAGCCCAAAGTAATAAACCTTATTTTTAATGGAGGAGGTGGAAGAATGAGGCAGCAATTCCAGGCTCAGTTTTTACAAAAGGAGTATTGGCTTTATAACTAAATTTCCTTCTGTGGTAAAGAAAAACAATAAAATCTGGTGTGTTGAGCTACACTTTTAAATATGTTTCATCTGTGTGCAGCTCAGTATCAGTTAAGAGCACAAACAATGAGCTTATCCAGCATTTTCCTGCTCAGGAGAGGGACACCCATCCCCAAAGAAACCCTCTGGGAATGTTTTTCCCACCCCAGGAGGCTCCAGGGCTTCTTGGAGGCTTCTGAGGTGTGAACATCTGCTCAGAATGGGGTATTTCTACTTGAGCTGACACCTTGAAGGAACAGAGCACCTCCTGCTCCTCCCCTCGCCTGGGCCAGGGTCACACATCCCCAGGGTGGAGTTTTTGTCACCTCAAAGCTGCCACAGGCCATGGCCACTGGTGAGGCTCCCACTGGCAACCCCTCATGGAGACAAAGCCGTGCACCTCCTCAGAACACCCAGAGGTTGGCAAAACCCCTTAAAAACGAACCCCAAACCTTCACAAGGCTCAAACCAAGCCCCAAACTGGTGGGTCTACCTCACTACAGGGTAGAGGAGCCAGATGTTAATTTAGGAGGCAAATCCCTGGTGTCAGGAGAGGATGGAGGGACTTCAAAAGAAAGGTTGAGCACAACCTCCTGCTCTAAAGCATCCTCAGCTGGTGACTCCTTCAAAATACTCATAAATTAAATATTCATAAACAAAATAATCACACATTAAACCCCAAACCCCAGGAAGGGACCAGTGTTCTCACAGATGCTCTGTCCTCCACAGGATTTCACAACCATCCAGGAACAGTCAGGAATAAACCACAGGGAAGAACAAGCTGAGCTTTGCTCACCAAATTTACTCTTCACATCCCAAAAAACCACCACAAACGCCTCGTTTTGCCCATTTTCCAACTCCCAGCCGCCTTCAGCTCCCGCAGGGTTTCAGAGTAGTGGCTTCCCTGAGGTTTGTGGTGGCAACAGCAACTCTGTTCCCCTTCTGCCCGGGCTTGCAGGAGTTCCTGACATACTGGAGTGTCCGGTGTCCGGAGCTCCTCCGCCGTGTAACCCAACTCCCTCTTCCTACTCCAAGGTTTTCTGTTGCCTCGGTGCTACAAACAGGTCGCCTCTTGCTCAGGCTCTGCTTTAAAGGAGACCACAGAGCTCCAAGGGCAAGCAGAGCAAAAAGCAGGCTCGGATTTTGTCTTTTCCCTACAATTCTGCACAAAAACGGGCCCTCTATGGGATGTATTGTCATGGGTCAGGCGCTGAATATTGTTTCAGGACAGCCAAGTGCTCTAGACCTGAATAAAAAATGTGCAGGAGAGGCTTTCTACTGTTACTCTGGATCTGGTTAAATAAGATTTTAGGTTGCTCTTCCAATCCCAGCCCTCACCCAATTCTTCTGTTAAAAGGCCATAAATCAATGTCATAAACCACTCAGGAGAGAGAGGAGATGTGTGCTCCTCTCTCAGCCTGGGACATAAATCCTTCTTGGCTACCGCAAAGCATTTATCAGTACATTTTTTATGTCTCAGGAAATGTAAGGCAACTTTCTTCACTATATAATCCCAGCAGATCATTTTTCTCAGGGTTATTGGGGTGTGATCACAAAGGAAACAAAGCCTTGAACACAGCAGTTGTTTTAGGACATCAGACAAAGAAGAAGTCACCTACCAGCTCCACTCTCCCGAAGCCTCCGACTCCCAGGGTGTCGATGATGTTGAAATCCGACAGTTTCAGGTTGGCAAAGAAGGCAGCTTCGGCTTCGTATCTGGAGGTTTTGAGGCGAAAAAATGGAAATTTCTTAGAGGTGCAAACCTGAGCAGTGCGCGCCGCCGCCCCCGAGCTGTGGGAGCCTGGGCCAGCCTTTACCTGCTGCACTTCCATCTCAGCTCTCAAAATTGGCTTTTAGCTCAGCATTCTGCTGCTCCCAGTCCCAGCATGGCTCTGGAGGACACGGTTTTCCGAGGGGGAATAGCAAACATCCCTACTGAGGGTGCAAAGCCAACTCCTGGCACCTCAGTCCAGCTCCCAAGGCTACAGCTGGGCACTTTCTATCCATCTTCTCCTGGGTGGGGTTTGCTTTTAAATATTTTGGTGTCTTTAAGGATTTTTGGAAGATAAAAATATCTCCTAGGAGTTTCTCGTGTCCACAGGCTGGCAGCAGTTTCTAGAAATGTTTATTGGAAGTGGCAGGATCACCAAAGGTCCCTGGGGAGCAATCTCAGCCAGGTTTTATGAAATCAGATCTGATAAGCTGCAAATGCCTGAAACGAATGACTTCAGTCACAGATCAACATTCCTATAAGGATATCTTCACTTGTTCTCCTATAAACCCACTCAGAGCAGCCATCCCAAGCCAGGAGGTCCCCAAATCCTGGTGCTCTCTGTTCATCCCACAGCCAACTGCACCAACACCAAGCCCCTGAGTAAGGAACACGCAACTCCAACCCATGCAAGCCTCTCAGAATCAGCTTCCCATGCCTATCCATGACCATAATTCCTCCAAAATAGCTCCTTGATAAAGTCTGGGGTATTTTTAGAAAGGCTTGGAGGGGAAATGGATGAGCAGGATCCGCCCCCTCCATGAAATGTGACATTCAGCTGCCGGAGAGTCCCTGCCAGTGTCTGACCTTTGGCTGCGGGTGACTTTAAGGGAAAAGAGTTGGCTGGATTATGGAGGGAGGCCTGGAGGGTGCAGGGCTTCATTTTAGCTGGAATAGCTTGCAATTAACAGTAGGGCATAGTTACTGGAGGCTTCTCTTGTGCAGGGTAACAGCAGTGGGAAGATGAGCCACCATCCCACTCCCATATAGCCACCTGGCCAGGTCTGGGACATTCCCACCCTGATTATTTCATTAACAGCATGAACTGATTTACTGACAGATTCCCTTCAAAGCACCTCCTCTGCTCTATTTAAAACCTCATTGCCAACGGGGGACAGAGAGCAAAATTCCATCATGTTCCAAGTGAAAAGGGAAACCTACAAACAGGAGTCCAACAATGTGAAAGGCCACATCATGAAGCCCCAAATCTGAGGCAATAAAGGACAATTCTCTCCCAGGGGGTGCTGTCAACAAATGACTTCAGCTCTGCTTTATTTTTTATGCTGTCACCAGATCCTATCGGTGACCTTGCTCCTGATGCATCCAACTTTGGAAGCCAGTCAGCACAGAGTCCACTGTGAACTTGGGATAACCTTGTGTGCCACAGCTGCTCATTGATCCCTTCGTGCTCATCACGAGGTGAATGCTGAGCGAGCACCAAAAAAGGATTTAAATGTCCCCTTTCAAAGCACAGCAGACCCATCAGGGGTGACAGAGCAGTAGCACCTCTCGTTTCCATGATGAATTTACAGAGCAGTTAAATACCTTTAATGATTTCTCACTGCCAGGAAGATTAAATCCCAGCATGGAAAATTTCCTGCCAAAACACAAACAGAGGTAAAATTTCAGGGCCAGGGTCACACAATGGTTTGGGTTGGAATGGACCTTCAAGACCATCTGATTTCAACCTCCCTGCCATGGGCAGGGACACCTTCCTGGATAGGGAAGCTGGAATCTTCTGGATTTGCATTGGAAAATGTAAAAAACCTATTATTTTGCTTAGAAAAATACTTGCTGCATTCTTGGGATTGGTTCTAGAAATCCCTTGGCTAATTCCCTCCGCCACACTCCTTGGATGCAGTGAGTACATACAAGTGCAGCAAAGCAGATGAGACAAATTGGTTGCATTTTTTTCTAAATACAGAGCAACAAGCTTCCAAACCCCAAAAGAAATGCCAAAAATATGCAGTGAAACCAAAACACAGGTAAAATCAAGCAAATAAGTCCTTCTCATGTCTACTAACAACAGTCCCAATGGAATTTTGTTTTATTCCCAGCTACAAAATCCAAGTCCACTTAAACACCAAATTCCTATAAATTAAAGTTGTTATGCATTCCAAACCTGCTAAGCTGGAGGATAAATATCTTCAATAAAAAGATGAACATACAAATATTCCCAAGCTAAATCAGAAACCAGGGGTATGATCCTCATCATGAAGTTTAGAATTCTATCTAAATTCCTGAAGCTGAGCGTGCTGCTCCCTGAACAGAAGCTCCCAAGGTTCTGCAGCATGAGCTCCTCACTCAACAGAACAATGATAAAAAACATCTGTGATGTTTGATTTTATCACCTCCCGAAGTAAAGAGGCCCTTTCAAGGCACTGGGAGGGCAGCACTAAGGAATTCAGATGTTGACATATTAATATTTTTCTGTAGGAAAATGTTCCACTCTGGATCAGGATGGAGAATCTGCAGCAGTCAGGAATGTCTGGGATATTCACAGGATGGCTCAGGCTGGAAAGGACAACATCTGGTGTCACCTCCCTGCTCCAGCAGGGCCATCCCAGAGCACAGGGCACAGCACTGTGTGCACACAGCTCTGGAACAGCCCCAGGGAGGAGAGCCCAGAGGCTCTGTGGGCAATCTGCTCAGGGAAGCAGTTCCATAGAACAGAGGTGGGATGAGAGTAGAGACAGTTGGACCCCACTTGTGCAAGGTAAGGTGGGAATAACTCATCTCTTTGTGGGACAAACCCACCTGTGCTGGGGCAGGTGCTTTTCTCCACTTTGGAGATGCCATAACCTCATGCCATTCCTCTTTTAATCAGAAAGGCAATTTTATTGTAAATCCCAGCCTTATGTCAGTGCTTGGAGACTTTCCAAATAATCAAATGCTTTTCTGACCTCTGGAAGAGCTCAAATTCCTGAATTAATTGATGAGAGGAGTGTTGGGAAAACACCTTGGAGGCACAAGTGGCATCACAGGCACATTCGGTGCCACTCTGGAGCTGTGCAGACATGAGACCTGAACTTCCTGCACTGAGATTTCTGGGCTTGTTGAAATAGCTGTAATTAAGAAAGAGCCTAGATATTTTGGTTAATTGTGCTGCTCATCCCAAGTCAAAATTCCTGGAAAATCTTAGCTGGAAGTGCACAAAAAGAAAAGATACAGGGAACGTGTGATCCAAAAGCAATGAACAATTTGTTTTTTAATAAAGACCTTTTAAAATGAAGGCTGAGCTTTTCACAGGAGCTGGTGGGACACCAGGAATCAACTCCCAGAGTGCTCCTGATGGGACTTTTTGCTTATTGAAGCAGGTTTTTGTCACCTACTGACACCAGCCCAACCTTGGCAGACCTCACAGCCCACTCCTGAAGCTGACAACAGAGTGGGACCTCAGAGAGCAGCACAGGAGATGTTCAGGTCTGAGTTAGGCAGGAGCATCCTGCAGAGCCTCCAAGCTCTTCTCCAAGATTTCCTGTGAATCTGCGTGGCAGAAACCTCCTGCAACTTCCTCTGCAAGAGCTGGGGCTTGGGAGCTCCTTTCCCTGCCTCCAAATAAAATACCTGTTCCTGAGGAGCTGCCTTGCCTCAGTCTCCTCTTGGGCAGGGACAGGCACCAGGCACAAGACACCAGAGTAATCAGGGTGCTCAGGAGGAAATTCCATCTTCCAATATCCCAATCTTTTGAAATGGCTGTGCAGGAGCTGCAGCCCAAATATCCAGGCAATGCTGTGCCCAAGGGGAGAGGGAATCCTGTGACTCCTCACACTGCTGCAGCTTTCCCAGCATTTAAATGAGCCACTCCCTCCTAGGATGATGATTGCTCTGAGAGGCATTTCAAACGTTGCCTCCTGAAACTATGAACAACAACAAAAATAATTAAATAATTGTGTTACTGTTGTGTCAGGCAGCTGATAAAACAAGAACATGTGAGGAGCAAAGGTTTGCAATTACCCAACTGCTCAGCTCTCCTGAAGTAGCTCCTGATTCCCATCCTAACCATGTTGGGAAACATCAGACATCTGTTAGCAAACTGTCATCTCCAGAGAAAACTTGGCTCCTCTCCACCTGCAGGCTGCCAGCCAGCCAGGAATTGCAACCAAATGGGAACCAACCACCCTGATCCGAGCAAATGCCACCAGTTTGGGGGGATAAACCCAGAATTTGGGAGCCTTCCCCACTGACAGATACCAGCTTTGTTCAACAAGCAGCCTTTTATTGTTTTTTTGGTCAGCCTGGTCACTGAGGAAATGCATTTCTGAAGATGGTAATTATGAAATCTCTGCAAAAAAACTGGGGAAATTGGAGCTGCAGCACCTGGATGGTGATGATCAGAGCTAGCCTGCAAGGAGACACAGGTGAAATGAGTCTGAGATCCACAGTTGGGGTGAAGAGGGAAATGCATCCCAAAACTAAACCTTATTTCTGTGCCCACTAAAAGCCTTCTCCTTATGGTTTTAAGATACAGAGAGATTCTAAAGGGGTCAGAGAATCATGGAATAGTTTGGCTTGGAAAAGACCTTCATGTTCATGTTGTTTCAACCACCTTCCACTAGACCAGGTTGCTCCCAATGTTTTCTTGAACACTTCCAAGACAGGGCAGCCACAATTTATTTCCTATTAAATGCTGTTTCAGCTGATGGAGCACTTAAAAAATCTGTGTAAAAGAAAGAAAAACTCCCCCAAATCTGTGACAGGATCCAGAGCCTGGGAATGCCTGAAAGCAAATTCCTGGAAGGCACTGAGAGCAAATCCCTATTTCTTTGTGGTGTGCTGCCACTCATCCTCTCAGGAGTCCCACCCCAGGTGCAAACCCTTCTTATCCAGCACTGCCTGCAGATATCAATCCATTGGGTCAGGACTTCTGGGGGATGTTCTTTGGCAAACCTTTGCAGCAAGAAAATATAACCAGGGCATGAAGCCAACCCTTGCTGGGGAAGGCCAAACCTGCTCTCCAGACTTCTGCAGGATCTGAGCACTCACAGGTCTCCATGGATTAGCTGGAAGGGGGTGTTTGCCCCAAAATGCCCCTCGGGCAGAGCAGTCAGTGAGAGCAGGGAATAACCATGTCCTGAATTATGGGAAAGGCCTCTGTGCTCCTTCCTCTGTGTATCACATGTCCATCTCCCTCATGATGCACAAATGCACCTGGGAACTTCCCAAAGATCCTTTCAGGAAAAGCTGGCATTCCAAGGAAAAGCCAAGCTCTTTGCCTGTTTTCCTGTCCATCACAAACATTACAGAACAGCTGAGTTCATTCCCAGCTCTGTCACATTATTGCCATTTATGAGCTTGCTCACAAAGTCAAATCCCAAAATTATTCCAGGGTATCTCCATCAACAATTCCTGCCTGGGATTAGCTACTCTAACACCAATCCAGTCCAGGGAGGGATGGATGCTACAGTGCCACTCACTGATCCTGGCAGCTCAGAGAGGATTTACATCCAGATGAGGATTTGCTGCCCTGCCCCAAGGAAGACCAAGAAGGAGAACATCAAACTCATCTTCTATTCTCTCTCTATTTTTTTTTTTTTTTTTTTTTTTTTTTTAATTGCAAACCACACCAAAAGAGTGGAAGGATGGATCTGTGGACAGATCCAGGCCAAACAAATGGGAATGATAAGCCAGGTATTCCTTAGGTCAGATGTCCTTCTTCCAGCTCATCCTTCTGAGGTGGCTTTAACTCCTGATTTAGCTGTTCTTCTCACTGTCTTCCACATCTGACACCTTCAAAAATCCAAACCAAGAGCCTTTTCCTTGGGATTTTCAAAAGCTATGTGCTGGTGGTGCTGCTGGGTTTGACAGCTGCAGGGACCATTGCATGGAAAAGAAAGGCTGGATTTCTTTTCAAGTCCATATTTTCAGGGCTGGGAACTTTCTCTTGGAAGCCCCAGCACCTGAACTCACAGCCTTTCACATCAGGAGAAAGAATATCCCTTGCTTCAGATTTTCTTACAGGAAGGGAGCTTTGAGTGGCAGCTAAACCAGACATTAAAGCCATGGCATGTCTAACTTCCTCTGGAAGGGGAAGGAGATCTGAAGTTAAAAATATCGGGTTAAGAAACTCACAGGTTCATTTGTCCCTTCCCCTTTTTCAAAAGCAAATCCCTTTTCAGTGAGAGCTCAGCACCACAAACACAATATTGGGCTGTTGCAGCAAGCTGAGCTCATCCCAGGTTGGTTCAGTAGTTAAACAGAGATTTGCTGGAGTTATGGGGCTTTGAAGACTTGGATGTTGCACAAATCTCACCCAGAACTGTAAATGAACACACTGAAATGCAGCCAAAGCAGCTCAGAAAGTGTTTCTCCTCATCCAGGCTCTTTGAAAAGTCTGGATTTTCTGAAGTGAGTTTTGTTGAAGCCCTAAACGTGCCAAGAGCTTGGTGATACCTCATGAAACACCTTGTGCTGCTGTGCCTCTCACCCCACAGTGGGACCTCATCTGAGAGAAAACCCCTTCAAATGCAAATTTCACCCTTTTTTTCCCCAGATATTCATGCAGGAACCTGTCCTCTTGTAAAACAGAGAAGTGCATCACTCCCCTTAAAGCTCACAACAGCCCCCAGGAGTCTGAGCTCCCAAAATCCCAACCCTCTGCTCCCCAGTTCCAGCACCCACGTTGTGGAATTGTCCATTACACACCCACAAGATGCTGATGGGCCAGAAGAAGCCACAACTTTGGTGGAAGAGCCAAAAAAAACAGGATAGAAAATGCCAACTGATGGGAACTCTGTAGAGATCAGAGCCCAAGTGCTCTCAGGAGAGCACAAGGAGGGGTTTTAGGGAACAAAGTCCCTAATTTTCTCTGGAAGTCACAGGGAGGTCACCATGGAAATGTGTAATTGTCTTCCAGATGCACATGCTCGTCCTGAACTCCTAAGGAAACAGCTCCATGCCTCCAAAAGGACTCTCCCCACCTCCTTCTCCGGGAAGTGCTGGATTCAGCTCCTGGTAAAACAACATTGTACTACTCCTCATGCCAAAATGTCCTGAAATAGTTCAAACAAGACACCCTACAGAATAGTCTGATTAAACCCCCCACATTTTAATCCATTTTAATTAAAAGGGGTGGAGGGAGGATGTGGAGTATTCCTTCCTCTGGTGGAGTTTCCTGTTCTGTGCAGTATTAAAGGATATTGCTTAAGGATGGGGGTTGTTCCTTCTCTTTTCCCTCCCTTTTTCCTGGTCTCATTGTTTTAACTCTGGATTATCTTAGCTGGAGGCCAAAGAAATGCCTCATATCATATTCTGTCCTGGCCCAGTGAACAAAATTCTAAGGAAAAGCAGAAGACCTCTCATGGCACCTCAAATGCTGCTCTCGAACCTTGACAACCTAATTTCATTCCAATGAACAGAATATTTGATATAAAATGGAAGAGCAGTAAAATGTTATTTATCAACAGCCAAATAAATTCGTATTCAAATCATGGATTCCTAAGGCAAATTTTGGTTTAAACCCCCAGATTCAGCAGCATTTCTACATGAGCACTCACCTCCCAACTCCTAAAGGAGTAACACAAAGACAGTGGGAAATAAACCTCCCACAGTGATCTTTAATGCCCTTGAATAATTTAGAAGGGGAAAAAAAGGAGTATTTTGGTCAGGAAGGAGACAATTCTCTGAATTCTCTCTTTTTTTCCTCATTAGCTTTGGATTCAACAGTTTGGATCTACAGACAATAAAAATCTCTTTGGAAAAGAAGGAATCAAGGGTTTTTCCTTTCACTTCTCTGACTGAATTCACAGGCAATACCTACAGATCCCTTGGGGATTTTT
Organism: Cichladusa arquata; assembly: GCA_026413545.1. Classification (NCBI taxonomy): domain Eukaryota; kingdom Metazoa; phylum Chordata; class Aves; order Passeriformes; family Muscicapidae; genus Cichladusa; species Cichladusa arquata. Next base: position 3,724,426 of record JAOTQP010000304.1, on the reverse strand, counting down.
TTCCTTTGGAAAACACCAAGAGGAACCCAGGCTGCTGTGGATACTCAGAAAAACAAGAATTTTGCATTAAAATTCCAAATGAACTCTGCAAGGGCAATAAATCCCAGCTACCAAACTGGATTCCAAGGTACCATTGAACAACACCACAGGTATTTTAGGGAAAGTTGTTGGGATTCACTGGGAAAGAGCCTCGGTTCCACCCTTGGAAAGCCAAACATGATCTCAAGGAAAGCTTGGCCTAATTACAGCTTGAAATTGCTCAAATCACAGTTGTGCACTACGAGATCTCCCCATTTAATTGCAGTGCTAATTAGATCTCAGCACCCCCAAAGTGGTTCAGCTGAGCATGGAAAATCCAAGGAGCCCTTTTGCCTCCAGTGTCCAGGCAGGACCTGCAGGGGAAAGGTCACCACGGCAACAGCGATGCTGCTGTTAAAAGGACTTGGTTGCAGCTTTCTCCTGTTAAATTTTTTAAGGAATGTGGGGAACAGATCAATAAATTGATGATGTCAGACACATTTATTGATCCAACTCGCTGTGTTCACCACTTACTGTGCATTTGTTCAAGTCCCAGGGGTTTCAGACAATTCTGTCAGTGTTTTGCCCTTAATTCCTTTTTCCAATGGTCCAAACCCTCTGGGAGAAAATCCCTGGCAAGAGGGATTCCAGCTTGGCAGCTGCTAAAAGGCAGAGCTCTACCTTGAGAGAACTTGTGCTCCTTCTCCAAGGGCTGTTGAGGAGCATTTCATGGAATCACAGAATGATTTGGGATGGAAGTGAGTTCAAAGCCCATCCAGTCCCAACCCACTATCCCAGACTGCTCTGAACACCAAAGTCCAGCCTGGCCTTGGGCACTGCCAGGGATCCAGGGGCAGCCACAGCTTCTCTGGGCACCCTGTGCCAGGGCCTGCC
>JAOTQP010000304.1:3690040-3703058 GCA_026413545.1 Cichladusa arquata | reverse complement strand
GGGTTTACATTCTCCATTTCAAAGAGAAGCTTCTGCCTTTATTGGCAGATACCTGTCCTTCAAACCAGGACAGGGGGTCACTAAACCTCGCCCCACTTGGCACCACCAGTTGCAGCAGAAACCACCCTGCTGTGTCCTCCTGGATTTATGGAAGCTGCTGGAGTGGCTCCATCTGGAAGCAACCTACACAGAGATAATTCTGGTTATTTGGCATCTCCTTCATGCCCTAAATGCCAGCGTGGCTGGGCCTGGCACTGGGACACGAGTGCTGCTTTTCTGGACTCACATCTCCTCAGAGCATGAAGCAAATTTGCCTCTCTGCCTCCCCTTTTAGGAGGCAACTCTAATATTCAGTAGTTAATTAATTCATTAAGTCATTTGAATACATTCGAGGAGTAGAATATTATAATTCATATTTTAGTCTGCATAAACCTATAATTAAAATTATAGCCTACAATTAAAATCTTGGTCTCAGAGATGACATGTCTGCAATTGCTGATCTAAGACAGGGAACACAAAGGATGGACATTAAAGGGAACTGCCAACCCCAAGCTGACAAAAAGCAGGAAAGTGCCTCTAAAATAAGAATAAACTCAATAAATAGTTCAGATCCTCCAGGCCTGGAGGACAGATGGATACATGGAAAGATATTCCAAGCCTGTAACTTCTGCCTAACATCCTCCTCACCACGCTCTGAGCTCTGTGACTCCAGGGATGTGCTCCAGCATGGAAATTAGAGAAAAAAAAAACCCAGTGTCACTAATTTTGTAGGCATTTACAGTCCTGGAATGGTTTGGGTTGGAATGGACCTCAAAGCCCATCTTATTCCAACCCTTTCCACCTCCCACTATACCAGTCCTGCCCAAGGTGGCCTTGGTCATCCTGATCCACTTGATCCATGGGATGCATCCCAAGGCCTTTTCCCAGCTGGCAATGAGCTCTGAAAAGGAGATGTGAGCTAAAAAAAGACGAGTAAAAACATTCCATGGGATTTGTGTAAAGCCTCACAAACCTGCCTCGTTTTATGTTCCAAGTTCTTCCCTACCACAAACCTCCCCTCAGAAAAATAAGCCCTTGAAGGACAATTAGCTGGAGCTAATTAACTGCTGCTTGGAAAGGAATCCAGGTTAAACTTGCTGCCAAGGAGACTTTTCTCCCAAGGAGTTTCGCCTTGTGAGGTAACTCTGGAACACCAAAACTTTCTGGAAAGGCTCACAGTTCTTTTGGGGTTTCTCTCCAAGGAACTTTACAATTTTTCCCTCCTCTATCCATCTTTCTGCTGGTTTTCAAGGAGCCCAGCAAACAGGAACATGGAATTTGACTGCTAAATACTCTATTTCTCAATAGGACATTCTGCTTTTTGGATGTTTTTCCAGGCAGACAGCACTGATCCCTCCTGCTCTGAGGCAAAATGTCAAGGTGTGACAATAATGTCACTGTCACCCTTGATCTGCAGCCACAGGGCTCCAGCACGGGCCTCTGACTTTGAAGATGAAAAAGTTGCTATCAAAATTAATTGGTTCAGCCTTTTAGGGAACAATTCCTCCATCAGCAGGGCCTTGCCCTTCCATTGGGATTAAACACTTGGCATCAGAAGGAAAGGACTGGAGAAGATAAAAGTGCAAAAATGTGAAGGTCAAAACCCAGTGGCTCCCAAAAGGGAGAGTTTCTTCCAAAGAGGTGCAAAACTGCAGCTTCCCCCACATTGTGCAGCAGATCCTAAAATTCCCCAAACTATTCTCAAAATCTCCTCAATCTGCAACCCCAATGTCCCTGGGATAATAAATACTCAAGAATAGAGCTTAAAATTATAGATGTGGGAAGGGCACATTTTTCTTGGTGCTGATGGGTTGTGGTGGCAGAAACCTTCAGAAACCTTCTGTGACCATGACATCATTTATGATGACCCAGCCCAAAATTCCCCAGTTTTATTCCCAATGTTTTCTTCCCTTCTGCTCCAATGGAAATCAATATAACCTGAACAGGAACACTCAAAAAATTAATATAAAATAATAACTGGATGACCCTGGGATACTTGGGACCATCTGTCTGAAGCATTCCATGCCCCAAATCCCCTTTTTTGGGGGATGGTAAAGGAAGTTGGTAGTCTCCCACCTTTTTAATTGGGACAACAAGAATTTAAATTTAACCTTTTTAATAGAACTTCTTTATAAGAAGGTAGCTTACATTTGATCTGAGGCAGGGAAATATTATTCCAATCTAAAATGCAACCCTTTTAATACCCTAAAATTAATTAAATATAATATTTCAAATATCACTCAAAGATAAGAAAAGAGAAATCTGTGGGTATTTAGCAGGATTAACAAGTTTTGCTCGTGAACTGAAGATTTTTGAGATGGATCTTAGTTCCTGAAACAAACCGAGAGTTATTTTTAATCAATACTTAATTGGGAATTCTCACTTTCCCTCCAAGAGGTGCCCAATACCTTTAGCAGACATCATTCCAACCCCTCTGGTTTAATGAGAAGCTTCTTTCTATAACTTAATTGGAATCTGCAATTTAGGCAGTCACTCAAAGCATTTGACTTTGAGAAAACACTTTCCCCCTTCCTTAATGTGCTACGAAAAAAACCTCCTCACAAAAGCGAAATAATTGAGAGGGAGGAAGAGTAAAGAAATTTTGAATAGAGGAAATTTAATCTTCTTTTCAACAACTTCTGTCTTTGAATTGTGTTTGGTTGATATTGAGCATCTCCCGAAGCAGAACAGGATCCTTTTGAAAAGCCTGAATCATTGGGATTGAATCAGAGCTCAAAGATTACAGATTAAAATCAAATTTCAGTTCGAGAATGAATAAAAAGTGAGGTTAAAAAAAAATATTTTAATCTTATACTCTCCAGCTCCCTTCTGAAAGGAATGAGGGGTTTTTGTGGACTTCAGATGAATATATTGCTTCACATCACAGCAGCTCCAGTTTTTATCTCCAAATGACAAATTCTACTGCCCATCTTTTGTCTCAAAACATGTTTGACTTTGGAAAGCATCTGAGAAAGGTCAGAGTTCTCCAAAGAAATGAAATGCCTTCAACAACAATTCCCTTAACAACAACTCCCTCAAGTGCAATTGCAAGATCTGGAGTTTCTCACCTCACAATATTTCAAGAGGATTTCTGGCAGACTCACTGGATTCAAATACTGTGGTTGAGCAGGACCTTGGGACAACCTGGCTTTGGGCACTGACCAGAGGAGCCCCATTTCCATATTCATGGGGAGAACCAGGGAGACATGAGGAGGAAAATTCCTCCATCCATAGGAGGAATCTCTCCTTTTAAGCTGTTTGCTATTATTGCATGGAGAACAAGGAGGGTTTTTTTGGGAATTCCAGTGGTGCACCATCAACAAACACAAGGTTGAGACTTGATGCTGAGCACTTACTTTGCTTTTGCTTCTGCATCCTCATAGGCTTTGTTGGAGACATCGTCCAGGCCCCCAATCAGGTGCTTGAAGGAGCTGTAAAGACAAAGGGACACTCTGAGAGGAAAATCATAGAAACACCAAGGTTGGAAAGCACCCTGAAGATCATCCAGTCCCACCAGCACTGCCAGACCCACCACTGAACCTGCAGAGATTCCACATGGGAGCCAAGAAATCCAGTGTGGCTTTTTGGCAGCATTGCTGGTGACACACCAGGCCCAGGCCTCAGAAATGCTGGAGATGCAGAAACCAACACCAAGAAAATCCACAATTATTGATCCAGCCCATTGAAACAGCTGCTGAAGGTTTTCACCCTCCAGTAGAAGTTGCAGAGTAAATGTGCTGATGTGGCTGGTGGTGGCACCTCAACCATCACATCCCTGTCCTCCAAACAGGAACCCTGTAAATCCCTCTGCTTCCAGAGTGAAATTTTCATTTGTGGATCCCAGCTTTCTCATCTTTAGAGAAAAGGCATTCAAAAACACATCAAAGGAGGTTCAAACTGAAAGAGAGGGCATTCAGGTTGGATACTGGGAATCAGGAATTGTTCCCTGTGAGGGAACAATTAACTCCCTGGCACAGGAGTGCCCAGAGCAGCTGTGGCTGCCCCTGGATCCCTGAAAGTGTCCAAGGCCAGGCTGGATGGGACTTGGAGCAGCCTGGGACAATGGAAGGTGTCCCTGCCCATGGCAGGGGGTGGAGCTGGATGATTCTTAATATCCCTTCCATCCCAAACTATTCTGGGATTCCATGAAAAACTACAAATTAATAACTGAAATCAGTGAATGCCTTCAAACAAAAATATTCCAGGTGAAAAGTTACTTTCTACTACCCAATTCCAGTATTCCCAGTGGGTCTGTCACACACAGGTTTTCTGTTTTCAAGGAAGAAAAATTTGAAAATTTGAACTGCTGCAAATCAGAGCCTCTTGACTGATCTCTTCCTTAAGGTCACAGCCTCACAAATGAAAATCCTGTAATTCTTCAGTGCTCCTGACACTTCTGAGGCACGAAACACAGAGCTGAAGAACTGGAATTGCCCTAAGTTGATGAAAAAATTAATGGAAACATTGAAAAAAAAAAAAAAAAAAGGAAAAAACCTAAAATCCCCACAGAGGGCCACAATTCTGACTTAAGGAATAAGAAGAGGACATTCAATGTGGCCCTTTCTCAAGGAGGATTTGTAGGATCAAAGAGAATGAATGGCACTGAGCAGGTGAGGAAAATCCAGGGCAGCTGGAGAAATGCAATGTCCTGCCAGGCACAGGGTGAGCCAGGGAGACTCTGTGTTCCTGGGATGGGAACAGTGGGACCCCAGATGGCTCAGACACACTGACAGTCCTGAGCAGATCCTTCAGGAGATGCCTGACCCTATGGAATGAACCCCATGGATGTGTGGAGAGCAGAGACAGCACTGACAGCAGAACCAAGGGAGGCACAATCATCCTGTTGGAAAAAGCTGGATTTTCCCCATCACTGTGGGGCAGGAGGTGACAGCTGGGAGAGAGGGTTTGGATCTGGAGCTGCTGTAAAGGCTTTTCCAGAGGAATTCTCCTCCCTGGGGCTGTTCCAGAGCTGTGTGCACACAGTGCTGTGCCCTGTGCCCTGGGATGGCCCTGCTGGAGCAGGGAGGTGACACCAGGTGCTCACTGAGCTCCCTTCAGCCTGAGCCATGCTGGGATTCTCTGCTGAGAATTACAGCTCAGCAAATGCCCTCTGCCCACACCAATTTCCCCAGTCTTCCCCTCCACTTAATTTATTATATCTTAAATCATACAGTCAAGGAAATAATTTATGCACCATGGGGAAAGCAAATTAATTAATTCATTTATGAGGAGGAGAAGGCACAAACCCCATTGCTCTCACATAAACTCATGTTAGTGGTTTTTACCCAGCCTGGTAATTACTAATATTTTTAATATTTGGATGTGTTAATAATGGGAATAACTTTTCAACCCCAAATTCCTAGCTTAGCAGTGAAAACAGGAACAACTCAGCTCCTTCAACACCTCAAGTTTTATTTTCCTGTTGCTGGGAATGTGCCACAGGATGAAGCCAAACCTTGCAAGGTAACAGTGAGAGCAAAGCAGAACTGGGGTGTTAACACCTAATTGCACCCCAAACAGGTATTTAGGCAATTAATTAACACAGTAACACCATCCTGGAAAGTAATAAGACATCAGCTAGGGCCTAAATTGTGATTTAGGCTTGGTTTGCTTTTTTTGGCAATGCAAATAAATCTTTTCTAGTGAAACAGCAAAGAAGAAAAAGTCACTGAAAGGAGTAAAAACAGTTTCTCTAAAACCTTTAATTTTTATTAAAAATTTTAAGCCAGACTTAGCACTGGTCAATCTATCAAAGTTCACTTGAGTCCCTTTTCTATTGCCCATCTCAACGTTGTTGAGGTCTCAGCTCAGTCCAACCTCCCTCAGAAATCAATCAGAAACTGCTCAGATTTTTTTTCTCCTCATGGCCTTTTCTCTTCTTTTTTTCTATTCTCTCCTCATAACCAATTTTCTCCATGGATAAACTTCGTTCTGACTGGGAGAAACAGCAAAGCAGCAAAGCCTAAAATCTCCACTGAAAGAGCTCAGTTCAGCTTATATGGGGTCAGTCATGCCAAGATAATACTCTTTTATTTCATTTTTCTCCAATTCCCCTTGCCAGGAGGGCAGATCCAATAACCTTTGTTGACACCTCACAGTCCTCCCTGATAAAAACCAGACCCAGGCTTTGAAACACAGACAAAAATGGGAAATGCAAAGTGGAAAAGCAGAAAATAGCTGAAATATTTAAAATGTTGCCTTAAAAAAAAAAGTGCATCCTTTTGATATGTGTAGCTGAAGAAGACAAGAAGCTGGAAAAACAGCATTCAGTGTAAATTCCAGGTAGTTCTGTAACTCTGTCAGCAGCAGCTGTGCCTTGAGTTTTCCTGGCTCTGATCCATCAGCTCCTCTCTCTCCATTTCCATGAGGCAATTTTGTCCTCCCAACACCCACATGTTGCTAATTCTCCAAGCTCCAGGAAAACATTGTTGGCGCCATAAATAAATTATATGGAGAGGAAAAAAATCCCATATAAATAAAAGATGAACCTGGATCAATCTCAGTGTAAATATTCCGACAGTTCAGGAGCAGCCATGAACACTTTCAAACGTTTTCTCAGTTTCAAGAGGTAGATGTGAAAAAAAAAAGAATTATAAAGTTGCACCAACTTGTCCCTGAGGGTGCCAGTGATGATCCAAACGTCAGGAATGAGTCTGAAGCATTTCCCTCCTGTTTTCTCTCCATGCAAAGGGGCTGCAAGTAAAGTCTGCCTGTGCACCTTCATTCAAACTGATCCAGAGAACAGATGCTCAAGGCGTGTCTGCACCATTTTTATCAGAAAACCTTTTACAGACAACTTCCTAAAGGACCAATCCATCAAATCCAGCACATATCTGTTAACTTTTCCCCAAGTGTACTTCTGGAGCAAATCTAATAACCCCTCCAAGGAGCCTGGAAATCCACCAGGATGAGCTCTGACAAGGCCAAGCTCAGGACAATTTGGAGGCAATACCATTGAGCAGCTCCCATAGTAACTTTTTTCCCAGAGGATGAATTCCTGCAGTGTCACCACAGGAAAAACTTCATTAACAACAGCCTTGATCTTGTAGGGTCAAGGCAAGTCCTAAAGACAGAAAGTCCATGAATTGTTAAAAAAAAAAAAGCACTTTGAAATAAAAATGCCTAAAAGCCATCTGAGAAGTGCTGTAAAATATTAATGTGTGTCCCCAGAGTGGAGGTTTGAGCAGCAGGAAATGGTGGGGCTGCAATGAGCTGTGTGGCTCCTCAAGTATCCAAAGACTTCTCCAAATTCCCTCAGATGGACAGATATCCAGCTGGCTCTTTTTTTTCACAATTCCCATGAACACTGTGTGGATTTTGTTGAAGTTTCCAAGGCAATTCTGTAAGCCCAGGGTTGGGTCTGTGCTCCATGGCTGGCAGGAAGAACACTGGATAATTCAATCCCAACTCACCAGAGAGCTTGAGCACAGAGCCTGCCCTGTGCTGTGGTTCCTTACAGGACTGCCACCCTCATTTCCTCAGCCTTGTCACCCTCTCACTCCATTTTCTCCACTGGATCATGGTACCTGCTCTTCTGTGTTGAAATTTTGATGATCATTTGAAATTCCTTGGAATTTTTTCTTTCTGAATTCCAAATTCTTTCTTTCAAATACACCTGACCAGGTAGGAATGGTGTACAGTGTACATTTTTTTTGTTTTTTTCCTGGCAGTTTTCTTCCTTGGGGGACTAAAATGAATGGTGCTCCCAATGAGAACCACGGAATTCCTAGAAAAGTTTGAGTTGGAAGGGACCTTAAAGCCCATCCTGTCCTACCCCTGCAGGGACACCTTCCATTAACCCAGGTTGCTCCAAGCCCCAGCCTGCCTGGTCTGGGACACTTCCAGGGATCCAGAGGCATCCACAGCTTCTCTGGGAATCTGTGCTAGGGCCTCCCCACCTTCACAGGGAGGGATTAAGAGCATTAAGGACCAAATCCCACTGAAATTCATTATTCCAGTAAAGGAAGCAACTCAAAAACACAACTGCAAGATGGAAAAAATGCCAATGCTTTTCGTAACAAATATTTTCAAGACAAGGACAAGAGGGAATGAAGTCCATGGGATGCATCAAATGCTTCCTGCAGGTTTTTGTCATTGTTAGATCAGGATTTTGCTCATGCCTATGTCAGAAAAGGATGCTGGAAATGGACTTTGCAAAGCACATCTTCCTAGATTGGCAAAAATAGCTGTACTACTTTTTGGGAGTCTTTGGGGTGTATTTGGAACTGGAAGAGCCCTCTTCCAGTTTCACAAGGAAATTAAAAAGCAAGGCAGCACCAACATCATCTGGTAATTAAAGACCCCTCAGGAGCTCCAGTTTGGCTTCCCTTGTGGTATTTCTGACTCCCACTGCTTCAGCCCTGTAGCCATTTTATACATATTTTATAAATACCAGAGATCCTTTCAGGCAAAGCATTCCCTCTTTTTATGCTTAAGCAATTCCCTTCTCAAACCCAATTTGCCCAGAGCTCCTGGCTCATCCCTGTCATGAAAGTTTCCCATATTATTCACTCCCAAACTACAAACTCTGCAGCAGCTAAACCAGCCCTAAAATTGCTGGGAATATTGGCAAATCCAGACCAGGCTCACACCTCCCTTAGGAATAATTTCCTGTGGCACCAAGGTGGGACTCTGTTCATGAGATGGGAGTGTGGCTGCTGGAACAATTTCTGGATGCCTTGGGAAGCCTTTGACAAGGAATTTGGAAGAGTTACCCTGCTGTAGATAATTCCAGCGGGTGATGCTGGCCACTGAGACTGGAATTCTCCAGGAATTCCATGTGTTAATGAAAAGGTCTTTTCCCATCACTTGTTTTTTGAAACTCCAACACCAGTTTTGCTGAGCTGCTTCAGATGGGAACACCCACAGAGCATGGAAATTGCTGCTTCAGTGGTTCCATCTGATTAGGCAAAGAGCTTGTCTGGGAAAAGGAAATATTTGGCAGCCTCAGTGACTTATGTCACCCCTCCTGCTGCATGGAACAGATTCCAGCTGCAGGGAACACCCACCCCCTGCTCCCATTGCTGCCTTCTGTGCCACTCAACGTTTGCATCCACCACCACAACCCAAAAGGTGTAAAATTCCCTCCATCTGGAAATAAAAAAATGGTTCTTTTTCCTCACCAATTTCCCAAGTTGCCACAAGTCCTGGTAGTTTATCTCCACATGAAATTTTGCTCCTGCTGTTGTCATTCCTATAAAATGACAGCCTAAAGAAGAGCTGGGACATAAAATCCAGCAGTGGCCAGGACACAGGAGAGCCTGCTCTGAGCTATAAATAGGGTTATCAATAGGGTCACTTTTCTTGCACTATAAATATGAATTTTATAAATAGTGTTACTCTGCTAATTGCAGAGTGTTAATAGAATCTCTGGGATAGATTTACCACAGCTTCATCAGTTTAAATTTAACTTGTACTTCCTTACTGTTTCAAGGGCATTGTATGCTGAGGACAAGGCACAGGAGACAAGGAAAGGAACAGTCTGGGAAATTATCAGGAATGTGTGACTTGAATTATTTGGGGTTTTTAGCTCTCACAGTGCAAACCAAAAATATCTGTTGCACAAGTGTAAAAATAAAAAGCATAAATTACTTGTTGCTTTTTATTTCTCTGAATTAATGATTGCTAAATTATCTAGTTATTAAAAGCATAAAGATTATTAAAATATTATCTTGCTAAATAATAGAATTCTTCTTCCTCTCTTTGCCCCACAGCATGAGAAGGGAGGGTGGGTGTTTTACCCACTAGGTTGAGAAAGGAGCTCTCAGGTGTTCCCCACCTGTGCTCAATGGACAGACCATGGGTTTTGCAATTAATAATGAATTAACATAAATCAGAACTTATCAGGATTTCTGAAGGTATTCTGCAGCTCAGCCTTTACAGAACACTGGATTTCCAGAAATGGAGGCCTGTGAAATAACTCAACAGAAACCACTTGTGTCACAGCAGGACTGAGGGGATGGAGCTCAGCCCTAGAAGAGCACAGAATCCCACCTCTCACCAGAACACAAGCAGAGTTCCAGAATCACTTCTGGGAATCCACAGGGATCATGGATTCAGCTCCTGGCCCTGCCCAGACACTCCAACAATCCACACTGCTCTGAAAGCTCCTGGCCCTGAGGTGGGTCCCACATACATCAGAAATCCAATGGATTTATTTTCTTTTTCAACATCAGTAATTTTTTCTCATTATTCCATAGTTTCTGGCTCCCTCCTGCAGGTTTCTTGGAGCTCGTGCACTGGTGGAGGCAGTGAAAAGTCAATGCCTATTCACCCTCCCTGTGGGTTTCACAGATCCATACCACATTCCCATGGAAAGATTCCCATGGAGGTGTGTCCATGCCTTTTGCTGGTATGTGCCAGTGCTTGACATCAGGAAAACCAGCCCAGGAGCCATGTTCAATTTTTATGTCATTTTATGTCATTTTTAAATCCCATTCCCAGTCACTGCAGAGGGAGGCTGGATTTGCAGCTGGTGTATCCAGGCCATGTTTTTTTCTGGATTAATCCCCCTTAATTCTCTCAAGCTTCCTGTACAAATTATTATTTCACTCTTCTGATCTCCTGTATCTCCTCTGAGCCACAGAGCTCCCAGCAGGGCTGTGGCCTTCACCCAAGGACTCTCCACCCCCACAAGGACTGGGATAACACCCTGCTCCAACATTTGCCAGGAGCTGGTGCCTTTCAGGATGTGAACTCCACCTGTGTCCCACTGTAACACCCAGCTCCTTTTCCACAGTAATTCCAGCTCCTCCTTTTTTTCCATTTGGACTTCTGGGATTCTAATTGTCACTATTGAGTTTTGTCTGGTTGATTTAGGGGCACCTTCCCTCCACTCATCAAGGACATGTCTGTGACTTTATCACCTCAAATTAAGAGGCCTCTCTAGAGAAGATGATCCAAGGCTCCCGTTAAGCTCTGGAAAAGGTTTAAATTGGAGTTTCCCCCCAGCCCCAGGCAAAAGGAGGAACTTACTCTCTGTCTATGACCAGACAAGTGACCGCTTCAGCTGCGATGACATTGGCAGTTCTGACATCTTCCCTGCAAGAAAAAAACACATTTCTTCAGTTATTTCCATGACAATCTTCTGATTTCCAACAAACAGGGCTCTTCAAGCACTTTGATGACAAATTTCTGGCTTTCACAGCTTTTCCTTGCTGTTTTCATCATCCATATAGGCTAATAAAAGACTAGAATTCCAAGACTAATAAAAATATCAATATAATTAATTTTCATCAGTTTGATTTGATGTTTCAGTGTTTAAGAGTCAGCGCTGCATTTTCAGGGTTCACCTAATCCCAATTCCCTCCAACCTTTCCATGCTCCAAGGGTAAGTGGATTACAGGCAAGAGAGACCTTCTCTCTTCTAAACACTCTCCATTCATTTAGGCTGGAACAGTACTCCATGCTTCCACTGCAGCAGAAAATGAGATTTACAGGTGCTGTTAGGAATAGAAATTCCCATTTAAAGACTGGAGGTATTAAAGCAGGAATATGGTTAAAAAAGGGTGATGCACATGCACTTCCCCTTCAAGGCAATCATTAATTAACTTTAATTGCTTTGGAGCTCTTCATGTTCATACCTTTAGAGCAGAGCAAGCAGAAATACAAGGGAAGAACATTAATATTCCAACCTGTGCTGGAATGCTGACTCTGAGTCTATTTGGCCTGGAATTAAGTGTGCATTAGTGCTAATTTACCCCACTGATAAATCACATTGTGCTAATTTAAAGCAGGGAGAAAGAGGCAGAGGAATAGCAGTGGATAATTATCTCTATTAACTCCTAAAACTTGGGTAAATACAGAGAGGATAAGGATGGATAATACTGAATTCCTCATTAAGTTGCTGTAGCCAGCTTTTGCCAATATATTGATCCATTAAAATGAGAATTCAAACTTGTTGGTGTCCACTAATTCTCGTTAAAACTCAACACGTTTGTCCCATTATCCCAGATGCCACAAAAAGACATTTATCTCTTTAAATTTATGGATCACAGACATTATTTGGTTACTGTTTTGTACTTAGATGATTACAGACCAGGAAAATACAACAAAATTGGTGGCCTCAGTTCAAACATTTCCAATAAAATTTGAAATTATGTATTCAGATGCACAGGAGACTGCTGTAATTTCTGTTATCTTCTATCAATCCATCTTTTCCCAGAAGGTGACTTTGGCCAGCAGCTGCAGCATGGGGAGGTACAGAAATCCATGGCATTAAAGGCCAATGAAACCTTGGAAGTGCGTGGCATGAAAAACTCCAAGTGCAAGGCATTAATTGGGAAAGAAATTACTAAGAGGGGATTAAAGGCAAGGGAAACTACCAGCAAGTGCCCAGCATTAAATGAGAGAGTAACTACTACAAGTAGCTGGCATTAAACACAACAAATAATTACTACAAGTGCACAGACTTCAGCACAGAACTTAGCTACAAGTGCATGATATTAAGTGCAACGAGTGATAACTACAAGTCCAAGAGTAATTCCTACCACTGGACAAAATTCAATGGAAAATTAACCACTAGTAAGTGCACTGCATTAAATGCAGAAGGAATTACTACAAGTGCATGGCATTAATTGCAACAAGAAATTACTACAGGTGAACTGCACCAACTGCAAAAGTAATTACTATAAGGGTACACTAAATGTAATCATTGCTACAAGTGCAAAGCATTAAACCCACAAGTTACTATTGGTAAATGCACGACATTGAAGGGAAAAGTAAACACTACAAGTGCAAGACATTAAATGCAGAAGTTACTGCAAGTGCACTGCATTAAATGCAACAAGTAACCATGGTATTAACTGAAACAGTAACTACAACAAGCGCAGAGCATTAAAAACAAAGGTGATTACTCCCAGTGCACAGCGTTAAATGGAAAACTAATTACAAGTAAATACATCAGAACCATGAAAAAGAGCTCTGCCTATGTTTTCCTTACTTATCTTTATAGCAGGAGTGGTAAGCAGGAAAGTTACTT
>JAOTQP010000304.1:3643626-3658616 GCA_026413545.1 Cichladusa arquata | reverse complement strand
CAGGGTGCCCAGAGCAGCTGTGGCTGCCCCTGGATCCCTGGCAGTGTCCAAGGCCAGGCTGGATGGGGCTTGGAGCAACCTGGGATAGTGGCAGGTGTCCCTGCCCATGGCAGGGGTGGCACTGGATGGGCTTTAAGGTCCTTTCCACCCAGGCCATTCCAGGATTCTGGGCTGCTGGGAAGGGATGGGATCTACCTGACCAAGTGAGGCAAAAGCCTCAGTGGCCAACATGGCTCCAAATACTCAGCATGGGAGGGAGAGGCACCATCCCAATATTTTTGCCCATGAAAAAATGTCAAGAAAAAAGGATTTCAACCATGTATCATGATTGTCCACACTCTGGGAAAAGAGGGAATATTATTTCTGGGCGAAGGGAGGTGAAAGGGCATCAAACTAGGATTTCTGCAGGCTCTGATTAACTTCATTTCAAAAACTTCTCCATGACATTCTTATTGATCTGAAAAAGACATTTTTCACCTTGCAATGAAGACTGGCTCCTAGAAAGTGGAAGATCATGGTGGAAAACGAGTTGGCAGCTAAAAATCACTGTGTATTCCCTCCAAAATCTCCATCCTGCTACATGGAAAAAGCCAAGTGTTTCCCAAGTGTATTAGGCAGGCTAAGAGATTATAAATAATTGTTGAATAGAAGGAAAAAACTTGGTCTATAAAATCCCATCAGCATTTTACGGGAAAAGAGGTCAAAAATATTTTCCCTGTGAGCAGTGGAAGAGAAACTTAGACCATTTTTTTCCCCCCATGGAGAGAGCTCAGACATCCTTGCCTTTCTATTATTTGGAGAGGGATTTTGGGAGCCCCTTGCCCTGGGAAGGTGTGAACTCACCTTTCCTTTGCTGATTATAAAGAAGGTGTCTCCTCGAGCCCCTTGGCGGATGATGTACTCTCCACTCTCATAGTGAGTCTGCAAGAGGGAAAGGAACCAAATGAAGATGAACAAATAAAAGCAGAACCTGTTATCCAGCCCATATTTTGGCAGCTTTGCAAGAACCTCACCCTGGACCCCTTTTATCCCAGCCTGGCACTAGCTGTGACTTAAAGATTGTCCTGTGGTAAGGAATAGAATAATTAAACTGGAAGCATTTGTGGCTTGCCCATTTTTCTTCTGGCTGTGCTGGTGCCAGCCTGTGCCCAGATGAATTATCCTCACAGCCTAAATCCATTTTTAGCACGTCAACGAGACACAGGAATTTCCAACAGGGAATATGCTACATGAACTAAACTGCAATAAGAAGTCTGGTGTAAAAATTTTCTTTTTTTTTCCTTTTTTTTTTTTTTTTGTGTTGGTTTTGGTGGTTTTCCAGCTTTGCTAGCAAAGGCTTTATTCAGCAAATAAGTTTTGCTTTTCTCCTGTTATTACAGTAGTTTAATCTGTCCATTTTTACCTTGTTTTGTGGAACAATCCTTGCTAAATTCATGTCACAGCTTATCAGTGCTGGCATCTGAACTCGTTAGGATATTTTCATCCCTTATGTCACCCTATCAAAAGCAATGTGCATTTATATCTCACCAAAACCCCAAAAATTTTCTAAATCAAGACTTTCAATTGATATATAGACCCTCCCAAACCTTGGAATTTTCATCCCAGGTGCTCTGCCCCTGCAAATTCAACCAACAGCAGGCTGGGGGATGCCAAGAGCTTCTCATCCAACCTCTCCTTCATCTCCCCTGGGATTTCTGCTGGATTTTTCAATGATGACCAGGAGAGCTGGAGGTATTGGATATTTTATCCTAGTCCAAATTTGGGATAAAATCACCCCAACAGTGCCCTGCACTCACCATCAGATCTTCTAATGCCA
Source organism: Cichladusa arquata (assembly GCA_026413545.1). Classification (NCBI taxonomy): domain Eukaryota; kingdom Metazoa; phylum Chordata; class Aves; order Passeriformes; family Muscicapidae; genus Cichladusa; species Cichladusa arquata. Next base: position 3,656,800 of record JAOTQP010000304.1, on the reverse strand, counting down.
AAGTATGTATAAACCAGCTGGTTTATACATACTGGAGCTAAAACGGGAATTTATCCAAATCCTCAAATTTGGTTAAGCTTGAAATGTTTTCTTTCAAGGGTGTTGTGTTGAGTTTCTTTATTTATTTTTACACCCCAACATTTTTATCATTTACAGACTGATAACAGAACCCCCAGCTTTTCCCATTTTCATGCACCAGAGTGGGAAGAAAGAGGGAAAAAAACGTCTGGAGGAGACCTGGACACAAACTTGCACAGTTCTCCTGCTTATGTTGGGTGTTTCTGGAGACCAGATTTAAGGCACACATTATTGACCACCCAGGGTGCAATTCCTTGGAAGGGCCTGATTTTAGGAGGTGTTGGGATCAGACCCCTTCAAGTAGAATCTTGTAGGCACCCAAAAATCTAATTAATGAAAATACTGGGCTAACAGCCTCCAAATTTACAACAGGTAATCCATATTCATTAGACACATTACTGGTAATTTTTATATGATTTCTGGGCAATAAACCTGCTCCTTAAAAGGCCATTCCTTGGTCTTGCTCACCAGCTACCACCAGCACCAACCACTGCAGAACTGAGTGTCAGTTCTTTGTAGCCACCTGTAACCAATTCTCATCCACAAATTCTTCCAATCTTCCAACCCGTAATTTCCACCCAACCATTCCCACCCCAAATTTTTCTCAATCATTCCCACACATGGCTCTTCCCAGCCCGTGAGTCCTCTCAAACTTCCCACCCACAAATCTTAACCGTTCCCTGCATGAGTCTTCCCAAACATCCCACCCAGAACTCAGCCAAAGGAATGGAAGGAACACAAATTTGAGCTTCAAAGCACCTCTCATTTCATTTTCTCTGCCTCTCATTTCAGTGTATTTTCTCTCTTCTTTTTTAAACTGAGCTCTAATCTCAGCCAAGTCCTTCTTCCAACATTCCAATCACATTCCTCTAGTCCTTCCCTGAGTGCCCAGAGCTTTCATTGTGCTTGACCTGCTCCTCACTAGCACCTCTTCCCATGCCTTTCCTGCCACCCACATCCTCATGTTTATGTATTCCAAGCCATTTCTTTCACAGCTAATTCCACCAGCAATTCTTCATGCTTGAATCAACCCATCCTTCCCATCCTTTAGCAACACTCCTGCTCTTAAATCCTTGTTTTCTAACACACATCCGTGTGCTTTGCCCTTCTGATGGAATTCTTGCTATCTGTCCAATCTCAGAGCACCATCCTGTGCAGGCAAAGTGCCCAAGAGCACTCAGGGCACGTGGAAGTGGAAATAAAGACAAGGCTCTTGCTTTTAGCCCCATTTGAGAGGCAGCAATACCTCCTCAGGTACCTCTGGTACCATCAAAGATCTCTGAAGAAGCGTTTTGGCAAAAATTCACAGAATCCCAGAATGACTGAGCTTGGAAAAGACCTCCAAGGCTATGGAGTCCACCTTATCACTCATGCCCACCTTGTCCCCAGCCCAGAGCACTGAGTGCCACCTCCAGCCCTTCCTTGGACACCTCCAGGGATGGGCACTCCAAACCTCCCTGGGCAGCCCCTGCCAAGGCCTGAGCACCCTTTCCATGCAGAAATTCCTCCTGCTGTCCAACCTGAGCCTCCCCTGGCACAGCTTGAGGCTGTTTCCTCTCATCTTGTCCCTCAGTATACAGAGAAGCTGGACTCTTTCACAAAACAGCATTTCCAACCTAAGTGAACAAAAGTGAAGCTCTTCCTCCCTTTGAAGCCCTCCATCAAGTGCACATTTATCCAGTAAAAGCAGTTTCTATAAAAATACCAGGTTTTTTTTTCTTTTACTTGTTTGGTCAATTGTACTTAAAATGATCCAAAAAATCCCAGCACCAAAGGGAGGGGTTGAGGGGCGGGGGGGAAAGAATGCTCACTCAGCAGGCTTGAGAGGATAGGAAATGGATAGGTGTCCATGACCTGCTCCAGGTACCCCACAGGAGAACTACCAATCTCATGATAGAGTCAGATTATGCTCTAAAACAGGAAACCATCCTCTTTTATGAAATCCCTCATCCTGTGCAGAATGTCAGTGAGTGGACATGGTCATTTCTTTGAGTGGAGAAACACCCAAATGCAATACCCAAGTTCTCTTCAGAAGTGACTGGATTTTTATGAGACCAACTTAATCTGAAAACAGACAAAACTAGGAGCAGTGGGACCCCAATAGCACCAAATTTTGTCAATAGACTTTTTTGAGTCCCAGTGCTCCCCAGGATGAAAATCTCCCACAGATACAGGACCCAAAGCAATGTACAAACCATATTTCAGTGACCACCCTGATCCATCCATCTCAGTACAGTTCATGTGTGATTCATTTCTTTGTCCACAACACACCAGGGCACAAAAAAACATCACCTTTGCAACTTCACACCTTCACATCTGGCTGAGGACTTTGGCCCACTGAGCTTGGCTGATCAGCCATAAACTTCAACTGGAGCTTTTGCTCCTGAATACCATGAAAAATGAGATGTCTGAGAGCCCAACCACGTCTCATGAAGAAACCTTGTCTAAAATCAAGATCTCTGAGAGCCCCCTCATGAAGAAACCTCAACTAAAAATGAGATGTTTGAGAGCCTGCTCAGGTTACATGAAGAAACCTTGACTAAAAATGAGATGTCTGAGAGCCCAACCATGTCTCATGAAGAAACCTTGACCAGGCCTCCTGGAGAAACCTTGACTAAAATCAAGGTCTCTGAGAGGCCATCCAGGCTCCATGGAGAAACCTCAACTAAAAATGAGGTGTTTGAGAGCCAACCTTGACTAAAAATGAGATGTTTGAGAGCTGCACCAGGCCTTGTGGAGAAACCTTGAGCAGGCCTCATGGAATAAACCTCAACTGAAAACGAGATGTTTGAGATTCTACCCAGGCCTCATGGAGAAACCTCAACCAGGCCTCATGGAAAAACTTTGACTAAAAACAAGATCTCTGAGAGCCTGCCCAGGCCTTAGGGAGAAACTTTGATTGAAAATGAGATGTTTGAGAGCTGACCAGGTTGTGTGGAGAAACCTCGACCAGGCCTCAGGAAAAAACCTCAGTGAGGCCTCATGGAGAAGCTTTGACTAAAAATGAGATGTTTGAGAGCCTGCTCAGGTTTCATGAAGAAACCTTGACTAAAAATGAGATGTTTGAGAGCCTGCTCAGGTTTCATGAAGAAACCTTGACTAAAAATGAGATGTCTGAGACCTTGACCAGGTCTCATGGAGAAACCTCCACTCTGGAGAGCAACCCAACAGTTAAACTTGAGGAAAAGCTCCTTTTTCCTCCACCTGGATGCCTCTGACTGCCGTGTTTATGCTGAGAATGTTTGGGAAAAGGAGGGAGACAGGTTTGGAATGCTCGGTGACCCACGGCGCCAAAGGTCCCCTCAGGGGAGCAGAGGCACAAAGGTGGCTTTGAAACGAGGACTTCAAAGCTGGAGCTGGGTTTGCACCACAAAAACCAGTGACAGCAACACGGGGTTGATGACAGTTCTCCATGTCCCACCCATTGCAGCCAGGGTGTTTGTAAAACAAAATAAAAATAACCTAAATATGTTATTTTGCTGGTGCAGAACTGTCAGCAAAACTCCAAACAGAAGCACCTTTTAGAAGATTTATTTTTCCTGGTCAGGATTTGCTGCCTTAAACATCCTAAAATGACAACAGACATGCAAACAACAAAAATGGAAAAATACTTTTTTTTGCTGAAATTGCTGCAAAACCAAGTGGGTAAATATCAGTCCTCTGTACTGAACGCCTTAAGAATCACACAGATTTGTTTCCTTGTTTTTACAGTGTGTCCTACTCCCAGAGATTATCTAAAAATACTGTTGCATGAAATAGCCAGAGGGGTGGATTATGCTTTTGTGGTCCTCTCCTCATTTATCCCTAATTTTTGACACTTAAGACATCTCAATGCCCAAGCAGAAACTTAACTAGAGAGCAACAAGTGGGAAATTAAAACATGAGGAAGATGCAGTGATGAGGGGAAGAGAGGGTTAACTCATGCCCTTAATTCCATGATAACTGTGGAGCACAGAATTGAGAAAGAAGATGAGGAAGGGGACCTGACTGTGGCCTTCCAGTACCTGAAGGGAGCCTACAAGAAAGATGGAGAGAGACTATTTTCAAGGGCCTGGAGGGACAGGACAAGGGAGAATGGCTTCCCACTACCAGAGGGCAGGGTGGGATGGAATATTGGGAAGGAATTGTTCCCTGGGGGGGTGGGCAGGCCCTGGCACAGGGTGCCCAGAGAAGCTGTGGCTGCCGCTGGATCCCTGGAGGTGTCCAGGGCCAGAGCTTGGAGTACCCTGGGACAGTGGATGGTGTCCCTGCCCATGGCAGGGGGTGGCACTGGATGGGCTTTAAAGGTCCATTCCCACCCAAACCATTCCATGATCCTGTGATTTTCACTCAGCTGGCTCTAACTGAGCTGCAATGTCCTGCAGCTTTTTTTTTGTTTTTCATTACTGATACTTACTCTTCCTCCTTAAAGACACAGCTCTTTGATCTCCCACCAGCACTCCGAGTATGTACTTTAGAGCAGAAGCTGTTGTGTGACAGTGACAAGAGACTGACTCCCTGTCCAATCCTTTTGAGAAACATTTCCTCTGCACTGATTCACTGTGGCTCCTTAATGGGCTGTGACAGCGCTGAGGAAAACACTCCTGGGAATGAGCTGGACACTCTGGCTGTCTTCTCCAATTGAGGGCCCTCCTGCACTTCATGGATTGCTTCCAATTCCTGGAAAACCATCCCTGAGCAAGGCTTTAATACACTTCCTAAAGTGGTTGTTTGTGCATGGACGCAGCACAGCTTCTGGAATAATACAAATTTGCATTTGTATAATAATACAAATATAAATAATACAAATCCTGGAATTCTAGGGTTGGGACACGTGAGGATTATTGATCCAACTCCCTGGTCCAAGAGTAACTGCTTAAAACTAAACTATGATTTAAGAGATGACTCCCCACAATGAGTTCATCTGTCCTCGATGGAGGTCATATCAAGATAAAATCTGTATTATACCAAGATATAATCTGTGCTTCTGAGGGCTCAGGAACAGGCATTGCTCCAGGGAAAAGTAATCTAAAAGGATGTATGGGGACAGTAAAAAACGGATATTCAACAATTATTTCATTGAAGCAAAAGCCAGTACAGCCTCCACATAATCCATGGGATGCACACTGAAATGGATAAACCAAAGGGGATAAACAACAGGGCCCTGCTGTTCCTGAAATGCAAAGATGTGAGAAATGTTCCTAATTTGAAGTCATTTGGTTAAATGATTGCTTTAATTTCTGGCTGTTTCTTTTGGTGTTTGGCACCTGTTCCCTGTGTCTGCATGTCCCTGTGGTGTGCTGAGAGGGAGCAGGAGGGAAGGAGATAAGGCTGGCATCCTCCTATTCTTCCTTTTTCTCAAAGCCTCCTCCCATTTCAGTGTCCCAAAGGCAAAAAAACCTCCACAAACTGAGCTGGACCCAGCCCTCTGCCAGCTGAGCTGCTGGGACAAGATGGGAGATGGGAATAAAGTTATACAAATGGAAACTCTGGAAGAGAGAAACTCAACACATTCCAATTTAGAGCAAAAGGCCATCTCCAAACTGCAATTTTTTCTAACTCTGACCAAAGCTCTGACAACTCCTCAGGTGAAACTGCTGGTCCTGAAACCCAGGCTGAATTTCCACCAGGAATTCAAGCCTTTTGCATTGAGCTGTAAACAAGACACTACTGTTGTGATAATTCAGAAGCTGTCTGAAGCTTGACTTCTCTCGTGGAAAGAAGCAGCAGCTCCACGTCTCTGGCATTTCCATGACCCAGTGCACACAGCTGAGCAGTTTGGTTTCCTTTTATACCATCAAAGTTAAGATCTTTATACCAGAACACCCAACCTTCACAGAACTCTCCTCATGCTGATTAACAGTGGATAAATAGGAGCATTTGTGAGCTATCAAACAGGATTTATTAGGTTTGCCATAGAACAAACATGGCTCATCTCAGAAGCCCTCTAAATAAAGCAGTACTAAGGAGAAGGACATGAACTAGGGATAAACCTCAATGGTTTCATCTCCTAGTCATGAAAAACATGTCATTGTCCTTTTGACTGTGATTTTATCCCCTTTCTTTTACATTCTACTGGACTTCAACCCAACGCTTGCTGAGTGCAATTTTCAGGGATAATTAAAAGGCAACAAGGTGGATAAGGGACCATGTTTGGCAAATGCTGGCCCAGGTTCCTGGTTTCGAAAGGGAAGGTGCATGAGATGGGAGGAGCTGCTGGCCCTTTCCTTCTGCCATTCCTGGAATGCCCTTGGCACTGGCTGGAGAGCAGGAGCTGGCCTGTGTGGGTGAGGATTTCTTGCGCTTCAAACTTTTCTCTTTTTAAAGGACCATCTGCTAAGAAGAACCAAGAATTTGGAGAGGATGAGAAATGGGGGAAGGAGAGGATGCTGAGAAAGCTGGGAAGTTCAGAGATACAGAGGGAGGTGAAGAAGGCAAAAGGTCAAGACCAACCTCAAAGATCAAGAGGGAAAACTCAAAGAGTTCAAGGATTAAGAGAGCAGAGAAATGACAGAGGGTGAGAGCAACAAGGGGTCAGGAGAAATGAGAGACGAGCTTTAGCAACAAGATTTTCCAGGAAAACGAGATGAACTGATATGGAAAAAAATAGGATTTATTCCCAGGGGAGATAACAGATAACAAACTAGTTGGGTAAAAGGCAGTAGTGGTATTCGGCCACAGATCAAGCCACAAATTGGGGTCAAAACACCAAAAAGCTTTGCTTAGGAATTTAAGTAATACCAGATTCAAAGATAATGACTGTGAAATGTGGAGAATTAGCTGAGAATCAGTAATTAGGAAAAGGATCCCCAGGCAACAATCAATTCATCAGGACTGGAATCAATCCATCAGTCACCCAGAGTAAAAATCAGCCAACAGTAAAATTCAGCAAAAACAAAACTACAATTAAAAAGTAAATTAAGACATTTGTGTGCCCTGGGCCAGTCACATACACCTAATTTTAGGCTTTTGTAGGATTGAAATCTCTATAATTCCATGACATTCCCAGCTTCCTTTGGACATTAAAACATAGGAACTTTGAGGAAATCCAGCCAGAAACAGAACCCCACAATGGCACTGCACCACAAAACCTCTTCCCTATCACCAGGGGTTTAATTAAATTTCATTGAAATGCAAGAAAAGAGCTGCCCTTCAATCCTTTCCTAAATAGCTCTGATTTGGTTTCCCTCTTAATAATGAAGAACGTGTGTAGAAATTCCATTGCCCTCCCTAAATCCACAGGTCTGTTGCACAGTTATTAGAATGGGAATCAATTCCTTGCCAAAATGAAACTGGAAGTAAACAACTTAAATCAACACATTTGTTTCATTTCTTTTCCTTCATTTTTCTCCAAATTTTGCATGCTTATTCATCCCAGGTATTTGCATTGCCACCAGGATCCAAACTCATTTCAGAATCAATCACGAGGAATAAAAAAATACACATTAATTCAATATATTCAGCCACTTTTCCAGTCACCTCCTATGAAATGTATTTTCTTTTTGTGGTCTAGACCGAAGAGGAGACTGTGCATCTCCATATGCAAATGCACTTCAAATTACCACTGGAAATCAACTTTACTGGAAGGGAAATCATGGAAAGCATTGGATTTATTCATCCTCTACAGACTTTTACTTGAACAGGTCGTTTTCCCAATTTAAACCCCTAAATTCACCAGTTGCTTCCCCTTTGATGGTTCCATGCAGGTGACAACCAGCCCTGAGTTTGGCAGATGAATTAAACACACTCTCAGTTCATATTCCCTGTTATATCCCCATGGATTTTGGCTGTTGCTGGAAAATATTCTCCTTTTCTCTTGATTTCTCTCATCAGCTCCCCAAAAGGTACAAAAAAAGCAGAGTTTTATCAACCCACACAAACTCAGCCTCTATTCCCAGTCTGCACAGCAAGGAATTCTGGAAGTGAATCACACTTCCATAAGATAAAATGTTTGCCCCAAATATATTTATTAAAGCAGCAAGTGAACTTTCACTCTATAAACTGGGAAAAGCTGAAATCTCAGTTTTTGAAACATCAATAACAACTTTTCCCAATGGAAAAAGAAGCTGCCTTGAGCCCCTCACCTGTGTTGCCACCATCTCCTTGACAACAGAATTTGGAAAATTGGGATAAAACCTGTATTTTACAACAGAAATGCAAAATATCTCCTCCCTAAGTGCAGAAATCAGTATTTTTTACTGTTTAATAGACCCTCTGCTGCTAAAATTGACATGGCTGGAGCTGCATGAGTCTATTTCAGCTTCGCTTGGAGGAAAATTTTAAAGGACCTTTCCACTGCCTTCAACTTATGCCAGGATTTTGGACAACTGGTAACTAAAGAGGAAGGTGTGAGGAAAAAAAATAAGTCACATCCTGAATTCAGAAGATGGTGAAAGTTGAGATTTCTGAAGGATAAAGCACATCAAGAACTGACTCTGCGGCAGTACCACCTCTATCAATCTCTCATGCAATGACCCCACTCAGAAATACTGGACTTTTCCCAGTTGTTTTGTGCTTTAGAGCAGATTTTTTGGGAGCATCTCTTATATCAGTCCTGAAAAGAAAACCAGGGCAAGGCTGGGAAATGTAATCTAGGTCAGATTTTCAGCACGAGGCACAGCTGACCCTCTCCTTACCTGGCAAGGACACAGTGATCCTGAAATTCCTTCACCAGGGCTTTTTTAATCTCTGAATTCTACTTTGCAGGGCTTTCTCTGCAGGAATTTGGGAAATGGCCATTTGGATTTACAAGCAGAGTCTGACCCCAATGGAGATGGGATCCCATGCCACACAGGGAAAATCCTGGGACAGCAGCAGCTAAAAGCTGCAACAGCCACGTTATTCCCATTTCCCACCTCTCCCAGTGGATGGAAATCACAGGATGGGAGGAGCAGAGCTCATCTCTTCTGCTGACAGAGGAACCTCCTTTCCCATTCCAGCAGCAGCCTCAGTTTTCCCAGCAAGGAGCTGTTTCCCCCCTCACTTGTCTATAAATCACCACCAGAGTCACTGATTTCCATTTTCTGCTCATTTTTTTGGCACAAAATTCTTGTTGAACACAGGAAGAGCGCCTGAAGCACAAAGATCCCAATTTTCCATTACTTTCAGGTGAAGAACCACAGACCAGGATCATCCCAATAGAAGCTGAGTTTCAGCCCTCCCAGAATATTAGTTTGGAAGGGGAGAGAGGGAATTTCTCCCTCTTTTTTTGGGAGGAAAATGAGCTGTGCTGAGCGTGGGTGAGCTCCCAACACCCCGCTGGGCACTGGGATGCACTGGGAGAACTGGGGGATGAACGTGGGAGCCCCTGTGTGCCATGGCAGGGTGACAGCAGCTCAGATTTCATTCCAGACAGGGGACATCTGGCACTGCTGGAAAACCAAAGGAGTCAGGAAGGGGCTCCAAGTGCTCCTTAGTGCCTCGGGCAGGGGCTTTGGGGAGATGCTACCCTGACTCCTCCCATCCCATCTGCTGGGAAAAAACCAGGGATATAGAGCATCCCCCAGCAAATCTGGTTTGTGTCCTTGCCCTCATCCCATCTCTGAGAACTGACTGCAAGTAAATAATGGAAAAAAAGGAATTTTCACAAAAATATTTTATTTCCTTTGCTGTCCCTTCACCAGTCCCTCAAAATTTCCCTGTTTTTTAAAATGGGAATAGCCATGGCGGGTTTGAATACTTTTAGTATTTCCACTTGAGAGGAAGTGAGGAGGGAGTTACCTGAGACCTTCAGGATGCCTGTAAATCCCACCTGGGATTCTCAGTGTGCACAATCTGACTCCAGGACCAGGATTTGCCACCCCTTTTTCCAACCCCAAAGCAGCCATGGATAACACAGGATTAAACCATGTCAGTCCCAAATCCTTATGCTGGATTATCCATAGGATATGGATGATGCCTAAATGGTATTAGCTGCTTAAAATTGTAGCAGGGGGTGTAGAAACCTGGAATCAGTCTTGAGGTTGGAAAGATCTTGGAGAAACGAACCCTTCCTGACCCCACTGTGCATTTTAGAGGTGGATTTCTCTGGGATCCTGTTTAATTTCCCTACATTTTGACCACAGGATTTTCCTGATGGAAGCTCACCCCTCCATTTCCATCAGATATCCATCACCAATTCCAACGGCACTGAACTGGTTGTTCCTTCACCTCCACAACACTGACCAGGATCTGCTGGGAATCAGCCCCAGTCCAACCCTTCCTCCCAGGGAAACCCAAACCTTTTACAGGGATGCTCCAAAAAAGACTCCAAAGGTCACCTCCAAGGTGGAGTTACACAAATGGTGGCCTCAGTGAGGATGTTCTAAGATGAAAACTTCCATCCCTGTCCCACAACTGCTGAAGGTCTGCACCCAAACCCCTCTGTTTGGCCCCCAAATCCAGCCACACAATCCCAAGATGATTTGGCGTGGAAGGACCTTAAAGCTGATCCAGTTCCATAGGCAAGGACACCTTCCACTATCCCAGGTTGCTCCAAGCCCTGTCCAAACTGGTCTTGGACACTGCCAGGGATGGGAAACCAGGGCAGTCCCATGTTCTTCTTTCCATAATTCCAGAACACTTCCAATGAGAAGTAGAAGTTCCACATTGTACTTGACTCCCCAGAAGCTCTGAAGGTCAGGAATGTAGGTTTGAATTTCACACCCTTTTAGGACCAGAAGGAACCATCCAGATCAATTAATCCTCTGAAACACAAAAGCAATCCCCAAACCCCCTTTTTTCTCATTCCCAGTCAAACCTAAAGCTTCCCCAGCAGAATAACATCCCCTTTCCACCAGGAAGGGACACAGGACAGGGACAAAACTGTCACCAAGCACTCTGTCCTAGTGACTGATAAATGTCCCAGAGGGAGCCCTGCAATCCCCCAGCACCTCACCAGTCCCATGGGATCTGACCTACAGTGAGGAATTCCACTTGGAAACTTCATAGGATATTCCCTATTACGGACAAGAGTCACAGGGTGTTAAAAATGTAAATCAATTTTCTCTGCAATGTGTTTGCTGCAGCATGGAAATAAAACCATTCCCATTTTACCTCACCAGTAACTCCCATCTGAATGTTCCTCCCTGCCTTGGTCTCATGGTTATATTTTAGGATATCCTATGCCTCCTATTCCATGGATTAAGAAATGGCTTTTACTACCATATGGACACTTTTCAATTCCTATTATTACAACCCAGACACTGCAAATGCCACTCCAAGAATGGGGAATTTCAAATATATCCCCAAGGCCTCTGAGGGGATGTTTAAAACCAGAGAGGCACAAACCCTCAAATGTTAGCAATCCCATTTCCCAAGGCAAATAAATTCCCTGGAAAAGGACACAGCCATATTTTAAGGAGGTGTGGGGATGGGAAGAGGATCTCCCCATCTTCACATCTCACCTTTGCTTTAAAGCTGGGTTGTAACAATTGATCCCATTGATGGAGGGTCTCCAGCTGATATTCCCAGCATTCCAAGCCTGGTGGCCATTCCTTGGGTGGAACAATCAAAGGGACTGTTCACTTGATTTTTTTCCTAATTAATCCCTGGCAGGACTCACTCAGGAGAGCCTGCAAGCCAACTTTGTCCCAGATTCCAGCAGGTGTCACTGTGGGCAACGCTATGGGAAATCCAGCAGGGAAAATGGCATCAAAGGGAAAACACTCATCAGGGTAATTAATATTTGGGTTTTCCTTAATATAATTGTGGATTTTATTTTCCCCATTTTTACAGATAAAAATGCTTTGTCTGTGTTAACTTGGCTTGAAGGGTGGAAATCATGAAATATTTTCAAGTAAGCACCAGGCTGGATTTTCATTTTGGGGTTTATTCCCACCAAAATTAGCCAATACATGCCTGTAAGTAGGGATAGGAGAGTGAGAATTATGGAATTTTGGAAACTGCTGAATGAATTCCCAGGAGGAGATTCCCAAAAGACCTGAGAGCTACACGCTCTCCTTCCAAGCTTCTCCCAAATAATCCAGCACTGAAAGCAAAGCCCTCAGCATGAAACAGGAACCTCATCCATAGGGAGATCCATCCCAAAAATCAGTTGGCCCAGGCTGTCAGGAGCACTGCTTGGGAAGAGAGGCACCTCTAATACAGCAAAACCCTCCCAATGCCCAAATTTTAATAAATTTCAGCCAGAATTAATTGACTGTATTTTCTCCACCCAGGAAGTGAAGGACAACCAACAAACCATCAGTCTCAACCTGTCTGAAACAAAGAAAATGTCTGGAAAAGGAGATGCCATGAGTTCCTTGCCCCAGTGTTGCTGTAGAGCCTCTGGAAACTGGGAACAGTAAACAAATAGATACTGGGAAATTAGGAACAAGGCTGGATCAGGAAAGAGACAACTCAGAGCTCCTGAGCTGTCCCCTGTGACCTCTCTGTTGTCCCAGGTGCCATGAAAAAATCCACATCCATCCTGTGTGTCTCTAACAGAGCTGGCAAAACCACCAGGGCAAATAATAAATTATGGATTTGCTTAAATCCTTTCTTTTCATATCTGTGAAACCCTGGAAAATATCTAAGATTACAGCAAAAAAATGCTTTGTTTTTCTTTTTCCATTTCTTTCATAACTGTGATGGATCAGCTGGAGAATCCGCTTAGAGAACATAAAAACACCCCCAGCTACATTTAATCCAACTGGAAACAGGGAATATTTTAATCCCAACACCTGCACAACCTGAGAGGGGCAGCTTTAGAAATTAGCATTTTATTAGTGACCTCCTGAAAAGCTGATCATCCACTTAATGCACTATTGCCAAAAATAATAAGAATAAATTAAAGAAAGAAAATCCTGGGACAAAGCAAATTTGGGGAAGTTTTTTCTGTTTGACACTGCCTTTGCCATGTGTCCTGCTGGTGACCATGGCACTGCTGGAGTGGCTTTTTCCACCACTGGGAGCTTGATTGAGGAGAAGGAGGTGCCCAAAAAATGGGGAAAAACTGGAAAAGTGCTGGAGAGGCAGCTGGAAAACAGGGAACTACAGAACTCTCTTGGAGGAAGCATGGTTTGGGCGGGAAGGATCATTAAGGATCATCCCATTCCACCCCCTGCCATGGGCAGAGACACCTTCCACTATCCCAGGCTGCTCCAAGCCCCATCCAGCCTGGCCTTGGACACTGCCA
>JAOTQP010000304.1:3614330-3628281 GCA_026413545.1 Cichladusa arquata | reverse complement strand
CTGAGCCCCTTTCCCAGCTCCCTCAGCCTCTCCTGGGGCTCCAGCCCCTTCCCCAGCTCCGTTCCCTTCCCTGGACATGCTCCAGCCCCTCCAGAACTGGCCACAGCCCTCGAGGTCCCTCAGCAGGGCCAGCACAGAGGGACAATCACTGCCCTGATCCATCTGGCCACACTGTGTTTGATATAAATACACTGGTGATTAAAGATAAAAGCTGTCATGCAAAGCCTCACAGCCCTGAACACTGATTTCATGATCCTGCATTTGCAGTTCAGCGAAATTAAATTGTCTTTGGCTTGCACTGTAATTACCTCTTCAAAACAGTTTGCTGTCAAAGAGTTTCTCTCCTGCATTTTTTCCCTTTTGTCTAGGGCATATCATGGGAAATGAAACCTCAGCCTGCAGCCTCTGGACAGACCCAGCCACACTGGGTGCACCAAGCCAATTTTCTGCTTCTTGATTGAACCACAGAATCCCAGGATGGTTTGGGTTGGGAGGGACCTTGCAGCTCATCCAATGCTACTATCCTGTGCCATGGGCAGGGACACCTTCCACTATCCCAGCTTGTTCCAAACCCCATCCAGCCTGGCCTTGCAACCCTGGAGCATCAGAATGAAGTCCAGCAAAGACCATTACCTCACACAAGGTAGAAACAAAAAGGTTTTTGGGACTGATTTCATGGTGTGCCTCAAAAGAGATTCTTAACACTGGTCAATGTGTCAAAATCACAGCAAGTGTAAATAAGGGACAAGTGGTATTTGCATGCACAGTCTGTTGTCTCTCTTTCCTCTAAATTTGGTATTTACATCATATCCAAGACTGAATGAAGGCAGGAATCTTGTGTCTAATAGATCTCTGCTGCACTTGACAGCTTCATAATCATCTCTTTTTCATGGAGCCACTGACACCCTTTCTAAGCACAGCCCCTGTTTTCTGCCAGAACACTGCGTCTTCCTTCAACCACCCCCATTAAATGAACATATCACAGAGATCACCATCATTTTCTGCCTTCAGAATTACATGTATACAAAAGAAACATAAGCTGTAAATGTTTTTAACATCCTCTGAATCACCAGTTTTTCACGTTCTCTTTGGGAACTTCCCCAAAGCAAAGGGACCTGAAAAGAACAGGGAGCTGAGCCCAGCAATTCCCCCTGGAATTATTGTGCACAGGAGGCACAACTTCTTCCCTGGGCAGTGCCCAGCCCTGAGGAGATTGCCCACAGAGCCTCTGGGCTCTCCTCCCTGGGGCTGTTCCAGAGCTGTGTGCACACAGTGCTGTGCCCTGTGCTCTGGGATGGCCCTGCTGGAGCAGGGAGGTGCCACCAGGTGCCCACTGAGCTCCCTTCAGCTTGAACCAGCCCAGGATCCTGTGTAATATTTCATTTTATTTTAATTGCTCCTTGACACAGTTGTTGAGTGAGTCTTCACAATTCTCAAAGCATTAAAACACCTAAATATCTACCTTTTTTTTGGTTTTAGTTACTATGAGAAGGAGTTGCAAACATGGATATCCTGCCCAACACATTCCTAGGTTGGGATTTAGCAGGGGTGACCCCGTGGTTGGTAGCATCACCAAATCCCAGACACTGGGTTTGGGAGAACCTTGAGCTCCTCACTCTGGCTGATACATCTGAGATGATTTATGGAGGGACAACTCCAAAGAAAATCTCTTCTGAGTGATCACCAGAGGATCACTTCTGAGATCATCAATGAGAACAGACGTCCAAGAATGACTTAGTTACCCCCAGAGAAATAAGCCAAAAAATGGTACCAAAATCCAAAGAATTTTGTTCCTTTCATGGTGAGAACCCAGCACAACCATGCTGGGATGAAATCCTGGGATTGGCCCCATGAAAATCCACCCCAGAGACATTTGAGACCTTCCCACAAACAAGCAGTGCTGTGCCAACCCCAGGGATCCCCAATAAGACCCCCAGGACATCCCAACCAGCCCAATTCTCTGATCCCAACCCATGAATGGGCAAAACCCCCTTCCTTGTGATTTATTATCTGCACACAACCCCAAATACCTTTAAAGTACCTCTAAAGCCTTAGCTGGGACATCCTTTTCTTCAGGATAAACCTAAGTCCTTTATTGAATTAAAGGAAGGAGAAGGATGATTTAATCCCAGATTTTACAACACTGTTGATTCTCCCTTTACCTCTTGGAGACCAAAATTCCCTATGCACAGCAAAGCCTCTGCAGCTGGAAATGAATTCAAGGCTGAGGACTTTCAAGGGGCCTGGGCTGTATTGGAGAAATAATCAAATAAAGCCTGACAGATTCCACACACTGCTTGAAAATCCAATTGTTTATGAAAATATAATATTGGGAATTTTAGAGACAGGCAAGCAGCACAATGGGCAATAAAAAAAAAAAAACAAAATAAACCAAAAAAACATTCTGTGCTGGGAAGCCAATTGCAGTAATTCCATACAATTCTGTTCTGCTGCTGTCAAGCCCTCTCAGCTTCCTCTCCCAGGCTGGTGATCCCAAATCCAGCCCTCTATTCTTGATCCTACTGGCTTATCCCAGTCCTGGCTTCCTCTCCCAGCACAGCCCATCTGGGGCTGGTGATCCCAAAACTGATCCCAATTCTTGATCCTACTGGCTCATCCCAATCCCAGCTTTCTCTCCCAGCACAGCCCATCTGGGGATAGTGATCCTAAATCCTATCCTGATTCTTGATCCTACACTCAGGCTCATCCCAGTCCTGGCTCCTTCAAGCACAGCCCACCTGGGGCTGGTGATCCCAAATCCAGTCCCTTGATTCTTGATCCTACACTGAGGCTCATCCCAGTCCTGGCTTCTTCTCCCTGCACAGCCCACCTGGGGCTGGTGATCCCAAAACCAATCCTGATTTTTGATCCTACACCAAGGCTCATCCCAGTCCTGTTGGGAGCAGGATATCCAAGCTTCCAACTGGAGCATCTCGGGTTCAGATGATCCATGAGGGGGAAGTGCAACATTCCAAGTCCAAAGCAGTTTGGAAAAGGGGAGGAATCTTCTGGTCAGTGGTCACCAGTGGGATTGACCAGCCATGGGTCACTTGCCCCTTGGAACAGCCCCTGTCCTGCCATTAGATGGAAATTCCTGGGGACTTTTCCTTTGGATCCAACATGCATTGCATCCATCCCCGCTTGAATCCCAACAGATATTTCATTTTGCTCCCTCCAGCATTTCCTCTTTTCCATTATTTTCTCCACTGCAACATGAAAACTTCACTAAATTTCACCAATTTGTTTAACCAATTGCTGTTCAACAGACGACAGAAGGTCAGCACGTGCTGGAGTTATCTCTGTATCCCAGAAAGGAATTCCACCAGCACCCTGCTGCATCATTCCCTTTGCCCATGGTGGAACCTCCAAACCTTTTCATCTTGTCCTTTTCCAAAAGTGATGAAGACAATCCTGAAGCTGGAGTGGTTGGCAATATTTGTGGGCTTCCTGGTTGATACTTGGACAGAGAAATGATAAAAGGCAGGACAGAATTCCACAATTTCTTGGCAGACATGAAGCAAACAGAAGGGAAACCTGACCCCAAATTAGCCCATGGGGAGGTCAGGGAAGGGGAAAAGACAGGGAAGATGGATCCAAAAGGAATGAACCCAGCTTTGGTGCTGGGTTTCTGCTCTGAGCCCTGTAATCCAGGATATCCTGCCCTGCCTCTTTTCCCAGAGCATCTTCCAAGAGCCTGGCTATTCCCAGAGCCCGTTCTCATCCAACAGTGGCTCCACCACCCCATCAAAAATGATTTTAAAATACAATTTATGACAGTCAGCTTTATTTCATTTTTTCATTGAAAGAAGGTCACCATGATGCAATTATGGCTGACTTGCAGATTTTATTTTCTGTACATTGATTTATGCAAGGCCACATTTCATCTTGATTACAACCACCATTCAATGTGTTTAGAAGGAAACAGTTGAGATTAAAATCTGACTCATTGACAGATATCAAAATACTGTTAAAAGGAGCCAACAACAGGTGTTGAAAGCACTTCCATAAATCCAGTCCTGGTTCCCTGTCATTTCTGATTTATTGATGATCATTCCACACATTTGCAGATGACTCAGTTTACTCCTCTGGGGTGATTAATGTATTAAATTCCCTTTAATGGTCCACACGTGTTCAACAGCTCTGTTTTGGACCAGGCACGTAGATCAGGGCAGCAGCACCAGAGTGGGCACACAAGGATTGATTTAAGACACAACAACCAGGTTGTTCCCAATAACATCCCCCAAAAATCCCATTAAGTGTCATTGGAATAACACATTTGTCACTTAATATGGATTCAAAGTGGTTATTACCCACATGGGAGGAAGATCAGCTGGCAAAGATCATCTACAGGTGAAGCAAGGTGAAGCCCAGTGGATTTAGAAATCCCATAAACTGTTTTTTGTCTCCTTCCCCCAGTTCCAGCAATAAGGAAAGGAAGGAACAGCACCAGGTGGGGCAGAGCTCCATTTATGAGGGAGCCAAGGACACAAGGTTGGATATTTTCTTATGAAGAGGTGATTTTACCTTTTTCCAAGCAAAATTCAGTGGGGTCTTTAGTGGAGCTCAGAGGCTCAGGGACACTGTCCCTTATCCATTGTCCCTTAGATCTAGAACCTCACAGAGACAGTGCTGGGAACACTTTGTGAAGGACTGGGATTTACTGAAGCATCAGTTTAACCTGGAAACTGAAACAAAGGGGAGCAGAAAGTCCTGGATTCCTGGTGTTGTTGGGAAGGGTAAATCCCATTAGCCTGGCAGGAAAATGCAGGTCATGGATTGCAATCCTGGTTTTCTCAGAGGATCCAGGAGCATCTCCCATCCTACAGCTGCAGAGGAGTAGAGGCTGTGTTGGGCAGGGCATCTGCTCCCTTCAGATTGCTCTGGGGTGGGATCAGCTCAAGCTCAGCTGTTTCCAAGGAGGGTTTGAGCAGATGATCCCTGCAAACACGAACCCCTCCGTTATTCCATGCCCTGGAAGCAAATGCTGGTTCCTCCTGCATTTACCTCCTCTGCACAAGTGCTTACACTGTAATTACTTGTTTCAAGTGACATTGTTTTCTTTTCAATACCACCCTTTATCTCCCCACAAGGCATTACAAATCCCGTGCCTTCGGATGTGTGTGCCTCCACTCGCACATCCCAGTCTCCTTTGAATTTTTAACTTCCCAGTTTTCCAGCGGTTTGGATTTGCTTGTAAAACCAGATTCTGATTGATTCCTGGTGTGCTCTGGCCAGCTGGTTCTGCTCCCCCTCCTTGTCAGCAGCTTAACAGAACAGTGATTCACGGCAGGTCAGCTGGAATTTGCTCAATTATTAACAACTTCAGGAGTTTTTACCATCCCTCTGAGGACACTTCAGCCTAAGCCTGATTTGTCTTCATCTCCAGCTCAATTCAACAGCACGGCTCCTGCGAGTTCTTTGAGCTCTTGTTCAGTGCATGGAGTGCCCTTTTCTGACTTCCCCTACCCTTTAAAACACTGATTTCTAATTGCACATTGAGCTGCTGGGGCACCCAGTGAGTTTGTCTCCCTTGAGCTGCAGAAACTCTTTACATCTCCTTCCAGAAATAATTATGCTGGTTTATCAGTGTCTATATGAAGCTTGAATTATTCCTCCTAATATGCATTAACTTGTATTTTTTGGAGTGACAAAAATTGGCCCAGTGAAGTCACTCCAGTGATTACTGTCCCTGTTAGTTTCCAGTAATCCATGAGATGTATTTATTGGCGAGTCACTTGTGTGGTATTTCCAGAGACAGTACATAATTGAATTTAAAATGCATTCCTGATGCCCGTAAAAGCAATAAAAATGTCACCCTCTGCCTGCACATTAAAAATTCATCCCATGCAAGGAGAGGACAAATGCATAAAATGATCATTATGATGTGCAAATGGACTCGGTGCAGGAAAACCAGACTGGTCTCTGCCTGGACATAAAAACATTAAGATATCAGAGCACAAATGGCACCATTTAGAGAACTTTTAAAGGTGCTGAAGAGACAATGCTCCCATTAGTAGCATGACTAAGGATTGCTTCAAAAATGGGATTTGTGTATTAAAACAGCGTGGCTCCTGCGTGAAAGCAGAATTTACTCTCTGAAATAAAAACAAACCAAAACCACCATTCCCTGTTGGTGATCCTACCCAGGCAGCCACATCATCCATGTGACTCCTTTTCTGATGAGCATTTATGAGTGTTTTAAGTCTCTTCCCACTCAGGACAGAACTTCCACACTTATTTATGGCCCAGAAACTCATCCCTGACTTCGTCATGCACAGGTCTTTGGAAAACCCAGCCAAGCAGCTGCTGCCCTTGTCCTTTACCTTCTAAGGGCTTCCCACTGCCAGAGGGCAGGGCTCGATGGGATATTGGGAAGGAATTGTTCCCTGGGAGGGTGGGCAGGCCCTGGCACAGGATGCCCAGAGAAGCTGTGGCTGCACCTGGATCCCTGGAAGTGTCCAAGGCCAGGTTGGATGGGGCTTGGAGCAGCCTGGGACAGTGGAAGGTGTCTCTGGCCATGGCAGGGGTGGGACTGGATGGGCTTTAAGGCCCTTCCAACTAAATTCTTTCTGGGATTCTATGATTCTGTACAAATTCAGCTTTTTTTCTGGACTTGTCATTGACACCTGTGGTACCACAGCTTTTTCCTCTTTTCTCCTCTTTCATTTTTGTCTTGGCTAAAGAACTTGCATTGCACTCTGCCCAATTCTTACTTTCTGTCTGCTCAGCACAAAGTAACTTTACAGGTAATAAAGCACATTGTGAGTCATTAACTCCTCTCCAGATTCCCCAGAGGCTTCTCCAAATTTAGTCCAGACACAGAAATTAAAACCTGTCTTTTGTTCACACAGATTAATTTTTCCTAGGAGCGAATTCCTATTCCTATTACAAACTTTTCCTTTTCTCACCTCAGAACTGATTGACTTTGGTTACCACTTTGGAGTCCAGCCTTGGTCATGGAATCAGAAATCCATGGAATGGTTTGGGCTGGGAGGGACCTCGAAGCCCATCCTGTATTACTTCTGCCATGGGCAGGACACATTCCACTCTCCCAGGGTGCTCCAAGCCCCATCCAGCCTGGCCAGGAGCATTTCCAGGGATTCCAGCCATTCCACTCTGAGCAGCAGGTTCAGGGCAGCTCAAGAGTAAGAAAAGAACTTGAACTCTCTAGTTTTTGGCTCAAAACAGATGGAAAAAAGGGCAGAGCTCCATTCCTCTCCTCTTTGGTGTAGGTTCCTGCACTTCCTCCCAGTTTGAGAACAGCTGGAATCTCCCAAAGAGGAGCCACATTCTCTGTTTTCCTCAAATCCACACAAATTTAACTCCTCCCATTCAATAAAGGGGAAATTCCAATGATTAAAAGCCTTTCTCTTGTCCTGCTCAGCTCCAGAACCAAACTCCTGCCCTAGGCATGGTGGATCCCATCACTGAGAATTTTTGACAATGAGAGTCACTGGGAGTTAGGGGCACAAAAGAGTAAATAATCAATTTACCAAATTCATAATCTGTGGGCATTTAGTGATCAAATCAGTTCATTTTACTCAGTGGGGATTTCATGCTGAACAACAGCTTCTGAACAAGATCCCCTATCGACAGTGCCAGGGGCTACTTTCTGCAACATCTTCTTTTGTGCTAATTATTGCCTGTCTTTAGACCAATATTTCTCTGTCTTCATGAGGGGAAAGCACTGCTTGTGTGGGGATGGCAGCCTGTCATGTCTCCAGACATTCCACAAAATGAGATGCACATCTAAACAGCTCTCTGTAATCATATTAAAGGCTTTGTGCCTCATCTTTCCTGGGCTCTGCTGAGACAAAACACAACAATTACCAGGTAAGGGACGTGAATTTCACTCAGGAGAGATCTGCACACACAGAATCCTTTCTAATCTTCAAGCACAGAGACAGGAATTTACCCAATTTATAGATCTTCCAAACAAATCCACCTGGCAAACTGGGGGAGCACTTTCACTTACTGCTCACCTTGTCCCAAATTCCAGAGGATGGGTGGAATGTTGGGAATTATGTAAATCACAGAGGGATACAAAAGCCACCCCAGCAGCTGGCCAGGGAGGGGGACAAGCTGGAGGAGCCACCACCATCCATTGTCCTCTAAAACCACGTCCACCACGTCCTCACTGCTCTCATCCAGCTGGGTGCAACTCTGACACCACACAGAGATAACCCCAGGGAGATTAAAAGAGAGCAAATAACTAAAAGCACTGATAATTAAACTCTGAGAGGGGAAAAAAGTCAATAAGGAATTAGCTGACACCTTCCCTTTGCTCCACCAGCAATTACAGATGGTTGTGAGGTTTTCTCCAGGAAAAAAACAGGAAAGAACCTGCCACTCTGAGCAAAGAAAGAGGAAAGGTTCCCTAAAGCAGCTTAGGAATAATCTAAAATTTTTGTTTAAGCCAAATTTCTTGCTTTACCTGCCAGATTAGCCATTGATGAACTCACCAGGCTGCAGGCATGTGAAACAAATCATTTCAAGACAGCAACACACAGGATATAAATTGTATAGAAACCAACTCACTGCATTAATCCCACATTTCTACAACCTCCAGCCTGCAGATTCTGCAGAGATCCAACCTCAAAACAACCTAAATACAACCTAAATACGGGATAAATCCAATTTCCTCATGAATCATCGCTGTTATCCTGTGAATGTTAGGAAATACTGCAGCAGTATTTCCATCACACTTCTCATTGCACCCAAACAGTGAAGCAGCAGCTTTTCCTGTGCCAGGGCTTTGTCTCCAGCAGCATCATTCTGTAATGTCAAGGCCAAAATTAGCTCCCAATTCCCTGCCAAGGAGCATCCAGAGGTGTCCTCACGCACATCCCAGAGGTCAAGCCAACACAGGGCTGGAGTTAATGAGCTTTTAGTTTGGAATTGTGCCCAGATCTTTACTTAGCTTGGCCTTCAGACTCTCACACACTTCACAGGGTTAGATGTGCTCCCAAGTCCTGTGCTGCAACAAGGTGGATCCAAAGGTTGTCCCTATTTTTCATCTTGATTTGGGGCTTTTTTTTTTTTTTTTGTTGGTATATGGGACATGATTTGGCTGCACTCAGCAGCTGTTTCACCAGATCACTGACAAACATTAAAATGCCTCTGTCAAAAGGGCCTGGATGAATTTATGCATTTTACACTCCCTCTGCAGGGGAAGCAATAATTCCCTTTATTTCAAAGCTCCTCAGAGCCAGCCTGTGCTATTTTGGTTTTGCCTGAGGATTCCAATCAGTACACCAGGATCACACCATCCTCATCCCAACATACATCTCAAGGGCTCTGTGTTTGTTAAGAGTTAACTAAAGTGACAGCTCATCAGATTCCTAATGAAATTTCTGTTCTTATTGAAATGAATTTTTCATGACACTTTGTCATAACAAAATAAAAAATAAAAAATTTCAGGGCCAAGTGGCGCATCAATTTCCATTTTTCCATCAGTTTGCTGCTCACCCACAGCTGGGTTAGCTGGGCAATGGGATAACTGTCAACCATCCTTAAGGAAAGATGGAGTGAAGGCTGCAGCCTTGGATATGAATATTGGATTACAAACCACACTGCTGGGTTGGGTTATTCACTGTGCTTCTCTCCAGAATTCCCAGCAAGCCTTTTCCAGCAGGGAGAAAACCCCACCTCTTCCTAATCTAAGTGGATTTAAGTGACAGCATCAAATCTGCACTGGAGCTTTCTGATTTCCAGCCAGTTACCACCAATTAGACCATGTGAAGGACTAACACCTTTCCTTGGCTTTTGCCATGGTGTTTTTACTGAGCCTGTGACAGGAAGGTGGCCATGGCCAAAGGAGTTGCTGATATTTCTCTTGTCCCACAGTCACTTATTTCTTTAAAAAATTGGCACCACCCAAGCACTCCATTACTCTGTGGGCACAACTCCAGTTATCCCATGTTTTCCCCTCTTCCCCAGCCATGGCAGTTGAACTTCCACTCTTGTTTCTGGCCAGGGAATTAATTTCAGAGCTGTGTTTCTAAATCCCCCTTTCTGACAAAGTGTGTTTTTAGACACCCACATTACTGAACTCTCTGGGAATTGGTGCCAGGAGAAAGCACCCATGGCAGAGGCTGTTCTCAGCAAGGCTGAAGTTCTGGATGTGCAAAATGCTGGGTCTCTGCACCAAAAATCCACTTAGGAAATCCTAAAGAGCCTCACAGCAAATTGAAACTTCAATTAATCCTTCATGAAAATAGGAGGATTCCAAGTTAACTACTAAGTATTTATAGATAATGCAATTCCTGTTGGGATCTGAGGTTTTCTATCTCCAAACCCAAGGCTTGGAAACTTTGGGAATGCTGTCATCATGGGCAGGAATTCAGGGATCAGCTAGAAGGGACAGCTGAGAAACTCATCAAACATTAAACACTCACTATGAGCCCTGTCAGCACTGTGAGGTCCTCAAGTGCATCCCTTGGAACTTTGATTTTGGGCTCCTTGTGACAAAGGGCTGGAGCATGTCCAGGGAAGGGGATGGAGCTGGGAAAGGGGCTGGAGCCCCAGGAAGGAGCAGGGGACCCAGAAATGGACAGAGCCCTCGAGGTGTTGCCTTGAGCAGCACGAGAGGAGATGTGGAGCATCTGCCTCCCATCAACCCCACCACCCTCTGCCTTTCCCTGGCACCAGTTAAACATCAAGGACATCAATTACCCCTCTCCAGGCCTGCCAGCCCTGCCAAATTCCAGCCCATTTAATCATCCATGCACCCATCCTCAGCTTCCAAGTGCTGCAGGCAAGAGTGTCCCCAGCCTGTCTGACCCCAAACCAACACCACCCACTTCTCTGCCCTCTTCCTCAGAGCCTCTTCATCCTGTGAGGAATCCAGTACCCAGAGATTTTTCATTTTTTCATTTCTGAAACGGTCTGTCAACGATGTATTCAGCCCCAAAGCTGCATTTTCCATCAAAATAACGCTCCTCCAGAAGGCTTTGCTTGGCACTGTGGATTTGCAGGCAGACTCCAGAGTTTTTATTAGGCTCCAAGGGCAGTGTGGAGACAGAGTTTTCAAGCACAAAGCCTGAGACATCCTCCTTTTAATTAGGCTTGGCTCAAACTTTTCCATCATCTGTGCAGAAAAAGACCCTTTTTCCATTACTTTTTCTCCCTAACATCCCATGGATTTTAATATATTTTAGCCCAGTTTTGTTTTGAGTTCTCTAAAATATTATACTGGAGACCTCAGCTGGTTTTCCATTATAAACCCAAGACACTGAACATTTTTGCAAGGAGAAGAAATCCCAGCAAACACCACCCAAAGGCATCTCTGACCCTGGCAGACCCAACACTCCCACAGGAGCACTTCTCTTCCATGGACTCCCATGGCTAATAAGATGCAATCCAGGATGTTGCAGTGAAATTTAGGCATTTCTTCTTAGAAGAGATGGAAAAACACGAGAGCCAAGCTAAACTTTAGCCTCTAACCTGTCAAGAAATGCTCAGGTTCCTCCCTCATTTGAAAAATAATCCTAATGATAAAGACAATAATCCTCTTATCACACAGGAGCCAATGTGATTATGAGCCAGGCAAAAGGAAACAGAAATTTGGAAGCCTCCAGCTGCATTTCTGCCTCTGCATGAAGAGTTCTTTACTTGGGCTGATCAAAAAGCAAAATATTTCCAAGCAGACTCCTGGCCCTGCTGAAATCCTTCTCCTCTGAGGAGAGAAGACTATCAGCTGCTTTGGGAGGGATCTATTTGTTATCTGAGCATGAGGACAGACACAAGAAAAGGCACTGTCTGGGTGATAACAGGCTGGATAGGGGAATAAATGGCTTTTTATGAGAAGTGTCAGGCACGAGGACCAGCTCTGAAATATCTGTGATTATCAAATGGCTGCACAGCCAAGGGCTCTCAAAACACCTCTGGAGCCCAGAGGAAGGAGAGTTTAATGGCTATGGGGAAACTTCAAAAAGAAGGATAAGGAACAAACCTGGATCTCCAAATCATGTTATCTTGCTTAAGGTCAGCATCCCTTGCTGAAGCTGAGAGAGTCGGGTGCAATAAATCCTAAATTTGTGCTTATGCTCTCACCTTGATTTCCAATGCACTGGTGAATGATTTATAATCCAGTACTGATCACTGAGAAGGAGCTGAAGGAGCTAAACTCTTCAGGCACCCTGGTGACACCCTGAGGGATGTTGTGTGTGGGGCATGAGGGGAGCACAACTATCTGGGGACGTCTGTGACAGTAATGGAGAGGGACAGGGATGAACATCAAACCACTTGATATTTTCCAACAGTTCCAGGATTGGATTATAAATTAAGAGGTTAAGCCAGTTGTATTCCACCTCCAGATATCTCATGCTTTACAATTCCCCACAAGTCATAATTTTTAATACTTAAATACTAAACACAGCTGTTCCTCTCTCCTCTGCCCCAGCAAGGGGTTGAACAACTGCCCTGAGCATTTTCTAGAGCTGATAGGTCACAGCTCCAGAGATTCTCACCAAAATCAGCAAAATAACACCCAAACAAGTCTTGCCCCACTATTTTGGGCTGCCTCCTTTCCCTTCTGAGGGAAACCTCAAGGAAGCCATGCAGGGTGTAGCTGCAGATCCTGACTTAAGGATGACACCACCTTTCAGAGCCCTGCATTTCAAGTCACTCTATAATGTGATCAGAATATTTAATAATTCCATCTACTTTAATACTGGCAGTAAAAAGCCCCAGTCTTTCACTCCAATCCTTCCCATCACTCCACTTTTCTCTACATTTTAGTAAGCAACACAAAACAATCCTCTTGCTATGCAGAGCCATCAGTATTTCAATCCCAAATGATCATTTGGGAAGGATGAGTGACTTCAAACAAACCCTAACACCTCAATAAATCTCCAGTTGTGCCTAATGCTCTGCACTGAGCTGTGAAGAGCTGCAGAAAGCACCATCTGAAGTCCTGTCACAGCCTGGAGCTCAGAATTCCACTGTCCTCCTGGGCCACGAGCCAGGATTTGGCTTGACTTGATGGAAAATTCCTGACAAGAGGAGTTTTCTTTCCCCAAACACGCAGGATGTGGGACAGAACCACCCCTGAAGGCTCTGAAGCACCACTGTGTTGACAGGATTGGATCCTGTTTGCATCAGAAGAAAACCATGGAACTCTTGGTTTACCAGGGATTCCACTCTTGATCCATCTGTACCTGAGATCCCAAGCTGCAGGTGTTGAAAAGCAAAATGAGATTCTCATTGCAGGAAGAATGAGCAACTGATGGCAAAAAAAAACAAAACCAAAACCAAAAAAGGCAGCACTCATCCTTAAGAAAAAAGGATTTGGAAAGAAATAACAAGTTAAAATAAACATCATTATTTTTCAAGGATAAAAAACAGAAGAAAAAGTCCAGGATTTCATTCCTGGCATCATATTTTCAAATTCTCAGTAGAACCACTACAATAGAATAATCTAAAAGTAGAAGGCAGCAACTTAAACCCAAAACCAGGCCTTGTGCCTCTGGAGATCACAAGTGGGTCTCTGAGGGTGTTTGTCGAGTCAAAAAGGGAGAAAGAGGACATTTGTGGTTTTGTTCTCCTTGGACATGCAGAGACATCATCTCACAGAGCACAGCAATCTGCCAGCAATTTAGAGCTTGCTTCACCAAGTAAACTCTGAGGTGAATGAAAGAAAATTTAATACCAAACCAAAACAAAACAAAACAACCCCCAAAAGAACAAAAACAAAGACTGGAAAAGCAGTCTAAACACTGCAAAATCCTCAGGGATCCATGTCTTAATCCCCAGGGCACCCAGTGCTGCACCCTCTGGTCCCTGTAATCACCTCCTTCCCACTATAGGTGGTAATTCAGAATTCCTACACAGCCCAAAATTGCCCCACACAATCCCAGGATCCCTGAGGCTGGAAAAGCCCTCCCAGCCCATGGAGCCCAAGCTGTGCCCGATGCCCACCTTGTCCCCAGCCCAGAGCACTGAGTGCCAC
>JAOTQP010000304.1:3587472-3598641 GCA_026413545.1 Cichladusa arquata | reverse complement strand
GGGACAAGGTGGGCATTGGGCACAGCTTGGGCTCCATGGGCTGGGAGGGCTTTTCCAGCCTCAGGGATCCTGGGATTAATTTCTCCCCTAACACCAGGAGCTTTGAGTTCTTATTAAACAGAGAGGGGATATCACACCTCCTTCAGGTGCTTCAGCAACCAGATCCAGCAGCCTGCAACCCTCATGGAAACAGGAATTTGATCCTCCCTGCACCCTGAAATCCTCCCCTGCGTGGTTTCTGCACTAACATTAAATTCTGCCTCTCTTTGCACATTTAACCTCTCACAAGGGCTTCATTTCAACTCTCCTGACTCAGGGGATTGTTAGGTATTTATGCCTCAAGATTCTGATCCTGTGAGACACAGGATATGCTGGACAGGTTCCAAAGCAGCACAAAATGAATATATAGATATAAAAATATGTAAAGAGAACAAGGGAGCAGATTCCAGCTGCTTTATTTATGTGCATGCAGCTCCCTGGAATTCCACGTGTTCATTGGCCTGTGGATCAGATCCTAAAACCAAAATAAAATAATCCACAACTGACTGAATGAGGCCTTTATTGAGGAATAATTTGTTCTCTGCAAATCTGCCAGCTCTGACATGAAGGATGAAATCAGACTGAGCTGAGACACAGCCAGAGCAGCAGCAACAATCCCAAAACCAACAGGTTTTCCATAGTTATTCCTTCCCATGCTTCTGTTAAGATAAGGTGGGTGCCTGTTGGGCCTCAGTGATTTTGGGCAGGGAGAATTTCATCCTTAATGTTCATTTTTATCACTTTTAAACTTTGGGTTTTGTGTTCTTCGGAGAGGAGCTGGAAGGCTTATTAAACATGGATCCTCTGTAGGAATTCCAGTGGGAATTCCAGCAGAACTGGCTGATTTTAATCGAGTTTTAATAGCACAGAGTTGAAGGCAGCTCCAGTTCATTTACTGAGTTCTGGGAGTTTTGAGAAGTTGCTTTTAATTTGGAGCTTGAATTGTATTTTCTCCTCACTTTCTCTTCCATAAAAAAGTAACATTTTGTCTTACAGATTTCTACAACAATGGACAAGGACAGCTCACCAGAGTGGAAAAGTATATTCAGAACTAAATATTCCAGAGGAATGAGAGGTTTGAAAACTCCATTGCCTTAAAAAGACAGGAAAAACAGCCAATAATGAACTGGCATTTAAAGGAAGCTGCATTTAAATCAATCACACAAAGATGGGGAGTGGAACCAGAACCAAGGGCAGGCACAAATGCTGGAAAAACAATAAATTAAGATATTTTTATGTTGCAAGGCCTTATTTTAAGCTGAAAAATCTCAGCAAAATTCACTGAGAAGGACTCTGTGGCACAGGACAAGACACATGGGAAACTGCTGAGTCAAAATTACTGAGTGACCTCAGCTGGATCCTTTTTTACCCCAAACTGTCTCATCCTTAAAGCAGCCTTGATCCCAAATAACAATTCCCCAAAGAACTGCTTCAGATCTGCTTTCTGCTGAAAATACTCCAATTCAGTCCCCATGAAAATGCAAACTCTGAACTTCCACCCCATGGTCAGCCTTAAATATAAAACAAATCAAGAGAGAGATGAGGAAAATTGAAAGGAAATGAAAAAGAGCAGAGAAAAGGGAAAGTAAAAGTTAGTGGTGGCATTAAGAGCATCTTGTTGCATCCCTGAGAATTTTGCAAGAAATATAAACCAGATATACCCAAAATGAGATGAAATGGGGCAATAAAAAAGCTGCAGAAAAGGGTGAGAAGGGGAAAGATAATCTTTTTAAATGCTGATTGTACCTGGATGAGGGAAAAACAGGGACAAACACATGGTGAGGGACCCAACAGAGATCTCTGATCAGGCAGAAGGTTGAGAATAAAACCTTTTCCAAGAGAACCTGCAGGGTTTGGGATGCCAAGTTTTGAAACAAGGCTGCAAAGGAGAGGAGATGAGAGCAGAAAGGCTGGATCAGGAACAGACCCAGTGGCCCAGCCCCAACCATCCTGCTTCCAGCCAGGAGAAAAAGGAACCAAAGAGGGAGCAGGAGGGACTTCCAGAGAACACCTGGGATAAAGGATTGCATGGAATCTCTACATGGAATTGTGCTGGCTTTGATACACCTGAACTCAGGGCTTTTCACAGGATTATTTCAGCACATGCCCCTCACTGTGCAATAAAGATAAAAATAGAGCTGGAAGATGCTGGAAAAATGATTCCCAAAGGCTTCAAGAGAATTGCCCACAGCTTGGGTCTCACATCTGGAATCACAAATCAGTAAAAATTAGGCATGAATATATCTAATACTCTTGCTGAGTGTAGGAGCAGGAAATCAGGTCCTTGGTTCCCCAAACTCAGCCTGGGGAAGGGCTGGAATCACTCTTGTGGGCATTTCAGGGGGATTTTGACATGGTCTCTTCATAAAGGCTCTTAGGGAAACTCAGGAGGGTTAATGACACAAAGCACCCAAGAATCCTGGGATGTGCAGGGTGATTCCTGCTGTCCAACATGCTCTGGAAAAGAAGGGGAAGGTGAGGGTGAGGGAAAGGAGATCAAATTGGCATAAAACCTGCTGGAGGTAAAAGCCAAAGAGGAGCTGCTGCACCCTGCAGAGCCCACAAATCAAAGAGGATTTGGGGCTGAGGGATGGAAAAGGATGCAGGAGGGGAGAGCACAAAGGACCATGGAAAAGGGCAGGGGAGGAAGATTAGGGGCATCTGGCTCTGGAGGGAGGGCTCTGATCCAGGTCCTCCGGAGGCTCCAAGTGAGCTACAGCCTCCTTCTGATGGGCTTGGAAAAGGCAAAACCAAATCCTTAAAAAAATCAGCTGGGATTTGCTTTTGCTGCCTATTCCCTGACAAAACTGTATCTGGAAACATTTCTGCACTGGGTGCAGGATAGAGCCTTATTAAATCACCAACCTCATTCCCACCTTAAATATTTAATGCCATGTTTATTCCCTACCCCTCATTCCTGGAGCCAGGCTACACAAACAGGAGACATGGACCAAAGCTGGGACACCTACATTAGGATATAGATTTTCTGTGGACTCCAAGTTTGAAATGCAAGGGAAGAGTAAGAACATGAAATATTTCTGGGTTTTGCAGCTCAGAAACACAACTTGCTGGAGATGTCCTATGGCATGCCTACAAAATTATCCAAAATTATCCAAAATCTCTGTCTTCTTCTGTGTGTAAAATATCATCACAATCTGCATTACCAGCATCATGGAATGGTTTGGATGGGAAGGGACCTCAAAGCCCATCCAGTGCCACCCACTGCCATGGGCAGGGACACCTTCCACTCTCCTGGGTTGCTCAAGGCCCCAAAGTTCAACCTGGCCTGGAACACTTCCAGGGATCCAGGGTCAGCCACAGCTATATTCCAATGTATATTTATTTTTAAAAAATTAAAATTAAAAAGCGGCTATGGGTGCTGGGGTGATGAAGATGCTCCAAGTGGGACAACATCTAAAAGGAAAAACTCCATCCCCTAAAGGAAAAGCTCCATTTGTACAAATCAACCCATAGCTGTCAGGAGCTGAACTGTTTTTTCCTGAGCTCATTTGAATTCAGCCAAATGTGCACATCTCATTAAAAATACCAAGGACATGGATTTGAGGCCACGTCACTACTTTTTGCCAGTGCAGCATCCAATGACCTAACCCAGAATCAATCAAAAATCACTCCAAGGTCTTAAATTTCTTACTCATGCCAGGAGTCTGGGTTTGGATTGACCCCAAATTCTGTCAGGTGTAACCTGAAATCCCAGATCCCTACAGCACTTAACCCAAAATATCCCAACAGGCTCTCCCACAGGAATCCCTCATTGGTTGGGAGGTACCTGAGCCCCTCAAGGCCTTTCCAACCCAAACCCTTCTGAGATTCTGTGATTGTTACACAAATATCACACACTGGCATATCTGGAAAACCTCTGTAATGCACATGTCAGCCCTTCTCTATCAATTTCCCAGGAATGCAAATTATCCCAGCGAGCTCTGTGGTGTAATTAAGCCATAACGTTGATTACATACTCAGCCTCCCAATAGATTGTTTATTCCTCATTATTAGCATACAAATATCCCAGGCACTCATTCCCTTCCTCAAAACTTGTCCAGGTTGTTCTGATTTCAAGGCAAAACACAGGCCCAGCTCGTTGAATCCCAGGATCCCAGAAAGATTTGGATTGGAAGGGATTTCAAACCCATCTCATTCCACCCCCTGCCATGGGCAGGAACACCTTCCACTATCCCAGGCTGCTCCAAGCCCCATCCAGGGGCTTTGGACATTTCCAGGGATCCAGGGGCAGCCACAGCTGCTCTGAGCACCCTGTGCCAGGGCCTGCCCACCCTCCCAGGGAACAATTCCTTCCCAATATCCCATCTATCCCTGCCCTCTGACACTGGAAGCCATTCCCTGTGTCCTGTCCCTCCATCCCTTGTCCCCAGTCCCTCTCCAGCTCTCCTGGAGCCCCCGTGGCAGGGAGGCTCAGAGGTGGAGGATGCTCTGCCTCAACCCTGATGGTCCCAATCCTTCCTGGATTAAGAAAATTTACCAGCCCACCCAACACCCTGGCAGCATTTTTTCATGCTGGAAATGCTCCTACAAGTGAAAATAACCACAATTCCCAGCTAAAACAGAAGAATTTTTATCTGTTGCTGTGTCAGTGGTTAGTATATTAAATGTAATTCGTTGGGCACGTCCAGGGGATTCATTTTCTGATTAAAAATGCTGCTCCTCAGCTTTTTTCTAAAGGAAGAAGTTAGAGGTGTCAAGAGTGAACCTGAAATTCCGTGAGACCCCACAGCTTGATTTTGAATTCTGTGGGATTTTAGGCAGAGGTACCCAAGAGCATAGGGGATTTAAGTTTGCCCAAAAATTAGGCAGTTATTTAATGGATTAGGAACAACTTCAATTCAGCAAAATTCTCTTTCCTTCTGGATGGAAGGCCCTGTCCTGGTTTTATCTACAGTGGGGGATTTAATGATGAGATTTCCTGGGGTCTGGTACAAGGTATGCACCAGTTTTCATCACCATACACTTCCAACCCATCACAACCTCACCCCCAGCTAAGAAATACTGAGTTCAAGCACCTTTAAATTTGATCTGTGAAGTATTAAAGTTAATTCATGTCAGATTTGGGATCTATAAATCCAATTCTTTTCCTGCTGAGTGCCTTTTACCTGAGGAGTGAGATCAGAGCAACAACACAGGCCATCACTATGTAGCACATCTGGGAAAAAGAGAACACCAGCATGAATTTTCTCTCCAGTTCCAGTGCCTGCCTTGGACAGGGATTCCATCAGAACCAGGTTGGTCAGAGCCCCATCTCACCTGGCTTTGAAGCAGAAATTTCTATTTTATTTATATACCCATCTAGTTGTACATTTATATAGGCACATGAGGAAAACATGGATATATTTCATTTCCATGAAATCCTGGCATTTTGAGCAGCTCCCTGTGGCAGCTCAGCTCTGGGCTCATCTCCTCCTCCAGGAATTGTGCTTTTCCTGGTAAGGCAGACTCACCAATTCCAATAATCACCTTAATTCCGCATTTCCCTGCTTTTATTAACTTAAATGGGACCCATAATCCAATTGCAGCTCAGACTCCTTTAAATCAGAGCGAGGGCTCTGCCTCTGTCCTGAAATATCCATGACAAATCTGGGCTGCATCCCTCAGGCAGCCCTCCCACACCTCAGGGCTGAAGGCTCAAACCTCAACCCAGCCTATCAACAGACAGCATTTCTTATAAAACAGCAACAAAAAATTACTGGAATCCAACAATATAGAACTCCTTGTTTTAAAGGTGATATTTGTGCTTAACAGCCAATTAAACCAGGAAATAGAAAGTAATTAATTTTTTTTTATGCATTCCCCTGTTCTGCAGGTGAAGGTGTGACCAAAAAGATGAATGAACTTTCACACCTTGTTAAATATACTCTATTTTTAGTCTCACCCTTTCCTCTGCTCCTGTGTCTATATTTCAATTCTGTTTAAGAGGTTTTATAATAAATAAATTAAGTCTACAGATGATGCCAAAATCTTTTCCTCACTCTTTCCTGATGATCTGATTTTAATGCCAAGCCTCTCACTGGTCCCAGCTTCCAAGAGAGGTCACACTGGGCTGTAAATCCGGTCAGTGACTCCAAAATTCCCTCACAGAAAATTCTCAGGACTCACATTTTCCTGCCTCTAAACTATCAAAGATTTTGTCCATCCCTGTCCCCCTTCCTGGGACTCGTGCAGATCATAAAGAGATTTTTGAGCACCTTCTGTGTAACAATTCCCAGGCCTTCTATAATCACAAAAACATCTGTTTTCTCCCCACACCTCATCCAAGGAATGCCCATCCCACATCAAAAGGAGTCCAGACTGATCTGTCCTCACCCTGTTTGTGCTGCCATCAAACAGTTCCATTTTCCTCTCCCTTTGCCTTTAGGACACCCCACCAAGCTGTCATTTCCTAATCCGAGCCTGTTTGCCAGGTCAGCAGCTCCATCTCTCCAGGCTCTGCTGGAGTTATCCCAGATTAGAGCCTCGCTCATGGATTGTTCTCCCTGTGTCTTTGGAGTGCTGAAAGTGCTTCAAAAAACAAACCCCTGTGCCAAGGGTGGGCACTGAGCCACACTGAGGCTCTCAAACACACCACAGCCACGAAGGAGAGAAGGGAACCCCATCTGCCCCACAGGCAGCAAAAAATGTGGAATATTTAGGGCATGGAAATCGCTGGAGCAGAGTTTTCCCACCCTGAGACAAACCCAAGGGCTTGGTATCAGTCACAGCTCAATTCTGCCACCCTTTTAACTCCATGCCCGTATTCCCAAACCTGCACAGGGCTCGGAGCCACCTGGGATGAGGGAAGGTGTCTCTGCCCATGGCAGGGGTTGGGATGGGATTTAAGGTCCCTCTAACCCAAACCACTCTGGGATTTTATGATCTAACCTGACTTATTAAAACCCTGCACTGAAAATAACAAATTTCTGAAGGTTCGGGATTAGTCGGAATCTTTCTTGCAAAACCTCCCAAATCCATTAAAGTCCTGGAAAGATTAAATGTAAATATGATTAGCAGTGATTCCAAACAGTTGGTTTGTTGTCCCAGTTCTTTATTTCCAGTCTTCAGTCCACGAAGCACCTCCCTGTGCAAACACAACTGAATTTACATGGAATTTCTGTGCTACTCCCAGTTGCTCCCCTCTCCTCTGGCACTGGTTTGTTACTGGGATTTACACTCACTGCAGGCAATCATTTTTTAGCTGAAAGGTGTAAAGGCATGGATTTCATGTCATAAATTCTAAATAATTCAGCTCCTGCTGGAGAGAGTTCCTTTTGGAACTACAGAATTATGCACATTGCTCCTCTGCCTCTTAAACCCATCAAAAATTAGGATATAAAATGCCAGGATCACACCTGATGCTCGAGCTCTCGGGGATCTCTGCCTTGGAAAATGCTGGATTTTGCCTGCTGGATTTTGCCTTGGATTTGGGGATGGAAAGGACATCAAAGCTCATCCCATTCCACCCCCTGCCATGGGCAGGGACATTTCTGCTATCCCAGGCTGCTCCAAGTCCTGTCCAACCTAGTCTGGAACATTTCCAGAGATCCAGGGGCAGCCACACCTTCTCTGGGATTTCCATCCCAGGGCCTCACCATTCCCACAGGGAAGGACAGCAGATGACATTTAGGTCCTCTCTGGGTCATTAATTTCCACCCAATTAAGCAGTACTTGAGGTTCTATCTCAAATTAACTGAAAATAAAATGTTCCACTACTGAATCCCAGAGACAAAAGAGGGAGAAGGGGATGGGAAGAAAACCATGCAGGAGAATATATGAATTATTTTCTATCCATGCAATATAGGATTGGTACATTTTTGGCAATAGAGAGGGTTCAGTAAGATTTATTTTATGTCATGAAAGGAAAAATAAAAAATTTTGAAATTTGCTCTGAAAATCTTGTGTCATAGTTATAAACTCTACAATTCTGCCTTGACTTTCACCTTGCATTAGTTGTGCTTCAGAACTCCTCTTACACACAGAACCAGATTTCCACATAAAATATATGCTGGAAGAAGCAAAACAGCTTGAGGCCAAATGGAACAATCTGACCCCTTCTGAGTGATTTACTGTTTTTTGTAATCAAATCTAAACACAATTAAAATCAACATGTTCCTGTACAGAACTCTTGGCATGATAGAGAATTAAACAACCCAGAGCACCTTCTAACGAGCATTAAAATGTCACTCCAAGAGTTGATAGAGAAGCACAAAAGTAGATGCTATTCAATTATTAAATATAATTTGGGTTATTTTTCAAGAGTGATGACTCCAGAGTCACCAGGGAGCTGCAAAGAACTGTAACTGGAGTTTTGACATCTGAAATGATTTTTAAATAATTCATGGGACCTAGCAAGGCTTTACTTCTGAGTTGTTTCTATTGTTTAGATGAAAATGAATCATTTGTGGGGGGGAAAATGAACATCTGCTGACAAGCTGTCAGCAGAGAGGGGGGATGTTGACAAGCAGCTGTTCCCAGCAGTTTGGGAAGGGCCTGGGAGAAATTCCCAGCAAGAAATAATCCACAATTCCCAGATGGGGCAGGGATTTGTCCCTCTGGGAGTGGTGGGATGGGGAGCTCTGCAAGGGAGCTGCCCTGCTCCTCACCCGTGTTTAACCTGGAAAAGTTCCACTAAAATGTCTCTAAGGCTTTGCACTCCTTTGATCCCAAATTACACCCTTTTTTGGGGGGGAAAAAACCTTTCTTAATTCAAGGTCCTGTGTTTTCTTTGATTACAGGGTGCAATCTTTTCCCTTGAAAAAGGAAGGCCTTTAGGACCATCGAGTCCAGCTGTTCCCCCAGCACTGCCAAGCCCAGCCCTAATTCCTGTCCCCAGGTGCCCCATTCCTTGGATGGGCACTCCAAACCCCCCTGGGCAGCCCCTGCCAAGGCCTGAGCACCCTTTCCATGCAGAAATTCCTCCTGCTGTCCAACCTGAGCCTCCCCTTTCCCATTTGTGTGGCATTTTTTCACAGTGCAGAGAATATTGACCATTTCCACTTCCACCCGTCTGGAAGCAAGAATTGGGCAGAATGCCCTGAAGTGGAGAAGGGATTTCACTCAGATTGGCCTTTTCAGGAAGCCACAAGTTCCCTGCATCAAACACCAGCTGCAGGAGAAGGGGCTTATCCACAGCTTGGGAGGGGTTTTGGCACAGATCTCCAGCAAAGGTTGTCATGGAAAACCATTCCTTGTGGGAATGACCTTAGCATGGACACTGGAGTTTTCAAAATTATCTCAACCACAGAGGGAACAAACTGCACCCCTGGGCAGAACTCCTGTTACCCAGAATAAATCCCAGCTTCATCCCTGCTCTGCAGCTCCTCCAGGAACACCGATGTGCTGACACACAGGAAATTCCCAGTTGGAATCTATCAGGGCTGAAGTGCAGCCCAGTGATGATAAAAACAGGTAGAGCTTGGTCAGTGATTCCCAGGGGGCTTTTGAAGCTAAAGGTCATTCTCTAAATCCCACTGTGTATCCCAAAACACCCCTGCTCCATCAACACCCCACAATGGATCCAACAGCAATTCAGCCTCATCAGGAAGGGGAGAGAAAATGAGGATTATCACTATGGAATGTTTTGTTTACACCTGAATTATGCACTGACTGATTAATGCTAACAGGGCACAGACAGTGAATTTATTGCTTGGGAGTTGGGTGAAAAGAATAATTCCTAAACCTCCCATTTAAACAAAAAAAAAATTGTCACAAATGAACTTTTCCTCCCCTGGAAATTTACATGAAACAACCTGTGAAGTAGCCAGATTGAATTCAACAAAATCTACATATGGAGGTAAAATATTTCACAATCAAGGAAATGTAGCAGAATTTACACAGGGCAAAGTCTTTGCTTGTAAAGATGGAATACTAAAGAAAGAAATGCCTAAAATGATTTCTACTATGCAGTACATCTCCAAAACAGACTCTGCAGCCTAGCTAAACATAACTTTAAGAAAGCAAAAAAAATTAAAAACCTCAAGCCCAGCTGCAAATAGAGAGTTCTGCTATTTCGGGGTGTAATTTATAGCAGAAAATGCTGTAAAAATCCCACACCTGAGAGGAAGAGGAGATGGATGCAGGCAGGCACTTGGACACACTGCTTTTTGCTCCACAGTGTTAAATTTTGGGAAAGGTGGGGCTGGGACTTTGGCAGTTGAATTTCAGGAGAAATTCTGGTTTGATTTTGGGCAAGTCAGATGTGCTCCTCCTCTCTCATCTCTCTGTACTCCTCAGTGCTTCAATAAAACAAAGCAATATTCTAAATTATCAGGAAATCAGATGGAAAAAAGGGAAAAATAGGGAGAAGGTTGAGGGAATTAGTGTAGGTAATAAGCACTAATCAGAGACACTGAGCTAATGAGCAGCGTGAATTAAACAGATTCATTTGCAAACTGAATTCATTTGCAAACTGGATTCATTTCCCAGCTTTCATTGCACTGTGCTGCAGGAGAGGCTGGGAAGGGGGGCTGCAGAGCTGCTCCTGGAGCTCTCCTCCCTGAGCACATCCCAGATAATCACAGGTGGAGAAGGAGACAGGGCTGGATGTTGCTCAGGCTCTGGAGTTCCACTGGAATCACTCAGGAACAATTCTGAGCTGTTATCTGTGCCTGCAGAATCTCTCCCCAGAGCTGATACGGAATAATGGGGCTGCTCCTTGTCTTCCTTGGGATGTCTCCTCAAGGTGCTCCCCACTGACTCAAAGCAGACCAGGACTCAGTGACCCCCATGGCCTTGCTGCAGAGAGCTCCTTTCATCCTTCCCTCTTCCACACATCCCAAAAAATCTCTTCTGTGCCTTCTGGCCTGCACCACTGGAGGCTTTGGCAAAATCAAGCTCCTGGCAGGGGGAGCAGGGATGGGGCTCTCCAAAACTTGGGACAAATCAGGAACAGCAGCAAGGACACTTCAGGACTGGGGTTTTTAATCCAGATGCTGTTTTGCAAATGAACACTGGAGCAGGACAAAAGGCAATTCCACTAATTCCTTGCCTTTATTCCAAATGCACAACCTGGCCTTGGACACTTCCAGGGATCCAGGGGCAGCCACAGCTGCTCGGGGCACCCTGTGCCAGGGCTGCCCACCCTCCCAGGGAACAATTCCTCCCCAGTATCCCATCCATCCCTGCCCT
>JAOTQP010000304.1:3520497-3545876 GCA_026413545.1 Cichladusa arquata | reverse complement strand
GCCCTGGAAGGGGCTCTGAGGTGTCCCTGGAGCCTTCTCTTCTCCAGGTGAGCACCCCCAGCTCTCCCAGCCTGGCTCCAGAGCAGAGGGACCCCAACCCTTGGAGCATCTCCATGGGTTCCCCTGGACTCTCTCCAGCAGCTCCAGCTCCTTGCTGTGCTGGGCCCCAGGGCTTGGGCAGCTCTGCAGGTGGGGTCTCACCTGATGGGGCAGAATCCCCCCTCCTGCTGCCCACCCTGGGGCTCAGCCCAGCACAGGGGGGGTTCTGGGTGCTCACAGCCAGGCCAGGTCCAAGTGTCACCCCCCAACACCCCAAATCCTTCCCCCAGGGCTGCTCTCCCTCCCTTCCCTACTCAGCCTGGACCTGTGCTTGTGACTGCCCTGAGCCAGGTGCAGAACCTGCACTTGGCCTTGTTGAGCTTCATGAGGTTCACATGGTCCCACTCTGAAACCTGTCCTGGAGGGTCCCTGGGCTGCAGCAGGAGCCAAACTCTTTTTTCAAAAGCAGCACATTTGCTAAATACCCCAAATCATCCTTATTTCTGTTACCACAATTTACACCACCAGTCACTCATAGGAGAGGGCCGTGGCTCTGTGTCCCATCCCTCACTCTGCACAAAACATTGATCCAGAGGCCTTGTGATTGTTCTCTCTGCTGGGGATATTGCTGATGGTTTTGGATTTTTGCTAAAAGCCTTCTGGGGAGCAGACCCTGTGGGCCATAGAAAGCAGAACTGGCTTTTATTTTCTGTGTCTCCTCTGGCCAGTTCCTGCTAGGAAAGCTGGGATTTTAAGGAAAGTAAGCCCTTGCACCAACTTTCTTTTAGTCTGAATTTACCTATAATAGGACAATGAGAATGGCTTTAAACTGACAGGGAGCATGTTTAGATTAGATATTAGGAAGAAATTCTTCCCTGTGAGGGCAGGGAGGCCCTTGCACAGGTTTCACAGTGAAGCTGTGGCTGATCCATCCCTGGAAGTGTCCTCTTGGACAGGGCTTGGAGCAGCCTGGGATAGTGGAAGGTGTCTGGCAGAACGAGATGAATTTTGAGGTCCCTTCCAACCCAAACCATTCCAGGATTCCATGATTCTACAGAATGCCTTATTTTGTGTTTGTGACTTTCTCTCTTTATAGGTTCCATCACTACCCCACTTCTATCCATTTTAGCTGCCAGTGAAGCCAGAGAAATGTCAGACCCCCCCGGGCAGAGCTCCTGCTCACCTCCATAGGCCACAGTCCCCTGTGAGTCAGTGGTCAGGCTCTGCCGCAGCTGCCTCTTCTTCTCCTCAGTCACATCCAGACCAAGATACTGCAGAACCTGGAGCAGAAACAAGGAGCCTTTAAAAAGAAAAATACTGGAAAAGCAGCTCTTTGGCATAAGCACTGGGAAGACACTTGGTACTGGGTTTCTGCAGGCAGCATCTCCCAAAGGAACAGGCTTGGATTGGATTTCCAGTCTCTCCTTTGCTGCACATGTACAGAAATGTTTGTTCCTGAACACAGGTTCACATCCCTCCAAGAACATTTTGTCTGCAATCAGATTTGCAGCTCCCATGAGTTTTCAGGACTTTTATCAAAAGCCAGTGGAGCTTTAGCAAGACTCAGCTGGCAAGAGCTCAACCTCTCCTTTCTCTTACTGCCCAGAAATTGTTTGGGACCAGGAAGATAAAAGCTATCAACAGAGTATCTCTCATGGAGAGAGGAGTCATTCAAACGTTTTGCTCCTCCACTGCATGTTTTACTCTCTCATTACTCCTGATGCTTTAACTTCTACTGATATTTATCAGTTCAACCTCAGGGCAGTACACAGAAGCAGATAAACCTGTGCAAGCCCCACTTCCCTGCTGGCAGCAGAAAGCTTTTAAAAGCCAAAGCCGAGCTCAGCAGACTGGGGGAAAGAGCTCGAGTGAAAGTTCACCTGTGCCAGGCTGCACTCACAGCACCTCCCGGGAATTCCCTGGGAATCCCAGTGAGGGCCCCCCTCACCTTTCCAGTAGAGCAATCCCTGGGATCCATCTGCTGTCCCGTTCGAGTCCCAGCTCCTGCTCCTCCGCCCAGCAGCCCTGTGCGAGGCGCTGCTGCAGGACGACTAAAGTGACACTTCAGGATGTTGGTGGCGTTGGCCACCCCAAAGCCACCTCAGGCTGTGCCAGTGGGTGTCACCCCTCCCTGTGTCCCCGCCGCAGCCTGGCACAGCTTTTAAAGCGAGGCCAGGCGCTGCTGCCAGCCGGGAGGAGCTGCTTTGTCCCCGTGAGGAGCAGAGGTCGCTGTGCACATGCCGCCCTTGATCCCGCTGTGGGAGAGTCCCGCGGCTCCGCTCCGCCGCGCTGCCGTCGGGTGGCAGCAGCTGCTCGTCACATCGGGGCTCCGTGCTGTCCCCAGCCCCGCAGCGACGGCTCTGTCCCCACATCCCCCCCTCAAACGCCGGGAGAACCCAAGGGGCCAGACTGGGACACGGCCCCCAAGGCACCCTGCCCCTCACCAGGGTCTCGGTGAGCAGACGGGCAGCTCTGCTCCGAGCCCTGGAATGGGTTTTCCATCAAACGAGGGAAGAATCAGCCGTTCTGGGTGGCTCCTCGATGGGACATCTCCTATCTCAGCCTTCCCTCCTTCCCTAGCAGCACCAAAAGTTTGGAGAGCACAACCTTAGTAAATGGCATGATGTCCAAGGGAAGTGCAGCTGCCAGGAAAAGACTTCTGGAGCTTCATGGAGCACCAAGAAATAGCCAAGATGAGCCAAGGGATGTTTAAATGCCCCTTTGGGCACGGTCAGGATGTTTCATGCTGTTTACCTTGGAGGCTGGACTCAGCCTCCAACAGGCTCACCTGAAGATGGACAATTTCCTGCACAGTGCACAAGGAGGACACCTTGCTTTGGGGAGAGGGACCCTGCCACTTACCAGTTCCAGTTTTCCATCCTTGAGCCGGATATGGGGATCCAGTGCTACTTTAGGTTTGGTGCCTGAAGCTGCTTTGTAGTTAGAAGCTGAAGCAGGTGCTGAAAAATCAAAAATAAATATTAATGGAGAAGCATTTGGGTAGAGGTGTCTGCAAAGCAAAATTCAGATCTCTTGTTACGTGAAATATAAAGTGTGTGCAGCAGGGGAAAAATTCAAGTCCAGGATTTACTAAAACCAGCTCTGGAAGGCTGAACTAGGCCTCTCTTGGAAAGACTGGATACTGGAGCAAATCCTTCTGAAACTGGGCTTCTGCATGGTTTAAAATGAGATATTTCATCCAGGGACAAAGTACAAAAATAGCACTTTGGAAATTTCCAATCACAGAGTTCTGTGGAGTCTTGAAATGATGGTGAACTGTGAGAAAAATTAATTAAAATCTGCCTAGTTCTTGTCTACTCTGATTAAGCAAAACAGAAAGAATTCCTGACACACATGGGAACGAACAGATTAGAAGTGATGTGGAAAAACACCACTCTGAGATTTTTTTTTTCCCTCCCCAAAACTGCAAGAAGCCTTGAACTCTTTTCTTGAACTGCCTCAGCTGGGCAGGCAGGGTTTTTTGGGTAGAAGGAGCCACATGTGTTGTGAGGCAGCCACAGAGGCCAAGAGAGGCAGAGGCAGCAGCTGATGTGCTGGTGAAAAGCTGTCATGAGCTGGAGGATCCAGCTGCCAACAGCTGGCTCAGCATTGCCAGCACAGCTGAAAAGGTCCAGAGCACCAGCCCTGCCCCTCCATCCCTGCAGGGAACCCCTTTTCCATGATGATTAACCCTTGCCTGTAAGGAACCATGATACTCCCTGGGAAAAGGGCTGGAGAAGGTGTTAGCTGCTCCTGAAGACCCCAAGCAGACCCCAGAAGGGTGCAGGGTTGCTGTGCCTGCCCCTGCCCACACTCAAACCTTCAACCAGCTGACAAAATTCCTTCTGGTGCCACTCACGAGATTTGCCCAGGCAGCAATTCCTTTTGCCTGCTCAGGATCTGGTGAACATCACAGGAGGCCCTGGTTTGCCAAGCAGCACAGCTCCTCTGGAATCCCTGCAGCACTTCTCCCCCTCCTGTCCATCGGGGTGCCAGGGGAAGCAGTGAGGAGCAGCAGAGGTGCTGCATAAGCCTCCTAATCCAGGCATCCATCTGTTCTGCTAAGGGCAGCAGCTGGGAAGCAGCAAGAGGTAGCAAATGGGTTTGCTGGATCAGCCACCACCACTTCCCTCTCCAGGTTCAAGGGCAGAGCCTTGGCTAATCAGGATTAGCTCCATGTGGCTTTGCTGTCAGCTCTGGACACAGCCACATCCAGGGCATCCATCAGGCACCCAGAGAGAGGCACTGCCTGGCCCAGGCTCCCAGCCTGGCCACTTCTGTCTCCATGGATGACAACACTGACACAAAGCCTCCTTGGCATTCCACACTCAAATCCTGGAGTGATAAAATCCCCCAGCTAAGTCAGGCTGTGGGTGGGTCACTGCTGGTGCTGGGCTGCTCTGTCCCCATCACCAGGACTTGGTGCCCGTGGTGGCCACCTGGGAGTGTCCCTGGCATCTTCAGGGCACTCAGGGCAGGGAGGACAGAGCTCATCCCTGTCCCAGGGCCTCTCCAGTGGAGCATGGAAGGCAGAGCTGAAGCTGCTGAGCTTGCCCAAGGTGAGCCAGGCATTCCTGGGAGCAGCTGCTCCATCTCCTGCTGATCCCAGGTATGGACTAAACAGAGTTTACCTCCAGTGCTTGCTCTGAGCCTTCCAGAGGGGAATCACAGCAAGGCACAGGGATTTGTAAGCAGAGCTGATGTCCCTGGGAAGGAAGGGCTGTTGGATTTGAGGCTGCAAGGATGGTGGGCAGCACTCGTTCAGGATTTGGGAAAGTCCATCTTTCCCTCGGGGCAGGAGTGACCTTCCTATCACAGGGATATGGAGTATCTGGTGGAGATTATTTCCCTGGGCTCTGGGGATTATTGAGGTTTCCTCAATAGTATTAAGGGAGTTGGGAAGCTGCAGGGTGATTCAGGTTCAACCCCCATTGCTGCCACACTGTTGGATGAACAGAGTGGGTCTCTCCACAAAAGGTAAGAGCTCAGGAGACCCAGAGCATGGAAATGAAACACAGAATGGGAAAATAAACAAAAAATTGAAGCTTGGATGTAGAGAGAAATCTGATTTATTTAACATCTCTAAGCCATTTCCCGATTTGGCCAATTGAGGGCATCAAAGCCTGTTCAGAGCCCAGGGTTGCTGTGTGCATCCCAACTATTACCTGACTGTGTGTCCAAGACCCCCCATTCCCACCAGAGGGGAATGTGGCCTGTGGAGAACCTGCTGCATGTCTGAGGTGGGCAAAGCCCCTGCTGCAAATGAGCCACAGGCTGAGAGTGGAGGAATTTATCTCCTGTGAATTCCTCAGTCCTCGAATGCCTCAGTTAAGAGTTTTGCTACTATGGGCAAACATGGACATAATTACAACCAAGCTGCTGCCTGCCCTCTCTCTGGGCAGGCTGAGTGTCACTCTCACCCCATTAAATTCCACTCCAGCAGTATAAACACTGCTAAAAAATGTGGTGATAGGACAAGGAGAATGGCTTCCCACTGCCAGAGGGCAGGGATGGATGGGACACTGGGAAGGAATTGTTCCCTGGGAGGGTGGGCAGGCCCTGGCACAGGGTGCCCAGAGAAGCTGTGGCTGCCCCTGGATCCCTGGAAGTGGCCAAGGCCAGGCTGGACTTTGGGGCTTTTGGACTTTGGGGCTTGGAGCACCTGGGATAGTGGAAGGTGTCCCTGCCCATGGCAGGGGGTGGCACTGGATGAGTTTTAAGATCTCTTCCAACCCAAACCATTCTGGATTCTCTGATTTCCCCTGATTTTGACTCCTCCAGGGATGTTCAGACACAAAGGGAAGCTGTTTTCCATTGATCCAGCCCAATCCCAAGGCTGCCCTGCCTTGTTCTGAACCTTGCCATAGTAAAAAGGACTGGAAAACAAGGAAACCTTCACTAACATTATACTTGTGGAGAATTTAAAAGAATAATTTTAGTATTGGTGCTCACACAC
This sequence comes from Cichladusa arquata, assembly GCA_026413545.1. Classification (NCBI taxonomy): domain Eukaryota; kingdom Metazoa; phylum Chordata; class Aves; order Passeriformes; family Muscicapidae; genus Cichladusa; species Cichladusa arquata. The sequence goes on along the minus strand of JAOTQP010000304.1, from coordinate 3,539,881 downwards.
ATTTTTTCCTCACAACAGCCCCGCAGTACTACAAAAGATGGGGTGAGGGGATAATAATTAAAATTATTCATCAGTGAAACATGTAGTAGGTTTAACATTGGAAAAAGTCCTCCTGTTCCATGTGGGCTGGAGAGACCTAGAGCCCTTTACTGTCTGAGAAGCAGAGGCAGCAGGGTCCTCATGATCCAAAGGGATCAGCCAGTGGAGATGGTGCTGCTATCCCCTGGTTGAAAGCAATAAAAATTGAGTAACTTTTACTGAATTGTACCATATTTGAGCTTATTTTAGGGAGATTGTTCTATTATTCACTTAATGGAAGTTCATTGGAAGTGATGGACTTGAGATACAGGGAAGCACAACTCCTTCAGTACAATCAATCAGATGTTTAAATTAATCCAGTGTCTCTCAGAAAGAAACACTGAATTACAATGGGCAAAACAATCTTTACAAACTGCTTTTATGGACAGCAGGAAAGGCAGTTGGGGGTGATTTCATGTCATCAAGGAGCTTCTAAAATTGGCTTTAGAGAACAGAAGGCAGTGGTTGCTTTGGTTCTAAAACACAAATTGGTCAGTTCTGGGTCTGTCTTGGTGCCAAGTGGCTTTTTGTTCCCCAATTACTACCAAAAAATAGTCTAGAATGAGAAATTTTATATAATGTGGGGCAAATCCAGCCCCTGTGCTGTCTGTTACATTTTAATCTGGGAAACACTGTGTGTTGCTGAGCCTATAAATTAATACTTAGGGCAAATATTCCATTGCATCCCCTTGTTTATCAAACTCTGCCCAAAGCAAAGCTTTACTGCTGACAGCAAAGTTCAGTCACCTCATTTCTCACAGCTGCTCTGGCCGTATTTCAAACATCAGCAACATTTTCAGTGACATCTACAAAAAGGGATGAAATGGGAGCTTTTATGAACTAATTATCTGACATCTGCTGTTAATATTAACTAATTTTTCAAGGGTTGCACAAAGTCATCATCTCCTTATAACCGTGTTTAAGTGATGGGATCTCAGCTCATTCCACTCTGCAATTAAATCAATGTGAAAAATATCAACAAAATTATTTCCACACATATTCCAGAACAAGGGAAGCACTTCATTTCCCTCACCATTTCTCACTCTCCTTCTGTATCAGACACAACAAACAAGGCTTTGTTTTTTATTGTTACTTTATCTGCTTGGCAATACAGCTCTGAAGAGTTTTTAAACACGGATTTAACACTGGAAGTTTTCCCCATAAATAAATACCCAGCCTTAAAGCTGCCCCTGATGCCAGAACCTCCAGGTGTTCACCTGGAGAAGGATCCAGGGAGAGCTCAGAGCCCCTGCCAGCACCTAAAGGGGCTCCAGGAGAGCTGGAGAGGGACTGGGGACAAGGGATGGAGGGACAGAGGGGAATGGGTTCCCACTGCCAGAGGGCAGGGATAGATGGGATATTGGGAAGGAATTGTTCCTGGGAGGGTGGGCAGGCCCTGGCACAGGGTGCCCAGAGAAGCTGTGACTTCTCCATCTCTTCCTTCAACATTTCCTTTGAGGCTTTAGAAAAGGGGATAGGAAGTAGAGCATGGGAAATCTTATGAATCCTGGAATCCCAGACTGGTTTGGGTTGGATGGGACCTCAAAGCCCATCCAGTGCCACCCCCTGCCATGGGCAGGGACACCTTCCACTATCCCAGGCTGCTCCAAACACTGTCCAACCTGGCCTTGGACACTTCCAGGGATCCAGGGGCAGCCACAGCTTCTCTGGGCAGCCTTATTCCAACCTACCTGGGATGTTTCAGGTACACAGTGATCCCAGGAGGTAAATGTATTTTTCATTCTGTCTTTCCTATTTCTCTTGGATTAGTCTGTTCCTCAGTAAAAATTTCAGTTAGGACCACCCATCCCTGTGCCTGTATGTCCAGAGCTGCAGAGATGCCATCCTGAAGATGCTCCTGAAGAAGAGTGGAAAAAAACTCCTACTACACCTTGTCCATTGTCCTCAACATCATTTTCTTATTATCATCCCCTTGGAGGAATAATCCAATCCCATTTTGTCACATTACTTGCAAAACTTGTAAAGGTCACAGAAAAATACAGGCAGTGGAAAGGTGAGTTTAAATTACTTTCTCCCAGGATATATCCATTTATATTCCATTTATCTCCCATCAGGCACACCAGGCTGGGCCATCCTGGGTTTCTTATCTCCATGTAATATCAGAGAGATTTTAATCAAACATTTGACTATCTAAAGTCAACTTCCTTCCAAAGTGTGTTTTAAGGAGAGGTGAACAAACTTTACCCTGGCTCCTGTGATTGTTGGAGGAGAACATCTGAAGGTAACATCCTTCTGCAAGGCTTTTAATGAGTCTGCACAGTTTTAATTGGCAACTCACTGCTGCCTTATTTTTCCTCACAAATTGTCCATGTTACCAAGCTCCTCGTAAAGTTCTGTCATTCCTAAGGCTGCAGCAAGCAGTGCACAGGACTCCATTAAAACAAAAACAGCAGTGGAAAATTCAAACTCATCCAGGCTTGGCAGGGAAACGCTGAGCTCCCGCCTTAATCCCTCTGTGCGCGCCGGGTTTTGTACAATTAGTGCAGCTGGCGAGCACAGCAGCTTGAGGGACTCTTGTGCTGCCTTTTGAGGGCCAGCAAAAGGATTTACATAATTTAGAGTTTAATAACTTCAGCCTCTGCTTGCTTTTTTTTTTTTTTTTTTTTTTTTTTTTTTTTTTTTTTTTTTTTGCTAACAGTTCTCCTGAAAACACGGGCTGGTGTGGAGTGTAACTTCCCTGGAATCACCAGCCTCGTACGGAAATGTTTCTAGGGGATGGTTTTATTTGGATTTTGCCCCTAAGAGAATCAATCCATTTCAGGTGTTAAGACCCTTTCTAAAATAAGCAGAACACCCTTAGAGGATGGAAAATCTGCTCCTTCCACAAAATCCACCCTAAATCACCTACAAAAATCTGCTCCACACATTACTCTTTAAGAGGAATGAGCATTTCTGTACAATATTAACAGCAGAATAATTTCACTTCCTCCCACAGCGTTTCTGTTACCAAAATGAAAAATCACAATGTTTTAAACATAACCTCAATTCAGCTGGGGGTATTTCTGTCTTTTTTGTCTTTTTCTGCTGTCCTCTCATAGCTCTTTTTTTTCCAACCATGTCCCTAAAAACAGAGGATCATTAGCCATAACAAGTGATGTTTTTCTCATTCTGAACCTAATTATTTGTTGGAATCAGGGAGGAAAGTCTACGGTTCTGCTCTGAATTGCAAGCAGGTTTGCATGCAGGCACTTGAGAACTCTGGATAATACAGAGAGAGGGAGAAATTAGCTGTTGATTTGGATTTCACTGAGTGTGCAGTGGAAGGTGATCTGTGAACATCAAGGAGGCAGAAAGCCTTTACAATTCCATGCTTGGAGCAGACTGCCCGGTTTCTACCAGAGGAAGGAAAAAGCAAACCAAAAAGACCCCAAATCTCTCACTAATATCTGGAAATGTAAAGTAAACTCTGCAGAACAACCAAACAGAAATCAGAAGTCAAAAACTGTACATTTATCTTAAAAGAAGGCCACATGTCAGGAGATGTGTCCCTGCCTTCCCATGATGAGGGTGGTGCTCCTCAACACCCAAGGGTTTGGGCTCTTCCCAGGCCCTGCTTGAACTCAAACCCCACTCTGCTGTTATTTAAGACAGCAATAATAGGGAAAAAATATGTTTGCAGTGCTTTTCAAAGCCCTGGATTGCCTTATTAAAGAGGTCGTTATGAGGCAGGAGTCAGATCAGAATCATTAAATTTTAACATCTCCTAAATTCTGTTGCAAAGACAGAGCCCTTCCTCCAGTGATTTATATTTGAAGATTGCTCCTGCAGAGTGAGCACGAGCTGAAGATCCCGTGTAGACTAACAGTGAGTAATGACACTAAAATCTTTATTATTTACAAACCAAAGCCAGGGTACACATAAAACCCAGTTCCAGCAGGAGATGTCAACTCAGCTGACACCTCATTATGGCCCAGCTGTAAGGCTGAGCTCCACACCCTCATAAATCCATCCTTCACTCAGCCTCTGCTGCAACTTCACCCTCAGAAAGCAGCACTTAATGTCCTCGTAATGAAGTACAGGCAGGCACATCAAAACACACTGCTGGCACTCTGGAGATGATGGAAAGCTCTCTCCTGAAAATTGGGAAGCCCTCAGTGTTTCTCCAAATGGGAGCTGGATGATGCTCCCTGACACTTCTTCACCACCAGTGTTGACTGAGTGTCTGTTCTCACCACAGTCACCAATTTCATTTCTCCCAGAATAAAGCTTGAAATGATCCAAGTTATCCCCAGGCTTAATGGAGTATTTACCACCACTCACTTTTCTAGGGATTTACCACATTTATTGCTCATTCCCCAAAGGCACAAGCAGGTGTTTGAAGCTGTGTAGGATCAGCTAAGTCAATGCCATGCCCTGAGAGGACATGAACACCTCAACACCCTGCAGCAGTTCCCCAAGCTCATCAGAACCCCACCTGTACTGATTTGTGCCTAGGAAGAGAGAAAATTCCTCAAAGTCCCTTGCTGGCCCTGGGAAAGAGATTAAAACCCAGCAGAATGCTAATTACACAATGCTGCTGGGAAAGGAGCAGAGGAACAAGCAGACTTCTCCTCCTTGAGGCAAGGACTCTGAGTAGTGACCTTACACCTGCCCCCATTTAACCAGGACAAAGGGATTTGGGGCAACTCAATGCCATGTGCCAGTCTGCAGATTTGCTCAGAAGAGAAGCCTGAGGCCAAGGAAAGAGGAAAACTGTCAGGAAAACCTGCTGTGTATAATTCCCTGTGGGAGCCCCTTGCACAACCAGGTGAGAATGGCCACAGGAACAGAGTGGTTGTGTGGGATTCCACTCTAGCTCTGCATTCCTCAGGGGAACTAAACAACAGCCATCCTCCCAGAGCCTTTTCTAGGATCTGACCTCCTCTCTGGTCTTTCCAAGCTTCCCCAGCTGTATTTATTGCACAAACCTGCTGCTTCTCTGAATTTTTCACCATCACCTGAAGTACCCAGCACTTGTGAAAAGGCAAGGTTTGCATGGGTGAGAACAGAGAACCTCAGTCACGCCCTTCAGCCCTACAGAGAGCAGCACATCCTGAAGAAAATAATCCACTTAGCTATTCCTGCTTTCTCATTCCTGCCCACTTGTTCTTTTCCTCTCTCTTTTTGAAGAACAATTAAGTATTTGGAAACGACTTTCTTCTGAGCAGGGACTCGCACAGCTCATTATTCTGGCACAAGAATACCACTGGTTTGTATTATTCAAGTTTGTACCTCTTGTTTGGATTACTCTGTGCCATCTGTACCCTTCTGACTCCTCCACCACGACATCTTAAAACCACACAACTATTTATTATGTCTCTCTGCTTCAGACACCACAATAAACTCTTGTCTTCAAGATCAAGGAGGAATGTGATATCCTACATCCCAGATCTCAACTCTGCATGTGAATTTAAACAAAAACCTATTTAAGTCATACATAGCAATGTGATTTATTTCCTCTGCTTAATTGTGCAAGCCAAGCCTTTGCCCAGAACATTCATAAAAGAAAACAGATAATGGGAGAAGTGCTGAGGAATTTAGAGCAGGGGGTCAAGTGCCATCCAGAGGGGTTTTTTTTCCTGATTTATTTTAGTTAGCTTTGTGGGAAAACAATGATTTGTCCTGAACAAAAACTAAGCTTTGCTTACTGAGTTTCCCTTGAAGACTTACACAGGTCAGAAAGGTTCTTCTAAGCAGTAAGAAAACAATCATCATGAGATTCAGCAGGAATTGTAAGGAAAACTGTGGTATAACCTTCAAGCTCCTCTGCATGGGGTAGGACCAACCTGAGCGACTGAATGAAGCATTTCCTCTGCATCTTCTTCACACAGTGGCTAAATTCCATCCCAAAATCCATGCCTTGAAGAGTTGGATTCACTGAGAAAGTGAGACATTTAAAGAGGCTGCAACTTGCAAGGGAAGAGATGAAAAAACATCTAAAATGCTCTTACTTTTGACAGTGGCTGTCCGGGTGCAGTTGTAGAGGATGGCTAACTCCCCAAAAACTTTGCCAGGTCCCATGGTGCACAGCTTCACTCCTTCTTTTGTCACTTCAACCTTCCCATCTGTGAGAAAAAGAAGAGAAAAATACCATTTTGAAAGGGCAATTATATCATTTCAGACATTTTAAAATGAAGATTAATGTTTTTTAGATTTAACTTTTAAAATGTATTTGATTACAGGCCAGGTTGGATGGGGCTTGGACCAACCCAGGATAGAGGAAGTTGTCCCTGGCCATGGCAGAGGGTGGAACAGGATGAGCCTTAAGGTCCCTTCCAACCCAAACCATCCTGGGATTCATACTGCAAACCAAAAAACACCAGAGCCCTACAACTACTACAAAAGGAATTAAAAGCATTATGAAGGAGAGCACATATACTCAGAAAAAGGATAAAAACCAACTGTTGCATGCAGAAACTTTCAACACTTGAGTGTTTTTTAGTGGAGCATCTGTACACTCAGGGCATAGTTACAGTACATTAAACTCAGTGTGAACTTTGTTTCACCTCTTACACTTTCAGGTGAAATTTCCCCCAATTTTTGTGTTCAAAAAGGAACAGATTTAGGTCTTTAACACCACACATGAAAACGGTGGTGTAATTTTGCTCATTTTCCCTGAGAAACTAATCCCAGAGAACACTCATCCATGAATAACAGAACTATTATTGAAAAGAAAATTACTTTGACCCGTGGCTATTATTTAATTCTCATCTCTCCACCCCTTGCCTTTCTGAATATCTCAGAAATCTGCTTTATCAGCCTACCTTCACCAAGCTGGGAAGGGATGTGTGAGGACAAGTTAAAATCCCAGGTTGGATGGAAAGAAAGAAGCTCAGGATCAACCTGGAGGTTGGAAGTGACCAATCTTTTAAATATTGGAGGGTTTGAAAAGCAAGATTTAAAACTAAGAACCAGAAGAAGGGAAGGAAGAGGGGACAGATGTGAGGGGGCCACAGGGTTACTCCTCCCAAAAAAAAAAAGGGTGGGGAAAAAGAGCAAAGTTTTCAAATCTTGGTGGCCACTAAAAATCCTCCCCTGACACCCCAAACTGGGAAACAGCTTCAGGAATCATGGAATACAGTCAGAGAACTGAAACACAGACTCATTTAGGTTGGAAAAGATGACTATTTATCAAGCTGAAAGTGGCTGTTTGGTAAATATTATGACCTAAATGTTCCCTGGGCTGTGGCAGTGTAAAATGGCAGCAGTGTTTTCTGTAATACAGAAGCAGGGTTAGGGGGATTCAAATATCTTCATTACAGGTTAATTTTTATGACTATTTTTATAGTCATAAAAATTATTGGTTCATTTCTTCATATTAAGTATCAATCTAACAAGAAGCACAGAAATAGGTGTTTATCTCAAGAATGAGCAATATCAACCTGCTCCAAATGCCTCACACACTACAGAGATTCCTAAACTATTTTGAAGAATGTAATTTTTTGTTTAATAGAATTGAGTTTCAGCAGCTTTTTTTGCAAAAAGCTCTGATGGATAAAGCTCTACAGCAAAAACCTGCAAAGGGAATGACTTTACCTAACTTTTGGCTCATGGGTTCTAAAGAAAGATGGACAATTCTGAGCAGTAATGCAGAGATGGGATCACATTATTCCCAAGTGTTGGGGAGCACAAGAAACATGTTGCTGATAAAATTAAAATACTTGTTTTAAAAGTATTGAGAAGATTTTTCAGCATGATATTGCAGGTACATAAAACTATGTTCTGTGGTTTGGTAATTAATGTGCTCTTTAATTACAATTTATTGTCCTGGAGAAAGCCTGCCATTCTCCTGCTGTGTAACTGAGCAATCTGCAACATTGAACATCTCACCATAAGATGCCCAGACCACCAGCAAAATTCACCTCTCCTGGAATTAAAAGGTCAAAGGACTGCTGTAGGATTTTTCCCATTTTCTTTTCCTATCTGGCAGCCTATACAGTGCAGTTTTCTATGGAGCAAACAAATTGTTGTGCTATATCAACCAGATAAAGGAACCAAATGGAATACAACACAATATTGATCAATTAATGGAGATACATCTGCAGCTTGCCTTGGCATCTCCATCCGACAAAAACACTAAATAATGCAAGAGATGCTTCTGCCCAGGCAGGAGAATCAGAAAATGCTGCATTTCAGTCTAAATATTGAGCATTGTTGAATCCAACATTACATTTAATTTACAGCTTGAGATGATTTTGGGGAGCTCTAGCTGGCATACAAACAGTGCACTTTTCTGTCAGCTGTAAGAAGCTATTCCATAACAACGGGCAAGGCATATGATTTTTCAAACAGAGCATAAATCAAACATCTCAGTGTCTTCAGTTGCCCAGTTCCAAGGGCTCCAGCCATTCCTTTTCCAGGATGAACATGAGAAGGTGACCAGAGTTAAGGGTCAATAAAAGAGATCAGTGCCTCCACAAGTTACCAGCCTGCTCCCAACAGAAGCACCTCCAATAATCCCTTGAACCACACAGAACTCAAAAATATTTTGGGTTCTGCAGACCCCCAAGTCTCAGTTCTTTGGTTCTTTATCCTTGGACACTTGCAGGGATGGGGCAGCCACCTCCACTTTGGGCAACCTGTGCCAGAGCCTCACCTCGCCCTGTTGCTTTGCAAGATTTCTGGGAGGTTTACTAAAACTTCCTGAAATTAAGCTTTTCTTATTGAAAACAAGTCCTAGGAGTTGGACTTCAATGATCTTTGGGGATATTCCACGAAGTCCAAGAGGGAACAGCTTCCCTTGGTGCCCTGGTCCCCAGCACACATCCCTGAGCCTTGGGCCTCTCAGCCAGAACCTCACTTTCCCAAATTAAACCCTTCGTGCTAATTACATTGTAGTTGCAAATTTAATTGTGGAGCAATTAAAGTTTTAATTGCTAAGTGGCTGCTTGACTTCAGAGCCGGTCAGATGAAGATGTGCTAACACTGGTGTTTGTTTGGAAACACAAAGTGATAATGGTCTGCATTATTCATGGAATTATTCACGGGGTTGTGCCCCAGCCCCTGGGAATTTTCCTTTCCGTGGCTGCGAGGTGTTTTACTCTTCAGAATGAGAAATATTCACAGTATTAAAACTAAAGCCAGGATTTAGGGGATTTTTTTTTTGTCAGAGCCTTCTTAAAATAGGCTGACACTGAATTGCTCCTGGTGTATCTCCGTCCGAATTTCAGGAATCATGGAAATAGTTCCTGGAAAATCATCTATATATGGAAAATCACAGAAAGGTTTGGAAGGGACCTTTAAGTTCATCCAGTGCCACCCGTGAAATGGGCAGGGATACCTCCCACTATCCCAGGGTGATCCAAAACCTGGCCTTGGACACTGCCAGGGATGGTGAACCTGTGCCAGGGCTGTGCCCTGGTAAATTCCTGAATAACCTCCCAGGATGCCAAGTTAAACACGGATCATTTTAACCACAGAGGAGGAAAAATCCAGATGAATGAAGCACTTAAGAACAAAGCAGGATCAATTTTGTCCCCTACAACACCACCAGCAATGCAGAGAGGTTGTTTTGATGGGGACATTGGGGTTTTTGTCACTCTGAGTACACCCAATTAAACATGAAATAACATCTCTGGCTGAACTGCATCCACGTCCCTCAAATGAATGGAAGGATAAAGTAAATTGCACTCATGTGACTCTCTCAATCAGGAGGATCATTTTTTTCCCCCAATAATTAAATAGTCGTTTCTCTTTCTGAGCACAGAAGAAAACAGATTAAGTTGACCTGAGGAACTTGTCAGCCTGTGTGTAATTTATATAATAGACTAAATTTTTGCAATGCATTATCAGCTCTCCCTTTTTCCTCTCAGCACAGGGGAAAGGACACTCGCTGCTTCAAGCCAAATTCTTCCATGACTCCCAAATCCAAACAAATCTGAATCTTAAAGTTGCAAGAATATCCAGGAGGGTATCTGAGGGCCCCAAGTGGATTTCTGTACAGTAAGAGAATTTCTTGTGCTGTCCAGTAAAGGCTTTAACAGTAGGAATGAACCAAGGACATTCCTACCTTGTGTTTCTCCATACCCAGGAGACACCCAGAAGGTATCTTATTCCTTATTTTTAGTTTGTTTCATAATAATTCCTTGTTTTCAGTTGTCTATCCCAGCAGTACCTTTGGAACATGGATAGGAGCAGTGGATTTTACTATTATTCACATTACTGGGCCCTCTTCAAGTCCTGGACCCTTAGGGAAAAAAAAAAAAGGCTGGTTCTCCCATGAAGGCACTAATTATTCATCACATTGCCATGCCAGGTTGAAAAATACAAATGCTTCTAGTGAAAAATGAGGAATGTAAAAAAGCAGGGTTCAGCACCAGCTCATGTATTCTTAGGCTATAAATTTCATCCCACAACTCCAAAAATGCCAGGAGGGGTGGGAGGAGGATTCCCTCAATTCAGTGCAGGATTCACGAATGACTATTCAATATTTGATTTCATCTGTGCCTGTTTCACACTTGGACTGCAGCTTGATTTGTTGGATGCTATTCAAGCTCTGCTCTGAAAACTGAGGAGTGATTGTTTGCAGAAAGTTTTCCTCAGGAAATATTGCTTTGGATCTGCAGATTCTCCTGAATAAAGCTGGATGTATTTCAAAAATGGCACCTGAGATGAAGCATAAGTTCACCCTTCAACACAGTGACCAGCCTTTGTGCATGTGGGAAATGTAAGCCCTGATGGGTTTCTCCCTTACTCAAATTCAGGAAAGTTTTGACAGAATAACTACAGTATCAGTGAGGGGGGAAAAAAATATTCATATTTTGCCAAATTTCAAGTCATTTTCCCACTGCAAATTGTTTCAAAAGTGCTTTGAATATGAAGAAAATAGCATTTTTCCTCAGATATCTCCCTTAGAAAAGCCAAATAAATTCTGATAGCATTTCCCAGGCTTGTTTTAAGCTGGCACCTGCAGCAGGCATTTAAAGCTCAATCTTTTAGAGCTGTGCAAATGAAAAGGAACTGAACACAGGGCAGCTGGTCAGCCTGGAGACTGATGACCCTGAGGAGCCTCATCCATATCCCATTCTCAAAAACACTCCAGTGAGCTTTACCCTTGTTGGATAAAACCCAAGAGGAGGGTAAATTCATCAAGACCTGAATTCTGACTCTCAAACCTCCAGCTGTAACTGGTGACACTACAAGTCCCTTCAGCAAATGCATTTGAACAAACTGATTTTATCTCCTCTCCAGCCCTCTGGAGGAGGCAGTGCCAATGTGATGGAACTGGGGCAGTCACTGGGACAGCCTCCCCAAAACCAGGACCTGGGAATCCTCTTGCTGGGGAGGGATTTCCAGTGTCAAAATTTATTTAGGGGAGGTCTGACACCAGTACAGGTGCTCAGGTGTCCCCCAAAAAACAGAAAGTATTTACCAAGCTGGCCCCACCTCCCTGGCAGGGACCTGCTGCCAAAAAAATGACCTCCTAAAACTGCTTTTTAACACTGGCTTTTAAGAAATAGTTTTGAAACTGGGCTTGAAGCCATGAATCAACGCGTACCATGTCTGCAGCCTGAAGCGGTGACTTCAGTAACACCTCTTGGATTTAAATCAAGGCACACTCCAGAGAAAGGATTACTGGAGATAAGAGCAGAGCTCCATCCCAGTTTCCACCCTGGATGCAGGAGCGTTTTGAAAAGGGAATGGAAAGAAAGGAGGTGATTGCCGAAATCTGAAACAGCAGCCCCGGGGGCAGAGAGGGGCTGGGAGAGCTGAGAGCAGCTGAAAAAAGGAAAAAGAAACTTCCCCTGGGCTTTAAAGGTAGGGACTAAAAGCCAGATGAGCACTGAGAGCCGGAGTGTGGCAGCCTGTGGAGATCCCAGAGTCACTGGGGGTGGGAAAAAACCCTCCAGGATCTTCCAATCCAAGCTTTGCCCAGTCCCCACTGCATCATCAAACAGCCCTTGAAAGGAGAAGTGGAGAGTCCCTAATGAATTATCCCAGCAGAAAAGCTCTGCTGCACAGGGATGGGCACTCCCAGCTATCTGCTCCTGTGACCTACACAAAAAAACTCTGCAGCCAAAGCAAAATAAGTGGGTTTTTCCAGGTGCCTCCTCTCTGGGAGAACTGAAAACTAGTTTGGATTTTTTTTCTATTAAGATGATGACGACGATTATTATTACCATCTTTTATTACAGGTGGACTGTACCCACTCTCAAGGAGAGATGCACATCCTCAAAAACCATATAAAACATTGAAAAATGTATACACAGACATACATTTTTCCTGGTTTTGCAAGATCTTTCCAATTGTAATACAGATCCCTGCTCAGAGTTATGGAGAGGTGACCTCCAGAACTCCAGCACGACCTTGGTTCTTGTGTGACTCGCAGGCATTTTGTCTGATGTAAGATTTCCTTCAGTGTAAAGGCACCACACAGGGCTGTGTCACCCCAGCATGAGCACTGATCCCACACTCTCCCCCTCCCCTGGACAGCTCCCAGAAAATGAACAGCTCTGCCTGACTCATCCATCAGGGGGCTGGAAAAAGGAGGGACAGTGAAGTCTGGGATCCTTGCAGAAAACAACAGAAGGTGTGGTGTACTCTGATTTTTGAGGAACTAAGGGAGACTCAAAGAAGATCTGCAGAGAGTGGGAGATGCTGGCAATTTATCCTCACACACACTCCCTTATCCCAGTCCTTCTGAAGCCCAGATGTGAACAAAAAGTCATCAGAGAGAAGGAGAAAATGTTGAAAAACTCAAATACCCTTCAGGGCACGCCTGTCTAATTTGCCTCACTCTTACCTTGATAAATAACGAGTTTCAATCTCAAAAGCAAACAAACCCAAATGCAAACTGCTTTTCCCCCAAGCATTCTGTGGAAGGACACAGCCTGACCTGCCAAGCTGCAGTGTTTGTCCCAAATTTTGGTTCAGCACCTCTTAACCTGGAATTAAGGCTCCAATTCCAGGAGTGCAAACTGACCCTTTTTAGATACTCAAAGCCTTTTGTGAGCAAAACCCTAATTTGTTTCATTTTCACAGCCTTTCTAAGACACTTGGTTAAAATAATCCCTCTTAAAACACTCAGAAGTTCCCAGTGGAATACACTGAGAAAAGACATATTTTGCTCACCTGCCTCAAACAGTTGTTAGATCCTGCCATCCAAATTTATTTCCTAGCTGCAAACCTCCTCCCTTGCTTTTCAGAGCTCTCACTTTCATTTCCTGGCTTTTCAAAATAGTTCAGAATTTCAGCACAAGAGAAAACAGCTTTAAGTCGCCGCAAGGAAGGTTTAAATTGGATTCTGGGAAATATTTCTTCACAGGAAAGGTGGTCAGGCAGTGGAAGGGGCTGCTGGAAGAGGTGGAATCACCATCCCTGGAAGTGTTGAAAAGCCATGGGGATGTAGCATTTGGGGACATGGATTGGAAGTGCCTTGGCAGTGCTGGGTTAATGGCTGGACTCGATCTTGGAGGGCTTTTCCAACCTTAATGATTCTATGTCAAAATATTAACCAAAGAAACCCCAAACAGAAACATAAGTTGAAGCTATAAACAAATAAAACAGAGGAACTGAGTAGTCCATTTTAATTTATCCTTCAATTAAACCAAAAATCACTTTTGATATGTGATTGATAAGTGATACTGGGACATGTAGTCACTGCAGTCTCATATCAAAGATAACAGACCAAACCCAGAGGCTGAGATCCCTTAAAACCACACAAACTCATTCCCTTCTTTCCCTTTTTACCCAGGATAACCAAGTGCTTAAAAGAACAGATATATTTAAAAACCCTGAGACAGCCACATCCTAGAGAAGCTGTAACTCACAGAAATAAAAGACGAATATTGATTAAAATTTACACACCCATAATATTTGACACTGTTCTGCAGGTACACACCCACACATCAATCTGCCTGGAACAGATTCCTCAGCTCAGTGCCTGACACTGACAGCTCTGCACAGAAATCCCACAAAAACTCCTCAGGGCAAACCCTGAATCCCTCTTCCAGCCTTTCCCTCCAGCCAGGTCCCTGAAGGAGGAGAGGTGCTGCAATAACCAGGGAAGTCTCTCCCTCCTTCAAGCCACACCACAATGATTGTGTGGGGGGTTATTTAGCCCAATTTTAGCCAAATGCTCTGATGTCATAATACTTTTAAAGGCCACTTCACCCTTAGTGATGTTGCATGTGCTCACAACTCCTTCCTGTGGTAAATAACATGAGGAGATTGGTAAATCCACCTGAGGGACACCTGGGGATTAGGATCTATTTGGTTCTTCTGGCCCACAGTGTTTGACCAAAGAGCCAAACCCTTCTCTCACACTGCTCCGAGTGCCAAGTGACTGCAAATCCACATTTACCACTCCAGGTCTCATGTTGTCACAGCAGAGCTCCTCTCTCCCCTATTTTCCACATTTTCCTGGTAAATAAATGCCTGGGATGAGGCTGAAGGGGCTGGCAGGGAAGGCTGGGCAGGCAGAGCTCTCACTGGAGTGACTCAGATGCAGCAGGAGAAGATGTTCACTAAATCAATGTTTTCACCTGACACCTGCAATGAGCTGGGCTCTGAGTTACACAGAAGCAGCAGCACTTTGGTGCTCTCATTCCTTGTCCAGGCACGAGGGGTTTTGAATAGCTGGTCAATAAAACTTGGCAGGTTTCTGACAGCAAAGTGTTCCTGACAGAACAGGCACTTCAGGATTTCACTCTGCCTTTTCTCCCCTGAAGGCAGTAAGGGAACCATTTCTTTGCAAAACAAATCCTTTCCCATTTAACACAAATAATTCTCCTCCAAGAGGAGCTCTGCTCAGATTCCCAACCACCTTCACAGCACAGTGAACAACCCTACTTAAGCTTCTCCACTGGGAAAGAAGGGTGCAGGCAGGGTGCTCAGGAGCTGCTCCCCTTCCCATTTTATCCATAGCCTCCCAGGGAGATGGATGCCTGTGATTTCCTTAATTCACCCCAATACTTAGTCCACTTTGCACCTAACTCTGATTTAAGACCTCCAAAGCATCCTATGGGGAAAGGAAGGACAGTTCAGAGCTGTTTTCTTCTAGGAGAAGATGGGAAAGTAACATCAGTGGCTCAACCCAAATTTTATTAAAAAAATGTCAAGTGTATCATAAAGCATCCAGAACTATCAACAAGAGAAGCAGGAATATGAGAAAAGTGTCAGCAGTAAACAAAGTGGGGATTCCTTGGAGACCCTCCCATGCCTGGAGGGTTCAGGCTCCACCACCACATGGAAACAATGATGTAATAATTATTTCACTGCTTTAAAAGATTCTGCTCCTTTATTGCCCCAATTCCCTCTCTGTTTGTCCTACAAATGACTCTTTGTGGTGTCTCCCAGAGCTTTGCCTTCCACAGAGCTCCAAAATCCAGAGTTCACTGGGAAACAGGGAAAGGATGGGAGACAGGTTGGATTAAACAGAATTGTTCTGCCTTGCCTTTGCTAAAATACAGAGCTGAGTTTCCCTGGAGGCCACAGAGGGAAAACCTCACTCCAGACAGCAGAGAAGGGGAGTGGTGGAAGTGGTTAGGACAGCATTGGGGAATCAGTAATTTGGAAAAACATACCTGTGCTATGAACTGTAGGAGGTTATTTGATTCAAAGAATAAAAAACAGGGAGGGAGAGAAACCAAATACATAAACTCAAGTCTTGATTCTGAGAGAAAAGGAGAATTTATCACCCAGTGGCTGTTTGTTCAGATAATCAAATGCCATCAGCTGAGAATTAGGGTGGCAGCTCTGAGGCAAGAAACCAGGGCTTAAACCACACTAAATCTCAATCTCAGGATGGTTTGAGTGGGAAGGGACCTTAGAGACCATCTCATTCCTGCCTCAGGCAGGGCAGGACCGGGCCAGCTGCGAGCACACAAAAATCCTCCTTCAAATCTTGATTTCACCAGAGCTGCTTTTCACTTTTGCTCTGCTCTGGAAAACCCAACACTGCTCACCCCACAGTGTGTGTAAAACACACCCCAGCAAAGCCTGCCCTGTGCTGTCAGGGATGGATCAGCCCAGGAGGCGGCTGAGGATTCCAAATACACTTTGGAAAAGAAACCCTGGTGCAGGGAGAAGCGGCATTTTTGGGAATAGATATCCCCAGGGATGGAAAGCAGTGTAGCAGGTGCCCTTTGATTTGTTCAAACAAAAGACAAAGGGCTGTGAGGAAGTTTGGACCCATTTATTACAATCTTGGGGAGCATCCGCTTGGAAAATGCATGTAGCAACAATTATTTATTCTTATGAGGCTTGCTGGGTGATCAGTGCCTGAGCAAGAAACTACTTGGAAGTACGAGCTCTCATTCCAAATCCAAGCTGACAAATGGGCAAATGACAAGATTGGGAACACCTTGAGATATAAAGGGACGTGATTTCTCTGTCAAATGTGTTTGAAGTCTCTTCTGAAAACACAACAAATTGAGTTTTAATTACTCTTGCATACATCAAGTCTGCACTGAACTTTCAAGTAGCAAAGCTTCATTTCACTTGATGCTGCTGCAATTTGCACCACTCCAGGTTAATGCAATGTCTACTCCCTACAAATGGGAAATGCATTCTCTTATGAGCTGCTACTTCATGTTTGCAAATCAGCACGTTGGCTGGGCTCAGAAAATGTGATTTATTACTGTCTGGGACATGAGAGAGCAGCAGGAATCAGCTTCTGATGATGGAGGGAATACAGAGTGACAAGTTCCATTTGCTTCTGAGCTCTGTCACCAGTCTTTGCTGTGGAAAAGGGGCGAAAAAATCTGATATTGCTCTCTCTGGGTGTGCAGAAAACAAAGCACCCAGATCTGATCACCTGCCTGCAAACAATTTCTCAGCTCACAGGCAGTGGCTTCATGCAACAAGGTGCCCTGAAGAGACTTTTCCTCAGCAGGCCAGAAAGTTCTAGTAATTCTGGAACACTAAAAGTGCAAGGGCCAAAGATTAAAGCCGAACTTATCAAGTACCAGTGCCCTGGCCAACAATATAAGAGGAGTTTGGATGGGAAACAGGTTTGGCCTGTTTGGAATTATTTTCACATGGCAAACACCTCTTTTGGTGTCCTGGCAGGGGCTCTGAGGTCTCCCTAGATCCTTCTCTTCCCCAGGTGAACACGCCCAGCTCTCCCAGCCTTTCCCCATAGGGGAGCTGCTCCATCATTCTGCCCAGCAGGAATTTGTCCCCAGCATGGATGCAAATACTCACACACAAACTTTTTTTATTCCTTTCCTTGCTAAACTTTTCATAATCTCCACCACTTGTTCCTTAGAAGGTATGAGAAGAGGAAGGATGGGATGAGCAGGGCTCAGAGAGTGCTTTGGGTGTGAAAATCAGGAGAGCTGCAAGAACCAATCCCTAATTAATCTCTACCAAACACATCAGGGCCACAGGGCCTGGGTGAATGCACACAGTTGTAAAATAGAAGTTCACAGGAGACTGAAGGCTGGAATTGCAGAAGGGAACATCACTTAAAGGACAACCATCCACAAAAGAGCTGGATGAGAACTTCTGAAAAGAAACAGAACCACCCACAAAGCTCATCTGCTTTGTTTTCTTTTCTCTGTGAGTGCAGAGGGAGATGAGAGGAGGAGGACAAAAAGCCAAAGAGGGTCCCAACACTGAACTTTTACATGGATTTGTCCTCTGAGGGAGGTGATTTACTCCTTTTCACTCTATTTTCAAGAACCAGCTCCCAACTCTTTCCCAAGAGGACATATTAACTTCTCTTCCATTGTGCAGTTTACATAAAGCTTTTTTTTTACTCCTCCAAGTGACCACCTTTCTTCTACAACCTGGAATTACCCTGACATTTCTGCAGGTTTTTAATATCAAGCACATAATATTCTATTGAACACTAAAGGACAGTGAAACTGTGCCTTGCAGAGCCATAAATTCAGATGATAATCTGCCTTGTATTTGTCATCAAAGAGGTGCAAAGTCTGTCAAAGAAAAACGCTGTGAGCATACTCCAAATTCAGCCATGGGAGAAAGCTGTCCTCCCCAAAAATCAATTAATCATGCTCTGGATGAGCAAGCCCTTTTCCAGGTGATGGTCTCATGATTGAATATCACCTCCCCAACATGATTTACCCCTTGGAAATGGAAAATGAAAAACAGCACTATTGTAGTTGATGAGCTGTTGCTCCATCCTTATGCTTCAGCCTTGGCAAATTTGATTGTAAAAAACCCCCAACTGCAGTTGAGAATTTTTGCAGGGTGAAACAGGTTATAATGAAGAGTAACCAAGCAGCCATTAACAGCAGACAGAGCTGGCTGACAGAACAAACCCGTTCTCAGCCACTCCTCCAGCCTCCCTCTGTCCCCTCTGGCCTTCCCCAGTGACAAGAGCAGCAGAGCCACCACAGGGAAACGTGTGGCACAGGCACAACAGGGACTGAGGGGGGATTTGCACCTGCTAAATAAGGTTTTTAATCCACCTGCCTGACTCCCACTTGTCAGAGGACCTGGCTGTGCCAGGAGCTACCTGAGGGTCCACCTGAGCCTGGAGCAGCTCTGCCAAGGATGCTGGGGAAGGGGGACATCACCAGGGCTGAAGGCTGGTTCATTATCCCTTGGCAGATAATCCATCCCAGAGATCAGGAGTAAGGAAAGGATCACCTGGAGAAAACTCTCCCAAGGCACAGATCCCATAAATCTCTGGTGTCCCACAGGGAGGACGTGTTCATTGTGTTGCTCAGCAGCTACTTTGCCAATGGCAGAAAGCACCAGGATTCTTCTTTCTCATCCCTCATGGAAAGCCTGGGAACAGCAAATTACGGCTATGGCAACAGATATGAAATGGACCAAAGGTCTGGGATTAAACAGCAAAGATTTAGGCCTGGCCTATACAGAAGGGAAGCTGCTTTCTTGCATTAAATTTCTTGCATTACCCACTTTCACTGGGAGGAGGGAAAAAATCCCATCTAACAGGCACTTCCAGGCATCTTTGGGAATTCAAAAGCACAGCCCCATGTATTTGACAGCTTCACATTTAAAGAAAGGGAGTCCTCCTTCCTGCCAGCAGTTTGTTTGCCACCCTGCCTGCTGGATTTACATTTATATTTGCAGAGGAAACATTAGTTTGGATACCTTGAGATGGCAAGATTCAAATAGGGAAAAAAAACAGCAGGAGAAAAATGAAGACACCTGTAGACACCTGTATGGATGGTCCAGCTAAACCATGCCCCAGGAGGAGGAGGTCATGCAAACCACAAACACAGCCAGAAATGCCAGTCTGAGCAGGCTGGTGTGTAAAATACCACAGAATCCCAGGATCCCTGAGGCTGGAAAAGCCCTCCCAGCCCATGGAGCCCAAGCTGTGCCTGGTGCCCACCTTGTCCCCAGCCCAGAGCACTGAGTGCCACCT
>JAOTQP010000304.1:3489602-3500597 GCA_026413545.1 Cichladusa arquata | reverse complement strand
AATTTTCCTAGTAAAGAACTGTTATTCCTAATTCCCATATCTTTGCCTGAGAGCCCCTTAATTTCAAAATTATAATACTAATTTGGAGGGAGGGAGTTTACAGTCTCCATTTCAAAGAGAAGCTTCTGCCTTTATGGGCAGATATCTGTCCTTCAAACCAGGACACTTCTGCTCCGGGAGAGTCTCTCCCTTGTGCTTTTCCATCAGCTTTTAGCTGAAGTGCCATAAAAACCTGCAGCTAGCAGTGCTGCCTGTGGGAACAAGCCCAAGGATCACATCCAGCCCTGCCTGCAGGGATGGGAAGAGGAGCAGGAAATGGGAACTGGCTGTTGCTGCAAAGCTGAATGGGAATTAAAGGCACATGTCAAAACCAGCAGGCTCAACCAGCATCTCCAGAACGTCTGGGAACACAGCAATCAACCAAGCCAGGCCAACATTCAGCTTTTTTGGTCTTTGCCACTGATTGATTTATTTATTATCCACACCAGCCACTCCAAAGCAAAGGTTCCACAGATACAAACCTCAGAGGTGGTGCCTTCCAGACCTCTCTGTTCTTGCAGGGGACGGCATTTGTAACCCAGCAAATTGGATTTCTTCCTTTGAATCTGCTGGGAAGTGGCTGCAGTGCTGGGAAAAGCTGTTTGCAGGATGAGAGAAGAGCCTGATGTCTCATTAAGGGTCCCTTGGTACTTTTTGAAATATAGATGGTGTTAACTCTCATTTCTTGGCTGATAATTGCTAAAGCTGTTCAGTGTTTCCTTACCCCACTCCTGCTGCTGGGGGCTCAGAGCTGCTCCCAGATTTCCCTGGGGAAATGTCCTGCATGGCAGCCCCAGGAGCTGGGAGAAGGTTTGGGATGGAAATTAAAGGTTCCTCAGTTTTTCACCCAAGATCTCCAGAGCAGCAGGAGCCCTCCTGGGGCAGCACTGCTGATTGCAGCTTGTGGAGTTCACTTGCACACTCCATACTCAGGAATTTTCCATTTCTCCATAAGCAGGACAGACAGAACAACCAAATTACCCCAAAAAATGTCCAATCTGTCGATTATTTTCATGGAGTGAAACTGTACTTTGAGCTGACATTTTGCATTAATGTTTTTTTTCCTTGCAACAGTTATCTCCTAGGAAAAACAGATCAGCATCCTTCTGATTCTGAACATTTGGAAAGCTGCCTCCAAACACAATATCCCGGGATACTGTGAAGTGATTCTAACACATTGCCTGGAGATGTCCTTCTGTGCCTTCATTTTCCCAGGTGTCAAACTGATACAGCTCCCAAAAAACACCCAAACTGACAACTCCACACCTCTAAAATGTCTGTGGCTCTGCAGAGCCCCAAACTGAGGCCAAACCATCTCCACCAGGCAGTGGGGAAAGGGGAATCAAAGCTGTGGGAAGTGTTAGCACACTTTTGTTGCTAAAACATTACAGGAAGATGTTGGTGAAGCTGAGGAGACAAGATTTTTTTGGTTTGATTGCTTTATTTTATTCCTTTCAGAGAGCTGTGTGTGACTTATTTCCACAGCTCCCAGGAGCAGGGGTAGCACCATCCCTGAGGAACTGAGGCAGCAGGACACAACAGGAGCACTCCCAGTGCCTTCAAAAGAGAAAGGGAAGGGATTTCCTACCCTCAGAACTGTTGATCCTCGTTAAAATATAAGCAGTTAGACTAATTAATGAGGTGTGGTCTGCAGACACTTCCCAGCAGAACTGTCCATGTGGAAATGGAGCCTTTAAGAGAAAGAATGGATCTAAAATAAATCTGGACACTAGAGAGCAGGGACACCAAAGAGGGCTCCTACTGCCTTAGATAATGAACATTTCCAGCAGTAACTCTGACAGAGAGAGAAAAAAGAGCACTTTAGGCAAATTGAGATCACACTTCAGGGAAATAGCTGCCTAATGCTCCCCTTCACCAGCAGTGCAGCTTCCAGGGGTTTCCTGGCCAGACCCAGACACTTTCAGAACCCTCAGTTTCCTTCCCAGCAAAACAAAGCATTCCCAAGCATCCTGAGGCCTCTCAGGGAAAGGGAAAAGAGAAAAGAAGCAGCTCTGTAACACCCCACTTTACAAAAGACATTCTTGGCTTTGGGTGACCTGATCGTGGCTTTCAGTGCCTGAAGGAGAAAGGAAAGATGGAGATGTACTTGGGACAAGGGATGGAGGGAGGGACAGGACACAGGGAATGGCTTCCCACTGCCACAGGGCAGGGATAGATGGGATATAGGGAAGGAATTGTTCCTTGGGAGGGTGGGCAGGCCCTGGCACAGGGTGCCCAGAGCAGCTGTGGCTGCCCCTGGATCCCTGGCAGTGTCCAAGGCCAGGCTGGAGCAGCCTGGGATAGTGGAAGGTGTCCCTGCCCATGGAAGGGGTGGCAATGGATGAGCTTTAAGGTCTCTTCCAACCCAAACCAGCCTGGGATTGCTGCTGTTACAAACCCATTTCCAACAAAATTAATCATTGCCTTTACCCCAAAACACCTAAACCCAATGCTTTTATCTCCTCCAAATAAAGATACATTGAAATAATAAGGCCCTTATTTACCTCTTGCCAGAAATAATCATCCCTTCTTCTTGAACTAATTACATATTTAAGTCCAGACTTTTCTCCACCTACACTGAGACACTCACATAACCAGGAAAGCTTTCCAACAGGGATGGTTTATGGGGTTTTTATTGGCAAATGAATGATATGGTCTCTGCTATGTATACACCTAAATCAACTTTAGAACAAAAACAAATAGGGCTAAAGGGCATTTCTGAAATTTGCTCTGCGTATTTCACAGTCAAGCAAAGAGGGTTTTATTCAGACTCTCCAGGAGGCTGCTGCAGCCTTTCCTGAGCAAGGCTTGGATTCAGCAGCCAGAGCAGGCTTGAACAGTGCAGTCATTGTAGGATTCTGCAATCAAAACCCCTTTCACACACCCAGGTGCTGCTGAAGTGAGAGCCACACTGTCTTTGGGAGCCATACCATCTTCCACAGCAAAGGAAGGAAAAAATTGCTCTGGTAATTCCTCGTGGCAAAAAACCACATGGGTTGCATCAAGAGTTACCAAAGATGCAGGAAATGAAACTATGGGATTTCTTTTCCTTGAGTCTGTGATAAGGAAATTCATCAGCAGGAACTGAAGGCAAAAGTCTTGTCCTGAGGCCAAGCTGCAGGACTGGAAACACTGGGAACCATCACAGGATTAAAGACTTGGATCTTATGACATGGCAACCTTAGAGAGCTGGATGGCTCTCTATAGAGGCTTCATTTGTGCTTAATTCCCCAGAATCACGGGAGAGCTGGGTTGGAAGGGACCTCTGGAGAT
This sequence comes from Cichladusa arquata, assembly GCA_026413545.1. NCBI lineage: Eukaryota > Metazoa > Chordata > Aves > Passeriformes > Muscicapidae > Cichladusa > Cichladusa arquata. The sequence continues at coordinate 3,497,285 of JAOTQP010000304.1, read as the reverse complement.
CATCCAGTCCAAGCCCCTGCCCAGGCAGGGTCAGCTGGAGCAGGTGACACAGGAGCACTTCCAGGTGGGCTTGGGATGAATCCAGAGAGGGAGACTCCACACCCTCCCCAGGCAGCTGTTCCAGGGCTTATGGAAAAGAAGCTCCTCATGTAGAGGTAGAGATTGTGAAAGACAAACCAGCTGGATTGACTTTAGCTGTAGTGACAGTGGCTGTCACCGTGCAAATAAAACAAATTTCCAGTTTCTTTTGGCTGAACATCCCAGGGGTTGATGTGCAAATGACATTTCAGAGGTAGAAATCAGATAAATTTTTATGTGCTCTGTTGCTCCTGTGAACAAAAAGCACAGGAGTATTCCTGGTGTATTTCCAGCACTGGGTGGGATTGGGAATTTCCCTCCAACTGGACAAACTGGGCAGGAGCTGCCCCCCAATTTTCAGTGCACTCCTGGAACTGAAACCAAAGGTTTAACCTATTTTCCATCACAGCAGAGCAAAGCAGAACAGTTCCAATTCAGAGAAGGAAACTCCACAACCTGCCTGGGCAGCTGTTCCAGGGCTCTGCCACCCCTCATGGGAAAAAATTCCTCCTCATGTGGAGGTGGAGGCTGTGCAAGACAAACCAGCTGGATTGACTTCAGCTGCAGTGAGTGACTGTCACCATGAAAATAAAACAAATTTCCAGTCTCCTTTGGCTGAACATCCCAGGGCTTGATGTGCAAGTGACATTTCAGAGGTAGAAATCAGATAAATTCTTAGGTAAACAAAAGGCCCAGAAGTATTCCCAGTGTGTTTCCAGCACTCAGTGGGATTGGGAATTTCTCTCCAGCTGGACAAACTGGGCTGCCACCCCCCAATTTTCAGTGCACTCCCTGAACTGAAACCAAAGGCTGGTCCTAATTTCCATCACAGCAGGAGAGTTCCACCATGTAAAACCAGTGTGGGGTTTTGCTCTGCAGCTTTACCTTCCAGAAAGAATTTTATATTCTTATTTTGTATTCTTCTTTGTCAATAAACCAAGCTTTCCCATGCTCCTCAGTGGAAAAAAAGGGGAGGCTTTTGACAAGGAACACACTTGGACTAAATTCCCAGCAGTGCTGTGGTGGTGTCAGACAATCTGGGAGCACTTGCTGTGTGTTCCTACCTGCAGAGCTTTCATCTTTGCTGCCAAGTGCTGCCATCAGGAATTCCCAAAGAAAATCAGGCACAAGCTGAGCCCAAGCTTCCCACCTTGATGGCCCAGCTAAAGGAAGAATTCCAATGGATATCCAGCTCCCCAGGCGGATCTCTGCAAAGCCCTCATGGGATTTAATGAAAAGGAGAATATTTGGGGTTAATCCCGTTCTCTACCACACAACTGGACAGAAAAAGCAAGAGGAATGTTAGGGAAAGTGGGAATAATCCAACACTTTCCCGTGGATCCCAGGCTGTTCAAAATCAATCCCAGGCACCTCAGGAGCAGAGGAAAATGATTCCTGAGCAAATGAAGGAGGAGAAGGTGTCTTTGAAAGCCACTTAAAAGTCACGTGCCAGAGCACTGAGGGCTGTTCAGCAGCAAAATGGAGAGAGGGGAGCAAAGATCATAATTAAGAACCCAATCATGTTTTAGCTCTCAGCAAAAATTCCGACTTCCAATTAATTCCTACACATTTGAGCAAAGAGGGAAAAAAGAACAAGTGAAACTGTGGCTTACACGAGATTTCACCTCTCATGCAGAGAGGCAAAGCTGGGGTTTCTTGGAGTGTTTGTGCCCCTGGCAGATGATTTATTGGGAAAGGCAACCATCCCCTAATCCCCATCAAAGAGAGCTCAGAACAGCACAGGGAGAGAGTGCCCAAAAGAGAGATTTTGATTTGTGCTTCTGGCTGTGTTTTGGTGAGAAATTACAGAATTGGGATAACGTGGCACAGTCAGGCTATCCATGGGTCCCACACATTCTTGGATTCATTATGGAAAACATTTATTATTTGTTGTTTTTAATAAGGGGAGATGCCAACTCCCCCCTGCCAGGGAGAATCTTCCTGTCCCTGTCACACAGCCAACTCCACTTCTGAGAATATTCCCATATATTGATGGATATTCCCCACATAGTCCATCTAAAAGGCATCCTGGGAATATTGATTGCCATAAAAACCCAGGAAAACTCAAGTTTCAGAAGCTGCTATTTACACAAGTGGAATGAAAACTGTTTTCTTACGTGGTCACGTGTAGCAATTCCTCCCAAATAGTTTGGAACAAATAAACTCCCTTTCTCCTGGAAAAGCTGTTTATTCACACTGTCAGCGCTGATCTGCAGGTTGGAATGAGTTTCCTTCAGAAACTTTTGTGTGAAATTCTAAAATACAAAAGCAAAAGCTCTCCCAGCCCTGTTATTTCCTGTCGGATTCCACCTCCCCAGCTTTTCCCTACACTCCCTGTTCCATCCCTGCATTCCCATCCTTCAATTCCCACCACTGAGGGACTTGAAAAAATGACACTTCAATGAATGCTGCCAACAAATAAGCAAGGAAAAAGCCCAACTGACAGGAAAATCTGAGAAAGGGGTGAACTTCTCCTCCTGAGACATATTCCTGTGATTATCCATTTAATTCCAAGTGAAGAGCTATCCAAAACATAGCCCAAAATCCCTGAAATTTGTAGAATACACAGCATTAAATAAATTTAAAAAAAAATCCCCTGTGTGTTGCCAGCTCACCAACAACTTCATTTTGTTTAATCAACCCAAAAGGTTCCTGCAATGACTCTCACCTGAAAAATGCTTCTATGTTTTCTTTCCTTCTGCCTCCATCCCATCTCCATTCCAGCCACTGGAATATTCCATTAAAAATAGAAAGCTCACCTCCAAAATTCAGGATTTTTCCCCCAGCACAGTTGTCCCCCTTTTTCTTTCCCTTTTAAAGTGGTGTGGGGAGAAAGAAATGTTATTAAATGAAAAAAAAAACAAAAACCAGGAAAATGACTTGCAGATCCGAAGATCAAAGTGAAAGCTCTGCATTTGCTGTCAGGAAAATTAATTAGAAGCTTTTATTTCAGCAATAAGAGCTGCTTTTCAAGGAAAAGCATTGTAATTTGATGTTTTCCTGTTTAATAGAAAATTAGAATTCTACCCTGGAAGTTTGACTTCGCTTTTCCATATCAGCTATTACTGAAAGAAAAGGAATCAAAAAGGAGAATCCAAATTTTCCCTTCCCTAAACAGAGAATTCCAGCAACAGAAATCATTACAATATTTTAAGTCCTGAACTCTTCATGTCCCAAAAATCATTCAAACAAGTATATATCCCAAATATCTTCTTCCACAGAAAACTTCATTAATTGCTCTCAATTATTTATTAAATCCAAGGCTGGTGGTCTTGAAACAAATGCAGCAATGACTCAAAAAATAGGAAAACTTCCCATCTGTGTCTAATAAGTCTCACAGGGACAAAAAATTAGGATTTTTTAGTTTCCAAATGTGTCCCAAGAAGGCAATTCCACCTCACCTTGCCTGGGGCTTGGTAGGGAAAGGAGAGGAAAAGCAAAGATCCCCAAGGAAAGGCACTTCAAGCTCAGCCAGAAATAAAACTCCCAACCCCCCCCCAGTGCAACAAGAAGGGAAATTTGGGAAATTCGTACTCAGTAACCTCTGTGAGAGCTTGGAAAACAAGACTGGACCTAAATCCTGGAATCATAGAATGGTTTGGGTTGGAAGAGACCTTGAAGATCACCCAGTGCCAGGGCAGGGGCACTTCCCACTATCCCAGGCTGCTCCAGCCTGGCCTTGGGCACTTCCAGGCACCCAGGGGCAGCCACAGCTGCTCTGGGAAATCCATTCCAGGGCTCCCCACCCTCAGAGGGAAGAATTCCTTCCCAAAATTCCATCCATCTCTGCCCTCTTCCAGCCTGATGCTCTGTCCTTCCAGGCCCTGACTATATTATACCAAGTCCTGTGAAAAATGAATTTTATCATTATCAAACAGTGCTTTTAAAATAAACCACTGAACTTTGGGGGCCTGACTGTGGGATGGAAACCCCAAAAGGATGGAAAAGCCACAGGTAGGGAGAACAAGGCTCTTCCCAAATCCTCCTCAGGACTTGCCCAAACATTTTGTTTGAGTCAAGTGAAATGAACCCAAATCTATTCAACAGCAGCAGACTCTCCTCTGACAAATCCCAAATTCTGAAACCTGCTTTCCATTCCAGCTGGAGTAAGGGCACAGAAGTTATTAGGATGAAAATATTGCAGAATGAAAATGTTCCCTTGGAGAAAATCTGGGAATTCTGGGGAGAGCATCTCAGCTCTGTCAGCTCCAGCCTTTCCAGGGCTTTTCCTGCCTCTGGGCTCAGGTGGGATCAGCTTCCTTCTCACAGGATTTAGGAAATATTCCCAGCCTTCTGACTGTTGCTCATGAAAAAGAGAGATGTTCTCAAATTCCTCAGCTTCCCCATAATTATAATTATCCAGTTCAAAGCGAGGTGGGTACTGGTGTAGTTTATTTTTGTTGGGTGGTTTGTTTTTTGTTTGTTTTTTTTTTTGTTTGTTTGGTTTTTTTTTTGTTTTGTTTTGTTTTGTTTTGTTTAACTCCCAAAAAAGTTTTAATAGCCTTCATTAAACATTAATTCAATTAAAAACATGAGTTGCCACGGATGTCTCCACTACATGGAACACACACTCCATGGAATTTGTTGCCTCATTCCACAGGAATTAAGAACCTACAACAGACTGAAAGCTGTAATCATGTTTTCCTTCACATTTTTGTACAGTTCTGGCACAAAGCTTGCAAGTATAAAATGTATTTATTTCCATTTAAAGAAAGAAAATGCATTAGAAAACTGGCCAGGATTTTCCTAGAGATATTTTAAGATCCTATAGAAATCTCTGTTACTTTTCTGGCTGTTTATTATTTATAGACATGGAAATTTTGATCCTTCAACAATAAATTTATTGTAGCTTTTTCTCAGATGGAATTCTGATCTTTCCTTGGGACTTTGTCTCTGAGTGTAGACAAAGAAATTCACTTTCTAAAAAAGCCACCCCAGTGCTGCTCTCATTTGCAGGAAAACAGAGAAGATGACAAAGGTTTGGCTACCTCAGGTTTTTAAGAAAAGAGATGAAAAGAGAAAAAAAATCTTTGCAGCAACACTTCAGGAAATCAGCCCTGGGAAATGAAAGGATTTTGGGGTTGTTTTTCTCCACATTCTACAGCACCTCCAACAAAAGCTGAGGTGGAAACAAGAGCATGAGCCACTTATCTCCCAAGAATAAAAAATGCCAGTGTATTTCCATCTCCAAATCATTTTGCCAAGCATATTGTCCTTTTGTCAAGGGATCAAATAACTCCCTGGCTGCATTAATGGAAAAATAACTAAATAATTCCAAATTGTAGCTGCTTTTCCTGGGGATATTGTGGGAGTAGATATGGATTTACATAAACCTGTGGTCAAAATATTCCTTCAAGAGCTTCTTGCTGCTGATTCAACTTATTAATAAATTGTATATAATTATTTCTGGTTAATTTTTCATCCAGCCTAGCATTTCTTTGAGTGCAATTCCCACGTGGATTCAGCTCATTCCTGCAAAAACCCACCAAACGCTCCCCCCCAAAAAAAAGGTGGGGATCAGGCACATGTTGGACTCTGGGAGGTCTTTTCCAGCCTCAGGAATTCTGTGATTTTGCTTGGAAAAACAATAATTTTAGGCACGTGAAAAAAGCAACACCCAAAAATCAGGAAGCAGTGATAAAAATGGGGATAACTCCACAGATTTCTGTGGATAACTGCCCCCATCTCACACTCCTCCAGCAGATCCTCCATGTGCAGCACAAAAGCCAGGATTACTCCAGGATTTTCTTCAATCTTCCAAAAGGTGAGGACAGAGGCACACGGAACTTTTAAAGCCCAAAAATACTGAATTCCCCTCACGCTCCTCTCTGGGTTTATTTCCCTCACCTTCACACACCAGCTAAGGATGCAATATTTCTGTCTGAAAATATTGAAAAATAAAAGAAAAGCAGCAGAGCTGCAAAAATGGTTTTTTTTTTTTCCTCCCCTGGATCTAAGCAATGAGGAAGAGTGATGGGACAAGAAAATCCTGGTGCTATTGACCACGTGCTCAGGACTACTTGAAAAATGAGGGGAATGCCAGGGAAAACTGGGATTTTTCTTGTAGATACTGCACTTGATGCAACAGAAATCATAAATCCAGCCATTTTATAGCTTTTTTTAATATTAGATTCATGCACCACCTGAGTGTAACCAGAGGATGGAGAGAGACAGGAGGGGACAACCCCAGACATTTGGGTCACCAGTGACACTCCAAATGTTTAGGAACAATACAAACAGAGAAGATCCAGCCAGGAGTCCTAAGGAATGGACTGTGAGATCCTATCAAGTGAAGATGGTCTCTGCCTCATCTCACACATCCATAAAAACACAGAATCATGGAATGGTTGGGTGGGAGGAGCATTTAAAGATCATCCAGTGTCCACCTCTGACACCTTCCACTATCCCAGGCTGCTCCAAGCCCCAATGTCCAGCCTGGCCTTGGACACTGCCAGGGATCCAGGGGCAGCCACAGCTGCTCTGGGCACCTGTTCCACCCTCCCAGGGAACAATTCCTTCCCAATATCCCATCCATCCCAGCCCTCTGGCAGTGGGAAGCCATTCCCTGTGTCCTGTCCCTCCATCCCTTGTACAGAGTCTCTCTGCATGTTTCCTGTAGCTCCTCCAGGCACTGGGAGGTCACAATTTGGTCACCCCAAAGCTTCTCCTCTCCAGGGTGAACAATCCCAACCCTCCCAGCCTTTCCTCCCAGCAGAGCTGTTCCATCCCTCAGGAATTTTTGTGGCCTCCTGTGGATCTGCTCCAACAGATCTGCATCTTTCTCATGCTGAGGGCCCCAATCCAATGCAAACCTTCCTCAGCTTGGTGTTAGAAGCTCCTCAGGGCTTCCCTGCAGCCAAAACTGAGCCTTGCTGTGCTCTGGAGGCCCTTTCCCAACCCCTGCCCAGTTCAGCAGAGACAAACCAGTGGGAAATGCCAACAGGAGAGATTTATCTCACTGTGCCCTTTTGCTGACAAAAACAAAAACAGTGAAATGAAAACTCTTTAGAAAACAATTTAAGAGGGATCAGCAAATCTCAGCTGCTAATGGAGCGTGTCCCTTCAGCTGTCTTAGTGCCTCGTGCTGCCGATGCAGGGGGCTGGGAACAGCTCCTGCCCGAGGACTGAGGGATAATGGAGGACACAGACACACGCTGAGGCATCAGCACCTCCTCCAGCACAGCAGCAAGACATGGCTGGACACAGCAGAGCTGTTCAACACAAGCACATTTCTGCAGATTAACCACCACGAGGAAATGTCTCTTCTGGACAGAGAGAGCAGAGCAAAGCCTCTGATCCCTGGGATTAAAGGATCACTTTGGACCAAGGTGATCAGAGGGATGGAGCAGCTCTGCTGAGAGAGCTGGGATTGTTCAGCCTGGACAGGAGAAGCTTTGGGGTGACCAAACTGTGGCCTTGCAGGAGCTACAAGATACATGGAGAGAGGTTTTGGACAAGGGATGGAGGGACAGGACACAGGGAATGGCTTCCCACTGCCAGAGGGCAGGGATGGATGGGATATTGGGAGGGAATTGTTCCCTGTGAGGGTGGGCAGGCCCTGGCACAGGGTGCCCAGAGCAGCTGTGGCTGCCCCTGGATCCCTGG
>JAOTQP010000304.1:3450441-3466073 GCA_026413545.1 Cichladusa arquata | reverse complement strand
GGAGCATCTCCCAGTGGGATGATGTAATTTTATCAGTCATGCAGTGGGACTGAATGTCCCAGCAGCAGATGATATCTCCTGGAGGGAGGGTGGGCTGTGGGAAAGATAAAGATGATTGCCCCAGCTGGTTTAAAGATGGCCCATTAGCAGAGGATATGTGCCATGGAGATAAGGAATCACTGCCCACCCAGCTTCAGCAGATGGTGACAGAATACACATTTCTGGCCCCATCCTATATTGCAACCCAAGACATCCCCTTTGCTCCAGGCACACCAGTCCTTCCTGCTGGGCTCTTCCCAGCCTGGGAACTGCTGGTATTTATCTTGTGTAATTATTGCATGCTCTCCAGGGCTGAAGGGGTTCTTCTCTAGGTGATGCCACCTTTCCATGGCACAGCCACACCACCGAGGTGTCCCTTGCCCCCTGGCTGGGACAGCTGGCAGCTCCCTGGCTGTGGTCAGCCAAGCACAGCCCCCAGAAGCACTGTCCCAGCATTCCCATCACATTCCATCTGGCCAATATCCTGTGGCAGCAGGGCTTGGGATTGATACCCAGCTGAAGCCTGGACTCTGGTGCCTTCATGCTGTTGCTCCAGGCTCTCTGCAGGTAGAGGTTGTTCTGACTGCACTTTCCCCTTGGGTTCTTTTTCCCATTCCAGCTATGTTGCAGCCCTGGGGGAATGTCTGGATACTCACAGCCAAAACTGGCTGCTTTTCCCAGGGCTCGAGAGGACAGGGACCTTTATTTATTGTACGATGCCTTTCTGTGTCCTTGCAGCTCCTGCCCCAGAGCCCTTCATCTTTCTGGAGCTGTGTTTTAATGAAGAGCTTCATTAACAGCTGGACTCAAAGATCTGAGAGCTCTTTTCCAACCTAAATGATTCTACCCAAACTTCTTGTTTTAATCCCCTTTTCTAGTCCCCTTTCGCAGTCCCTGTGATGTCCCTTTTTCACCTTACACCCCCTCTCTCACTCCATTTATTCATAAAAAAGCATCCCAGGAGTTAACTTAATTTTGCTGCAGAGGGTGGTTATGAATATTTTTCCATTTTATATACCTATGGAAATGAAACAGTGTAAAAATACAAAGATACCTAAGAAAAAGAAAGGAAAATAAATAAAGGGTAAGAGGAGAGAGAGGAGAGGAAAGATCCCACCCCCCATGGAAATGAGACTTGGTTGTTGCAACTTTGATATCTGTGGGTCAAAGTGATGGTCACAGTGTTGATCCACTGAGGATGAGGAAACATCTCCATGGATTGGCCCTTCATCTCTGGAAAAAGGAGCATCTTCATGGAAACTCCTGTTCTGGTGTGATGGAAAAGCTTGGGAAAGCTTTACCTGCAGATGCTGTGCTGCAGGCCTCTGTCCAACCTGCTGGGCTGGACATCCAGCCAGCCCTGGGGTTGTGTGGCTAAAACAACCCTGGGCATTAGGGAAGGATGGTTTTATTGTGTTTAGAAATACAGCTGAGATAAGCCAAGAGAGATTTTAACCCCTGCCAGAAGGGAAGTGGGCAGAGCTAGGGTTCCAAAATGGGAGCTGCCAATTAAAGAGGATGATTTAGTGAGGGTCTGACTTGATGCCAGGCTGGAAAACTTTGGCTGAAATAATGCACCAAGGCATTGAATGTCATTTTTCCTGCAAGAGACAGTATTTGCTGGCTTTGCAGCATCAGGGAGCTGTGCCAAGGGGCTCCATCCCCCTCTGTGTGCCTTGTTCCCTGAATTCGGGACCATCTGGGAAGCAGCTTTTGCCTTGGCTATCCATGGTGCCAGACTGGGGAGGAATCCCATGGGATGTGCAGAAAGCTGGCAAAATGCTCCTCAGGGCTATAAAAAGCAGAGGTTGCAGTAATTTCTTTTAAGCTGTGTAAATAATTAAAACCCTTCTCCTCCCTGGTGAGGGCTGTGTGGAAACACTGACTGATCATTGATACCTGGTCAGTTTGTGTGAGCTGGAACATTTGCTGTTCAGAAAAACTGAGATTTTAGGTGGCATTATTTGGCTCTAATATGGAATAACTTATTCTCTTCTTGCTGGAGAGTTTTTGCTTTTCCCAGCATTCAGCCTTAAATAATTTGTCATTCCATCCTGAAGCCACTGGTAGCTCTACCAGTTTTTCCTGATTGCTGTAGTAAATAGGAGTGGAATTAGAAAACATCAAACAAAACATTAGAAATAATTTGAAAATGTGAGAGCCCAGCAAGAGACCACGCAGGGTGATGTCCCTAAGTGAAGGTAAATGCTAAATGTGACTTTGTTGTTTGAGGGGGAGTTGCTGTTTATTTGCAGATTTGAATTATTCACACAGAGTTCATACCAGGCAGACTTGGTGGCTGCTTCCCTCTGGAGAAAGAGCACTGGGAAAGCTCTGTCACCCACCAGGGATACACGAAATGACCTTTGAAAGCCAGGTTGTTCTATTTAGGTAATAATGTCTGCTCTTCCCTTGTTCAGATGACTTTTGGATGTGGTAATGGGCTGGGGCAGATGGCACATGGGAACCTTGGTGTGGAAAAGTCAGGGCCTCTGAAGTGGACTGCTATTCCAGCAGGTGGCTGCATTTGTTTATGGAATCGGGGCTCTCCTCTTTGTTTTATGGAATTAAAGCTGTCCTGAGGAAGCAAAACTGCTGCAGAAATCATCCCTAGGAAAACAAATTCCAGACAGAGCAGAAATGCAATGTGGATGCTACCATGTGTGTGGCCATTCCAGCTGCACATGGTGGGAGCACTTGATGGTCTGGGCCTTGGAAATATCAACCATTCCTGTGGCATGGATGGAAGTCCTTCTCTCAGGAGCTGCTGGGAATACTCTGCTAATCCCAGTGCTTGGAGCTCCATATGGCACTGGCTGGGTGCTTTAACCAGAAACCTTGGCCAGCTTTGGGGGGGAGTCAAGGCAAAGGCAGTGTTCAAACATTTCCATGCACGCCTGGTGGTGTAAATTGGTTGTCCAGCACATTTTGGAGCTGTCCTGAGGATTTATCCAAACAGCTTTTAAGGATTGCACCACTGGAATTTGGGCTATTTCTGTCCCACTGTTATCTGCCGACTTAAATAACAGGGGGGCACTTGAACAAAATGTCATACAAGTAAAATGGAGTGATTCTGCTGCTACAGGGAGCCAGTGATTTTGGAGCTGCTGGAAACAGGTGTGGGGTCATTTGTGGCTTTCCCAGCACTGCAGCTCCCTGCTAGTCCAGTTCTGCTTGGCTGTACCTCAGCAGCTCCTACGAGCTCAGACCTCACTTTTGTATCCAACAATTTGTAAGGGAAAGGAGAGAAGGAGATGTAGAGCCAGTGAGAGATGAAGGGCAGGTATGTTGCTGGTGCTGGCACACAGGGGAGGTTTGGCAGGAAAAGGTTTCCTTCAGGGGGAAGCACCAGGGCAGGAGGTGGGACAGCATTGTCTCCCTGCTGTCAAATTGTCTCAGCAGGGCTGGCAAAGGTGTTGTCAGATAAAAAAGTTTCTTCCCATTCACCCAAAAAACTTCCCATGCCAGGATTTGTGGGAGTAGCTCCAAGGTTTGGAAGTGCTGGTTGTTTTAGCTGCAGGGAGATGGGAAGGAGTAGAGGGTGGAGGTTCCTGTTTCAAAATGAGTGAATATTCATTGTTCTCCCTGCAAACATTAGTGAGTGTGGTACCCGAAAACTGCCCAGCAAATTCAGCTGACCCCAGGACAGAAGTTGTGTCACACTGGAAGATGAAATTCAATCACCCAACTGTGAAATGGAAGAATTTAATCCCATTTTAAGTGAAAACTCAGTGCAGCCTTAACTCCAAAGCTGCTGCTGATGCCTCCATCTCACCCGCAGCTGAGGCACCAAAACAAACCCTTTTGTTCCTCCCTGTAGAAAACAATCACTTTTCCTCAAATTGCTTTCCATACATAGCTTCCAGTCTAAATGTAGTCCCCATTCCACTCAGGATTTCTATCCTCACCTCATACCTTACCTTATCCTCATCCTATCTTACCATCGTTACCATCTCATCCCGAGGAAGCACCTGGGGAACCCTTTCCATGCATAAAGGGACTCCAGGAGAGCTGGAGAGGGACCTAGGACAAGGGAGGGAGGCACAGGACACAGGGAATGGCTTCCCACTGCCAGAGGGCAGGGTCAGATGGGATATTGGGAAGGAATTGTTCCCTGGGAGGGTGGGGAGGTCCTGACCCATTTAAAATTCCCTCTCCATTCACTCATGAAATCTCATTCGTGACCCTCAAGTTCTCCATCAGAGGAGATGGATAAAAAAAACAATAAATATAAATATATATATAATATAGATACACATACAAACCAGCTCCTCCAGGTCACGCCCCTGACAAACACAGCCATATGTTAAATGCAACCACAACGAGCATCCCAACAAATTAACGAGCTAATTAACACCAGCACAGAAACACTGAGCAATCACACCCTGTCCTCCCACCTCCAGAGGAAGCAGGAAGAGAATCTCATCCAGAGAAACAGGGGAGGTGGATTGAAAACTCCATTGTGACTGTGGCCCACGAAAGAACCTCAAGAAGCCCTCATTAGTTAAGAAGAGAGAACCACAAAAATGCCCCAAAATCTACCAAAATAATACCCCTTGTGTTGAACCAAATGCAGTATTTTAAATACAAGCTTCATTTAGCTGGCTGAAAACAAAATATGAGCTTAATCACTCTGGGCAACTCACCTCTGCCATGCCAAAAGAAAAAAAGAATTGACCCATTGTACCTCCAGAGAAAGCAGTTAATTGCTTAAAATACACAGACTGATGTTTAGGAACAGCTTGAATCTGCACTGCAAACCATCTGTTCTGCATGAGAGATTTCATGACTTCCCGGGTCCATTTCTAAATTGAAATGGATGTTTTAATGATGAAAAATGGGGAGAAGTGATGAATACTTCATTAAAACACATTATTTCCCTGTCAACTTTCTATTCTCCTGACTGTAAGCAAAAATAATGTCTGTGCAGAGTTAATGTCTCAGGTTATCAGAGCTGCAGATGCCTCTTGGCATTTGCCTGAACAAATAAGCTATTTCATAAACCTGCAAACAGAAATGATTCAATAAATTGGAATTTCTTTCCCTTCTAATGAAAACCAGAGTTCTCCAACTCTTTCAATTACCTCCACGGAATGCAAAAGACACTAAAAAGAGGGTTTTTCTCCCTGTTTGCCTCATTCTTAGGACCATAAAGGCACATTAAAAACGTCAATACCTTCGCAGGGGAGACTCATCCACACTTCCTCTAGCAAACTGTATTTAATTATTTCAATAAGATGCGAGGATATCATTTCCCACCACCGTGATGAGGAACCAAATTGTCCAAACCATTTGTATCTATCACACAAATAAACACTTTCTACAGCATTTCTCAGTGTATTTGCCAATTACCTCGTATTTTTTTGGACTAAAGCAAGTGTTTGCTGAAGCACAGAGAAATGATAACAGAAATACCCAAGCAGGGCTTGCTTTTGTGCTTAGGCAATTTATTAAAGCAACAAGACATTCCAGCATGCCATGAAAGTGAAAAACAACAGGCTGGAGGAGAAGGATGGCGTTGGAATTCAGAATAAATCACCAAAAGCCTTAAAGGCATCAAGGGAGGGGAAAACCAGGCAAGTCCCAAGGTGCTCTGCTGTCCCATGTTCTGTCTGTGCCAAGACTTCCCAAATTAATCTGATTTTCTGAAAAAGCCCAGCAGGAGACTTCTTAAAACCCTCCAATATTGAAAGGGTCTCTCTGGCGCCTTCCCCAATCAATTTCCTCTTCAGCCATCTAAAGGATCAATGGACATTTCTAGAAACCTGAGCCTCTTAACCCAGCTTTATGTTTCTTATGAAAGTCATTTTATATTAAGAGATTCCCAATCCAAACCCAAAAGGTGAGGGCAGCTATCTCAAAGCCAGGCCCTGAAAATAACAAGCCAAAATATTTGGGCTTTTCCCTGAGAACCTCCAGTCAAAACAATTCCACACAACCTCCTTGGTACAGATTTTTGATCCTCAGAGAGGCTTTGACAGAAATAATTCTGCTGGTTGAAATGTCAAAAATAAAATCATCCAGGAAAATTAAAGCAAATTCATTTTAGCCATCCAGATGTGGGACACAATACTCTGCCCTTGAGTCCTCCTTCCTGAAGGTTTAGGGAACAGCCCAATATCTGGAATTTTTCCCAAATAATGAACAGAGCTAGAGCTCCATGAAGGTGCAACGGTGGTTTTGTTATTTAGAAACAAAATTCTACAATATGGCACAAAACTCCATTGAAAATCCTGTATTTTAATTATAAACCAAATTTAACCTGGCAAATTCCAGCTTGCCAGCAGGCACAGAACGTTTAGGAACAAGGAATCTTCCTGGATTTCTCCATGTCCATCAGAGCAGGGTATGAGGAGGAAAAGAATGACAGCAGAGACATTGGGCAATCGATCCATAATGAAACAGCTCTAAAGCAATAATGTTTGCCTTGCCTGGTGCCTGGTTCTTTTCTTCATAATTGATTTTGCACTGAAGGTCTCAGATTGCATAAGCAGCCTCAAAATCACGGCTGTGAGAACTGCCAGTTTCTTTTATTCCTCCTGTATCTTCTCCCAGCGAGTTAATCCCAGGTGGGAAACACTGCCCTGATAAAACCCAACAATCCCAGTGCTGGATTTTAATGAGCCACTGCGTTTTTGCTCTGTTTCTCCAGCTTTACAAGGGCTTTACAAACGAGTTCTCTCTGCTCGTGGAGCTGTGCCAAGTTGGAGATCAGGGCAAGGTTCTTCCCCAGAGGGTGCTGGGCACTGCCCAGGCTCCCCAGGGAATGGGCACAGCCCTGAGGCTGCCAGAGCTCCAGGAGGGTTTGGACACAGGGATGCACAGGGTGGGGATTTTGGGATGAGGAGTTGGATCAATGATCCCTGTGCATCCCTCCCAGCTCAGGATATTCTGTGGTTCTACTCACACCCTCAGCTGATACTGCCATCTGCACCTCTGCTGGATGAAAACCCCACACATTAATTTAAAATATCCCATTTCACACACCCTTAAAGGAGGGGTTACGAGGGGAATTATATCAAAAATACGAAAAATCCTTTTATGGCAGTGGAAAATACCATGGCAAGTGTTCAGGTCAGTGCCAAAGGCAAGGAGCAAAATGGGATCTGATTCCTGGGAGCTGCCAGCAGCCTTTGCAACCAGCTTTGGCACCACTATAAAACACATTTCTGTTGGTTTAGGGAAGGAGAGGCAACAATGGAAACTCAGCTTTTGAACCAGATCTGAAAGAACTTGTGGTAAAACATCTGTCTGTCATTAGAGTTCCTCTGCAGCAGAAATCCTCCAGGCGACTCCAGATGTGTATGTTATACTACAGTAATTATAATATTCACATTATAGCAGTCCCTTCATACAGAAACTGCTGTGTTTCTCTTGGATCCAGACCTTAAACTTTTTCGACATGGAGCCAAAGGATTTTCAGTTTGGGTTTATTTTCCTTTTGGTGAGTATATTCCATATATAGCTCTCCTTCCAAACTGAGAGTTCTTCCATATGTAATATAAGAAGAAAGGCAAGATTTAGAAATACACCAACTAAGGACAAAAGAATTCACCGAGATATATGCACAGCACAATAAATTCTATCTTTTCTTTAAAAAAAAAAAAAAAAAAAAAAAAGAGAGAGCAAAATCAAGAATAAAATATTGTCTCCAAACCAGTTTGCTTAAAATATTTATTTTTAAGCCAAGGAACCAAGCAGAAGTTGTTGCTCAACCTATTCCATCACTTCACAGAGCTGCATACCTAAAGGCTTCCAGTGCAACAGGTTTTCAAATGCCCTTTTAACAGAGCTGCCTGCCAAAATTTGTCTGGATTCACACTGCAGTCAAACTGTTCTTCTCCTGGACAAGTCACGGAAAAAATTCCATATAAAAGCAGAGGAGGAAAGGACAGATGAGACATCCGTGGTGAAATCTTGCTTAAATCACACTGTTATTAAACTTTAATGGAGAAACAAGAGGCAGTTGAGCCCCAGCGATGAGAGCAGCCGTGTTTGCTGTGACAGTGCTCGGGGAAGGGACAGCCCAAGGTAACCCAGCTCCTTTACAGCTTGTAAAACAAGCCTGGGATCTTGGAAGTGAATCCTGGGCCCTTCCAGCAGTCACTGGCTCAGTGTCCCTAGCAGGAGATTGCCTTTAATTCCTAATTACACCGGATTTGGGTGTAAGCTTCTGCGGGGGGCTCTGCTGCCACTTCTGGGATCTGCAGACACAGAATCCCACACTGGTTTGGGATGAAAGGGACTTGAAGCCCATGCCACCCCTGCCATGGGCAGGGACACCTTCCACTATCCCAGGTTGTTCCTGGTCCAGCCTGGCCTTGGACACTTCCAGGGATCCAGAGGCAGCCACAGCTGCTCCCTGGATGTGCCAGAGCCTCCCAGGGAACAATTCCTTCCCAGTATCTCACTTAAATCTCCCCTCCGTAGTCCAAAACCTTGTCCTGTCTTTCTGTGCCTAAGTAAGAAGTGTCCCTGCTGTTTTTCCAGGCCCTGAAAGGCTGCAGTGAGTTCTGCCCTCACTCTCACTGAAAAGGCCACTGTCATTTTTCTCTCCAGAAGTAAAATAAAAGAAAATAGCCAAGAGCCAGAGGCCACAGGGGAGGAGCAGAGCCCGCTCTCAGCCAGCTCCCACTGCAGACAAGTCCTCCATCACCAAAACAAAAGAGAGAATGAACCATTGTCTCCTGACTGCAACACCAAGACCACACTTTTCCTAAATATATCCCAGTCCCTGGGGTTTGGAACCCAGCTCTCCAGCCTGTCCTTCACTGTGTGAGCCAGAAACCTGAGGAATTCAGCCCTTATTCAGCACCACCTTGTGCTCCTGCTTTCTGTGCAGGAGGGGTTGATTTCCTGGGGTGATTTCCATGGTTCCAGCAGCTGGCAGCAACACTGTGCAGCTCAGTCCTGCTTTTCTCTGCCTCTACAATGGCATTTCTACAATTATCCAGACCTGGAATTCCTGGGGGTTGATTCCTCTCAGGATGAGGTTTTTAGGATACCAAACAAGGGGGAGAAAGGAATGTCTGAAGGGAGCCTACAAGGAAGATAGAGGGACTGTAGATGAGGACCTGGAGTGCCAGGACACAGAGAATGGCTTCCCACTGCCACAGGGCAGGGATAAATGGGATATTGGGCAGGAATTGTTCCCTGGGAGGGTGGGCAGGCCCTGGCACAGGGTGCCCAGAGCAGCTGTGGCTGCCCCTGGATCCCTGGCAATGTCCAAGGCCAGGCTGGACCAGGAACAACCTGGTCCATGGAGGTGTCCTTGCCTAATTCCATAACCTTTACTATTAGCAGTCCTGTTCCAATTGCAGACCTCTGAGCAGATTTTTTTTCTCCTCACAAAATTTGTTACATCCACTCTATTTACAATATTTCAGGCAGTGCTGGGCAAAGGCATTATTAAAGTAATTATTTTCCTATCCCAGTCTCTGAGGTTTAAAGGAAAACACACATTTTGCTGGGAAATGGATGCTGACAGGGAGATCAACAGGAAATATTCCTAAATGCCTTTCTCGAAGACTGGTAATTAGCATCAAAATCTGTAACCTTTAGGGAAATAGGGACACTCCCTACACAAAAATCGTTCCTTTAGGGACACTGGCTCTGCCTGTTTGGGTTTCTGGGAGCCTGAATCCCTGGAGACTTCCACCGTGAGATGGTATCAGTGCAAGACACGGCCAGGCAGGCCTGATTTCCAAAAATACCACATTGAGATTACATAAAACGAGTGGGAAGACTGACAAAAAATAAAAAAGCAGGGTTTTGATCAAACAATTTATGGCATTTCTGACTGGGAATGCAAATGAATTAATCTCAGTGACCTTAAAAATTAACTGAAGCAAGGGGTCCTTGGAGGCACAGAGTGAGAATAGGAAGCTTTTTTCTCAGAGAGTGAGATAATGCTTGGACTAGAGCTTTTTAATACATTGTGCTCAGTAAATTCAGCTCAGGGACAAAACTCCTGTGGAATATTAGATTTCTGGCATGGAAACTACTACACTGAATTCCTAAATCAGTCTGCAGTAAGTTTGGTTTTGCAGGCTCCAGAACATGTATTTTCTGGATTTGTACTCACTCACTAATCACTTTCATAGGCATTAAGTAATAAATAAGGCAGTTCTTCTTCTCCTTCTTCTTCTCTATTTTTCTTTCTTATGCAAGAGCCACGTTCTGTTCCCATTTTTTCCCATAGGAAACTGCTGATCTTAGCAGTGCCCAAACTTTGGAAGAAATGTCAACAGGAGAGATGTGGAAAAAATTCCCACCCGGCCGAACGTAATTTTTTCCTGTCTCACATAATACATTCCCAAGAAACCCTGAAATATAATACAGTTATATTTACTTTTGTAGGGGTTATCCAGCTTCTCCAGCATTTCCCATGGGATGAACCACCAGTGATGTCTTATCCCAGTCTGTGTCTGGATCCCAACTTCCAAAGGAGTTTGGGCAGGAAGCAGGAAATGGAGCCCTTCAGCTGGCAGGTGCTTCCCAAAACAGCACTCCAGGGTTTCCCCCCTCCCCCTGCTCCAAAACTCTCCTCCTTTCCACACTACCTCACTTGGGCTGGCTTTGAGCTGCTAAATCCTGGAAAACCCCTGGGATGGAGAGCCCACAGCCTCTCCAAACATCCCTGCTCTGGTTGTGCCTGGAGCAAGAGCCCAGGGAGCAAGGGATGGAAATCCACCTCGCCCTCCTTGACTGGGCTGATTGTCACTTGGCTTTCCACTATTTAGTGACCATGGGGACCAGAGACATACTAGGGTTGGAGGGATGAAGGAGAAGGAATTTTTCTTCCCCTTGTCCAGGATGAATGACAGACACTGGAGATATTGGGAGTACAAGGCTTTCCTCAGGCTACCCCAGTGGTTTGGTACAACAGAAATACCTCCTAGCAAGGACAGCGGGGGGAAATCCCTCATTATTTCTTGCCTCTCTCTAAAGCCTCCTTCCCTCTAAGCTCATCAACAACTCTGAATCACCCTCAGTTTGAGTGAAACATAAAAAAAGAAACTTCAGCACTGCAAACACAGACACAGAATCTAAAATTACCAAAAGGAAAACCTCTAGGCTGCGGTGGATTTTCTCAGAGCTCAGCAGCCCCTTCCCACCACCCCAGAGTGCCGACGATTCCCTCTCCCACGTCCTGCAGAACCGTCTGCACCCCAAACAGGGCCTGCTCTGAGACTCCCAGGGGCTCTCCCTTCCCTTTCTCCAGCACTAATAAACATTGTTTTGAAAGAGCAATGGGATGTGTCATCTCCATGAGCTCCAGCACCCCTCCTGCAGTCATCCCACGGTGTTTCAGTGATTGATCAGACACATCGCAATTATCCCTTCTGCTCCCTTCAAACAGGCTCCTCACCACAGCTGCTCTGCTGTTACCTATGGATGTGCAACTGGCTCAGAAAACAGCCAAAAAATTCATATAAAATGTGGAAACCCTGTGGTTTTACCTTCTGAAGCCTCATCAGTGGATAAAGCTTTCCTTTCACGCTGCTGTGTTTTTGAGGCGCGGTTGCTGCCCTGTTTCTGCATCAATCTGGATGCCAGGGAAAGAGTATTCCATTAAAACCACCAGTCAGGCTTTGGCAGCTGGCACAGCAGCTCTCCAAAGCATGGAGGAGTTTAAGGAGATGACAGTTACCCAGTTGCTTTCCAGCAGGGAAACAGCAAAAATCATCAGCGGGCAGGCTCCCGGTGCCAGCTGCAAATCCCTGCCAGTTAAGGCAAACAACCATTTAATTTTCTTGCAGAGAGGGACAGGATTGACTTCCCATTCCAAGCAGCCCTGAGAAAGGCCAGCAGACACCAGGAAATACTGAAAAATTATGTCAAAACCCAAGCCAAGATGGGTTCCAATGTGCTCCAAGGCAGGGGCTGAGAGATGTGACATTACCAAAATCCAAAGTGAAGAGGAGCTCCAGAAAACAGTAACAAGCTCAATCAGGAGGAAGCCTGGAATGCTTGTGATGCCCCAGCTCTACAACTGCCACACAATTCCTGCTCCCAGATAAACAGTTTATTCCTCTGCTCAGCTTTTAAAAGGGAATTCTTAGGTAAAAGCACTCCGTGTCTCCACTGCTGAATTCCTCAACCACCTTTCCAGCTTCTCATGGCAAGGGATTTTGGACAACTTCTGCTGAAATTATGGTAAAATTTACACAGGAGCTCAGGGAATGTCAGCAATTACCAGCATGACCTCAAGGCTTAGAGAGGAATCAAGATTAGAGGGAGACTTGTTTTTCTGCAGTGATTTGGTAGCAGATGGTGACTTTTATTTAGCCCTTCTGAAGAAAAGTAGCCTTGAAACGGGCACTTTCCCAGCTTCATTAACATAATATTGAGAGAAATATCAAATGTCTAAAGCAGGGACAATTCCCAGAGCCTCACACAATCCTTAACAAATCCAAACTCTCGTGCTGCAATCTGCTTGGTGGCTTTTGGAGATGTGAGCCTCCAACTTCTGCTGCTTCTTCCTCTGTGCTTTCCAGTTTTATTCTGCAGTGAAACCGGGTCAGCTGCTCCACTCTTTGCTTGTAAAATTCCGAGTTTTTTCCACTGAGACCACTCGGTTCTTCCACCTGCATTTTGTTTGCTGACAGATAAAACAAATAACCAGCAGCTCTTCTCTTTGTAACGTGAGCACCTACTCAACCCACCCTGCGCAGCCTCACTGAACCCTCTGGGCTTGCAAAAAAAACTTCAAAAGTTTAAAGTAAGAGCAAGGAAAGAGTCAAATGAGCCAAGGTTGAAGAAGCCAGCAAAAGCCTGAATTAAAGCACTTAATGGAGGGTCAGAAGTCAACAGCATTACATTCAGGAGGACAAACTGTGGCTAAATAGTCAAGATAAACCAGACATAGCTACAAATTTAAGAAAATATTGCTATGTTTTGGCCTCTCTGGATTGAAAACACTCTTCTGGTTGGATAATTCTATCAGAAGTACCTGCCAGCCTCCCCCTGCCTGAAGAAAATCCATGTGCTGGCTGCTCTGTGCCTGAGGCTCAGGAGGATGTGTTTACACCGGTGACATTTCACAAACTGTGTCCCCATTCCCCTCCCACTCAGTGCTTGACAGAGACAGCACCAAGCCTGGACTGATTCCTGCTAACAGGAATAAAAATTCTCCCTTTCAGTTAATAAATGGGCACATGTCAAGAGGAAATCAATTACAGACAGAAAATACACATTTCTAATCTGTACATTTAAACAATTCCTTTTTAAGTGTGGAGATACAACTGAGTTATCTTCAAATCTTTTTTACACAGCTAAAAACCCTGCACTTCTTGCTGGCTTGCAGCAGCACATATGGCATGCCAGAAAGCACATGAAGGAATCATATGAACAAACAGCTCCTGCTACATAAATGAAGGCAAAATCAATTCTCCCTCCACTTAATGTTGAATGAAAACCATCCAGAACCATTAAACATTACAGGGGGAAAAAAGGCCCTAAAAAGCTGAAAAGGAAATTGAATAATTGAATTTGCTTGTTTAACTCAAATGGTGTATTTCTATTTTGCTGTAAGGTTTTTGATTTCACTGATCATGGAACCCCAGGATGGTTTGGGTGGGAAGGGACCTTAAGGACCATCCAGTCCCATTATTCATATTCCCAACACCCGCCCACCTATCTTGCAGCTCCACAGCTTTTTAAATCTATTACCTTGTGTTCACTTATTCTGCAGTGCAATCCATAAAACTTCTCAGGTTAAACCTGCCCCATCATAAATTCCAAGAGGCAATCTCCAGCTGAAGGAATTAGTTACTCAGAGTGCTCTCAGCTTCCGAAATGTGCGTACAAAACAACTGAGCCCAACTTAAATCATATCAGATTTGTACCCAAAAAAATTCCTAATTCCTGTGTGGAGCTGCCAGCCCTCATTAATCATGTCCTGATGAATGAAACCCTTTCCAGTGCTGGCAACAGAGATTTGCTCTGAAATGGTGGAAATGTTTCAGGTTAATCTTTTTGACAAAGCAGTCAATTCAGTGAAATAACTTCCTCCACATCCCCTGCATCCCCAGCTAGGATAAATCCAAGGAGCTGGGCTGGAGCCGAGGAATCCAGGCTCATTTCTATCAGCTGTAGACCAAGCCAAAATTGTTTCCCTGTTTCAGTGCCTCGTTAAAATCCTCAGGGAACCTTGGGACATATTTTCACATGTTCAGCCGCTGATCTGCTTGGAGTGGCTTCCAGATGGATTTGGGAAGACAAGCTGAAAAATGCATGGTCATGTTCTCTAAAATGGTGCTATGAGGGGCTAAGCTGACCTTTGCTGAAGTGTATTTTAAGAACAAGAGTCACTTGGGGAATACTTCATGTCTTGGGATAAATATATTTAGCTAGAAACGAGACCTAAACAAGAACAAGGTATTTCAAACTGGCTGTGTGTCACAGCCTACTGTACTTACAGTAGCTTGTCTTTACAAAAGAGGGACACAAAAATGAATTTTGGCCTTGATGTTTTCCTTTTACCTTTTTAGAGCTGAGCATGGGAAGTGCAGCATCACAGCACCAGATCAGAGAATGTTTAATCAAAATGTTGTTTCTGATGGGAAACCCCACTCCTCATTTTAACAGGCTCCAAAAGGCATTTTAATACCACTTGGTGCTGCAACTTTATTGTACAACACATGTTTATTCTGAATTATTCATTTTATTCAATTATTCAATTATTATTCATATTAATATTCATATTTTATTCATATTATTCAATTATTTCATATTATTCTGAATTATTCATGATAATGGTTAAGGTTTGGGGGCTTTTTCTTAATCTGCAATTCTTTAAACAGGCCTGGGACAGAGGCACTGGGAATATGAACATCCCTTCAGGGATGGCGATTCTACCACTGCCCTGGGCTACTGAAAGTGAGGGCCAGAGCAGAACCTTAGATTTTATCTGCTCTCAGATTTAAAGTAAATTCTTTGCTGTTCAAAAATCTAATAATCTCATTGTCAGAACTGTAATCTGCAGGATTCTTCCTGAAAGGATCGCTTAACACACACAGAAAAAATCAGATTATAAACTTCTCTTCACTGCAAGTAGAAAAGGGAAGTGTAAGGAAGGTCATCCCTGAGTGGTGCTGGCTGAAGGTCACTCTGCTCCAGCTGAGCTTTTAAATATCAGAAAAACCAACAGGGATCAGCAGCACGGAGTTGAAGGTGACACATAGTAGTGAGACAAGGGATTGCAGTGGGTGGAAGGGGAGGTCTGGCTGCAAATATTTACACAAACTGGAACAGATTTAGGACAGGCTGAGCTAGCCCATCTAAGCACAAGGCAAAGCAAGGTTTACTCTGAATGACCCTGAGTTTGATATTTACTGTGTCCTCTGGGGATTCAGGCCTGGCTTAGGCTAAGTCAGGTCAATATAAATGAAGTCCAGCTCCTGAAGTCTGGTAATAACTCATCAATTGAAAGAATGAGAAAGAGGAGGTTAATCCTGGGGCTAGAACTAGAAGCAGGGTGCCTGTGCTGAGCCTGAACCAGACAGTCTGGGCTCCTCAGCACACAGGGACAGGAGCTCCTGGAGCGGGGCCAGCGGAGGCTGCGGCGCTGAGGAAGGGCTGGAGCATCT
>JAOTQP010000304.1:3429604-3444843 GCA_026413545.1 Cichladusa arquata | reverse complement strand
CACAGGGAATGGCTTCCCACTGCCAGAGGGCAGGGATAGATGGGATATTGGGAAGGAATTGTTCCCTGGGAGGGTGGGCAGAAACCAACTTTTCCTTCAGAGCTTGGAAACTTAAAGATTTTTTGTGCTTATAAAATGTTTTTGTGCTTATAAAAAACATCAAAGCCAACAAATTCACAATACGCCCCTGCACGAAGGATGGTGGAAAACATTGCTTTCAGGATTTTTCAATAACCCTTCTCTTCCCTGTTGTTCTGATGAATGAGAATTTGAGCTAATTTGCTTGAGTTAATTATTTATTGTTATGGAACCTTACAGCTCGCAGATGGTCACTTTTATTGTAAGAATTGCAAGGGGACCTGCAGCATTTTTGCTGGGGTGTTTCCTGCTTTATTTAATTCCAGAAGAAAACAGAACTATCTGCCAGTTCCCCATTTTCTCTGTATTACCACTGGAGCTATACCCTCTTCCCACTGCTGGCTGCTTCCCTTTTCCCAGTAAAAGGCATCAAGTGCAGATTGGTTTCAAAGAGAGAGAATTAAAGGCCCTTTCAGGAGGAAAATGAACTCTCAGCAAGGAACCCTGCTGTAACCAATACCACTTAAGGATTGTTCTTGCCTTTTCCAGCAACCATAAGCCTCACTCCCAAGGACAGAGGGAGTTGCACACTCCAATAAAAAAATCTAAGATAATAAAGGCATAATTATGTGCCTCAGATTCCCCTAAAAATCTGAGCCCATTGAGCTCGTTGGCCCCATCCACCTCAGAATTGAGGCTTGGGCTTTGTCAGGAGGTGAAAAAAAACCAAAAAACATGGCATGAGGAACACAGCAAACATTGGAGGTCTGTGACCCCATCCACAAACAAAAATATCAACTGCAGGAGAGCAGCAGGGCTCTGGTTTCACCCTGCAAGAGGCCCAAGTGCTGCTCCTTCTGTTCCAGGAAGGGAAAAAAATGAGTGAGTGAAACAGCAGAGTTCCTTTGTGAGGTCTTGGAACATTAACCCCAGTGAGACAAGTGCTGGGATGGAGACTCAGGCAGCTGGCTGAGCTTCAGGAGAAGTGGGAATCACTCAGCTTCCCTTAAAACGCTCAGTGACACAACATCATGGTGGTATTCTTCCTGTAAATAAAACATTTTGGGTTTTTTTTTACAAAACACTCTTTTTCTTCACACGTAAAACTGATTATCAGCTATTCCAGCAGGAAAAAAAAAGGAGCAATTAGATTTGGAAAAGTGTAGCCAGCAGTGAATGTGCACACAGAGTGATTCTGGAGTGTAAACAAAGCTGGTTTAAACCATTCTGCTTTATTCTTTTTCATTAGTTTGCAGAGATTATATTCAACTATTTGCTTTTTAATCACATTTGAAAACATTAATTTCCTATCAACAGTCCTGATTTCAAGTGCAAACACTGCTTAATTAGAACTCGTGGGGAAATGATTTTAGGTCCTGTGGAAAATGAGCCTGCTTTCATTTCACACAGAAAATCACTCGCAGCCCAAAGGTTATTCCATTTATTCCTGGGGAAAATCCAGATGCCAAAGATAAAAACCAAAAATGCAGGCATTGTCTGATGTGCATCAAGGTTCCCTACAATTTTCCAGGACAAGGTAACTGGAGAGGTAAAAAGGATGTTCCATCCATACTGCATGGAATCACACCTTTCAAAAGTTCCAGAGCCTACAAAAAGCACATCCACTGGGCAAATAAAATTTACTGATAGGAAACCAGTTTTCAAGGAGAAAAAAACTGCAGCCACAACAACAGAATAACCAGAACCTGAGGATCCAAAAGCTTTTTAAAAAAGTCAAGCGAGGATACAGAGTCTCTCTCTGTTCGTTCCTGTGCTTTCTTCTGGTTATGGAATCATAAAATATCCTGTGTTAGAAGGGACCCCCAAGGATCATCCAATCCCACTCCTGGCCAGACACCTCATCCCAACAATCCCACTCTGTGCATCCCTGGGAGTGCTGTCCAAACTCTCCTGGAGCTCTGGCAGCCCTGGGGATGTGCCCATTCCCTGGGGAGCCTGGGCAGTGCCCAGCACCGTCTGGGGGAAAAACCTTGCCCTAATTTCCAAATTAAATCTACCATGGAAGGGAAAGAAGCTACTAAGTTGTGAATTACTGAGCTTTGCCTCAATAGAACCAAACAGGAGGAGACATAGGCTCTAAAAGCCTGACCTTAATTGGACTGTAACAGGTAACCTCAGTTGGTGCAGAAGGTGGACACAGGGTGATTAAATCAACCCACATTTACTTAAGCAAGTCAGATGAGAAGTTATTTGGGATGAAGGAAAACAATACAAGAAGTAATGGGAGCTTTGAGGGAGACATATCCATAAAACTCCCTCACCAAACAGCCCCTCTGGCCATTGGAGACCCCATTACTGCTCCTTAACCACCTCAATTACTGACTGCTGGGCTGGATTTCCTGGAAATTCAGGCCCAGCTCCCTCAGCCTTTCCTGGTGAGGGAAGGATGGCAGCACAGCCTCTTTTATCCCCCTGGATGTGTTGTAGTCTCGTTTCTTCAATTAAACAAACACTTCTCCTACAGATTACCAAAATACCCACTTGGAGCATCCAGTTACTGAGTGAAGCTCCAAGCACCAAAGCAGTCTGGCACAAATGTTTTCACTTAGCACAACCAATATCTTCCCTTGGCTTTCCTCCTCCAAGTTTGACAGGATCATAATGGAATGGAACAAAAGGAGTTGTGTCATTCAAACCCTCTGGAACTTAGAGAAACAGAGGCTGTTTGACTCGGGTTTGTGTGGGACACAACACCTCAGGCTGATACACAGACAGAAGAGTGATTCTTGCCCCCAAATTCCTGATTTTCCTTAGGTACTCCCAGCTGTCTTCAGCACTGGCTATTACTTTGTGCCTTGTCCTGTCATTTCTGGACTCTGGAGTTATTTGAAGAGTACAAATGAAGGTGCACAAGCACTGCTGACCTTTCTTTGAGTGCTTAGAAATGCTGTATCTGTAAGGGTACGAAACAGCCAGGAAATTTTTCATCTTTTATTCATCTGACTAGCTCTTACTGCAAAAGAATTGGGAAATTGAAAATCAGAAAGTTTGGACAGACCTGGGAAATCAATTCAAATGCAAATACCAGCAGCTTAGTGCAAAGACAATGAAACTCAACACATGGACATTGAGTTACAACAAAAAATTCATTAGAAGAGGTGTCAGACCAGACAAAAAACTGAGTAACCTGGTTCAAATCACAAAGGCAGAAATTTCAAAAGGCCTGCTTTATAAAACAATCAGGAACTAGATATTTAATGGGAAGTTTCACCAGACACCTGGTGTGAAGGTGGTGTAAGGCTGGGGCCATGGCCTGGCTCTCCTGGGGTTTATCCCAGTTACAGAACTGTCTCTGGGCCCCACACAGGGAATTTCTGCGTGCCTCTCACTGGGAACACTTCAGGCAAGTGTTCAGCAAGGCTCTCATTTCACTCCAAGTAAATCTGAAGGGGTGAGACTTCCATCAGCACAGAGCCTCTGCAGTGCAGCTCTCCAGCTGCTCGGCTCCCCGCTCTCCCCACTCCAGGGTTATCAGTCTGTCCCCAAGTGTCTGTCGGCATGAAGATGCTATTTTGGCCTCCATCTCTCCACACTGCCTCATCCATCCTCCCAGAGCTTGATGAGATCATTGTCTTGAGTGCTGAGAAGAGTGAAGAACACACCAATTTCCAGCCACTACTGCTGGCCCTGCATGCTAAAGGCTGGCTGGCTCAGGGGATATCAGCTGGTGTGCCAAAGATCTGCTGGGAATGGCAGGAGGGAAGGAGAAGTTGTTCCTTGGATGCCTTGGCCTCAAAGTTTGGAAACTCTGAGGTTTCACAAGTACAGTGAGAAATATGATTTAACACAAGAGGTGTTATTCACAGCAGTGTGAGGATGATCCAAAACCCACACTTGTCCCTGAGTGCAGCAAAGCCACCTGGCACAAGTGTCCCAAGCACGACTTCAGGTGACAACACCTGGTTCCATCAGCACTTGGGATAACTCAGAGAAATGGGAGGGAGGTTAAACTAGAAGTTGGCAGAATCAGCAAGATCAGAGCTCCTTGCTCTGCTCCTCTACTAAGGTGTGGATTTCATTCCTGGCAAAGCCAAGGTTTTCCAGCTGCCCAGCACTGCTGATGAACATCTACTCTGGTGACTTCTGACTGTACTCAGGCTGTTTGCCCCAAATGCATTCCTGACACCCCTCCTTCCAAATTCCAGTCACTTTTTATCAACCTGGTAGGAATGATACAATTAGGAGAAAATCCCAGAATGGTTTGGGTTGGAAGAGACTTTAAAGTCCATCCTGCCCCCAGCCCTGCAGGGGCACTTTCCACTATCCCAGGCTGCTCCAAGCCCTGTCTGGCCAGGCCTTGGACACTTCTAGAGATCCAGAGCAGTGAGCTGTACATGTCTGGGGTGTTCAACTATTCTGCCCCAGCCCTTCCCAGAGCCCAGAGACGCCCAGCATGGCCTGGAGATACTATCAAGCCCTCCAGACATGACACCCATGCAAAGTGCTGCAGGAAACTCCAGCTCCTCCCTTCTTGAGGGATGCTGGGAAGCTGTTTGGCAGGAATTATGACCTTCTTGCCTCGTGTCCAGATCAGTAGCCAAGTATTTTCTCCAAATGATGCTTCCAAAGTCATGGGTATTTAAGAGCGATACAGAAGAAAGGGAATAAGGATTTCGCTGTACAAACACGATCTCAGCTTCCTCTGCCCTCCTCAAGGACCTCCAGCCAAAGTGATGTCCACAAGGATGAGATGTTTGCCATTTCTCCCCCTCAGACCTGCAGGCAGCTCAGCAGTTTCTCTGCTGGCACCAAAATCCACTCAGTTTCAGTTAATACACAAGAGAGGAGGCCGTGTTTTCTGAGAAGCTGAAAATGAGCATCTTCCAGAAAAACAAACCCATAATAAACAGCCCAGTAATGTCTGACTGCTTTATCTTCATCAGACACAAGCAAAGCACAGATTTTCTGCTAGATCATATTCAACACACAAATCCATTTAAAAACAACAGCTCATAAACGCTCTTGCCACAAGTTTTGTGGGGTTGGTTTTGTTCGGGGCGTTTTTGTTGAAAGGACACAAACCCAGCAATCCTGAATGTCTGAAAGGCTGCAATTGCTGCCAAATCAGAACTGAATCAGCTATTAAACACCTCTACAAATTACCCTGATGTCGTGAAAACAAACCATGCCCATGTTAGCCAGAAACACTGGCGGCTCGGGGATGAATCACAGCAGTGACGTGGCTGCCGTGCTTGGAAGGACACAGTCATGACTTGGGGACGTCACCAGACAGCCCAGAACAATCTCCCACCAAGTCATATTTTTTCATAGTTGCTCTCCAGAGCTTTTCAAGTGCAAGGCTGGTGTGTGCTATGATTTATTTTGAGCTGGGAAAGCAGCAGTCTCACCTTATCGGGTATTTTATTGACCCATTAAATAGCAAATTCCTCTTAAATCTTGCTTTTTCTTTGAAGTACCTTCCAAAAAGTAAACAAAGGCACTTAAAAGGTCACAGACAGGTTTTCTTTCCTACACATGAAAGATGGAAGCATTTTAAGCCTGCCAATGTTTTCAAAGCCAGTCTCCTGTATCGCCTCCAAATAGCTGGGAGAAGAGAAAATGTCTTTCTGCACCTGTATTTTCTCCCTCTAAATGAAAGGGTTGTTTCCTGACCAACTGAAAATTATGAATCAGATCAAGAATGACAGAAAATGTTTTCAGGCTGAGGGAAAAGGGACTCCTGTGGGCAAATGTAATTCATCTGAGGATGACAGACTGGATCCAAAATAAGTGAGGTGCTGAGCGATCTCCCCGAGCTTGGAACAGCAATGATGTGAAATATTGGTGTATCCAAAAAGGGAGGCAGACATTGGCATCTGCTTTGTGCTGTGGAAAACCAGAACCTGCATCTCCTCAGGAGTTACTCCCCAGGTGAGACCCAGCAGGTGCAAAGCCATGAGGGAATGGATTGGGAAGGAAGGATGAAGGAGAAAAGCATGACACTGTCAGAGGGGTGTTCCAGCACCCAAATGTCCTACAAACACCACCTGGCCACTCCATCACACAGAAAAGGAAGCAAAGATAATGGAGTGCAAGTCCAGAGCAAAAAATGGGATTTCTTTCCAAACAAATAAGACTTGGAAGTACAATAAAACCTTTAGCCACCACTCCCTTCCACAGGGTTTGGTCTGTAAAGCACACCAAAACAAATGGGATGGTTTTTACCTGGATTACTGATGATTATGGAATTGCCCAATATGGATACACTTAGGAATATTCAACAAAGGGAGCCACTGACTAATTGTTGGTGTGCAGCCTGCTGGGAACAGCTGCTTTGAATACTGATCACCTGAGCAGATGAATTCATCATTAATGTCTGCATGGAACCTGGAGGCTTCTAAAAATAAATGTCTCTTCCCAGCCAGGACAATAGGGGTTTGTTTTGTTCCTTTGGAGGTGAAACCCAGCTCTTTAGGAATGTGCTGTGCTTTTCCAGGCTGAAAGTGCTGGGGAGACCCACAAAAAAAATATAATCCCTCAGATTTTGTCACTTTGCCAAATCCTGTCAGACCCTGCCTTGGAGACTCAGCCTCAGCCTGCCTGCCCAGGTAATATTGGCTTGTTCACAGCACTGAGTGCTCCTCTTTCACCCTGCTCAGGGTTTACTCCATGGTTTGGGCAGGTTTACAGCTCATGCCAAGGCTGGGCGTCCACACAGAACACAGACTCCATCCCCATGCTTCCTCTAACAGGGAATTTCTCCTCCTCCAAGCCCTGCCTTCATTTCTGCCCAAACAGGTAAAATGACTTTATTAGCACAACTACTCTGCCATTCCATTCCAGTAGTCAATAAAACCCTTTCTATCTGTCTGTGCTGCTTTTCCTCAATGGCTTTATCTGTTTGCTGATCAGTTTTCCCCATTCACTGAGGCACAAATCCCACACGCTGTTACTCCATTCCCCAGGTTCCCACAGTGCAGGAATCGATATTTTTTGAAAGACAAACCTAAACTGCCTTTTCCTGAGGCCAGCATTCCCTTCCTCTGCCCTCCCTGGGAGCTTTGGTGGTGTTGGCTGTGAAACAAAACGATTTTTGAGGTTATTAACCTGCACAGGGGAGCTGAGGGGAGAATTCTGCACATCCTCTAAAATGGATTCCTCTGGATTGCACAGCAGCCCAAGGAGTTGTTCCCTGGCACGAATAACAGGCCAAGCACACCAGTGGCTGTTTTCAGCCCATATTTTAGGTTATGGAATTGCTTCTTGCTGAGGTTTTCCTTGAGAATAGGGGAGTTTCAGACTGCCTGGGAATGCAAATTTTTAGGGCAGCTTAGCAACAATGACAGAAGGAAGAAAATAGGAAGGATTGGAAAAAAAAATCTCCTGCAAGACCTTGGTTTAAAGCTTGTCAACAGCAGAATCTGGCTGCTCTTCCCCTGTAAGAATTAGGTCTAACTTTGGTAAACACCACAAAAAAACCCTCATTTTATCAGCTAAAAGCATTTCATTTCCACACGTGGTACTTGGGTTATTGTAGGGGGAAAGTCCTTAACAAAGCAGACCCTGATCACATCAAGAAATTTGGGATTGAGACCAAGACAAACCATGCAGGAAGGACTGTGTGGCAATTCAGGAAGATTGCAGGGGAAAAACACAGGTCTTTTCAAAGACACAGAAAGATCATTCAGCCAAAGAGCAGAAAGTGCCCAGTGATGGTCAGGTCAGAGGTGATTCCACTTAGACTTGCTCCAGGACAGCAGCCTGGCACATTTGGCTTTTCAAATTCACTTAGCACCTTGATTCATTATCAATATTTTTAACTGGCAGAGTCCCTCCAGCTGAACTTCCCATAGCAAAGACAAGAGGCAAGCACTTCTTCTGCTTCAAGAAGTAGCCCTTAACTCTGGATAAAGTTTTAATCCCAAGACCTAAATCACGCACTGAAGGGTGAAAGTTCTGTAAAAAAAGAACACAGTGAACCATTTCTATCCAAGAGTATAACAAGCACAGTGTTTATGTTCCCATTTACCAGGAAGATCCCTTGTGTCCCAGTTGTGTCCTTTGCTTTTTTATGATGCCATTAGTCAGCCACAGGGGTGTGGGGCCTGAGGGGTGGAAGTGTTCTCATACTCCATCAGCAGCTCTCTCCAGACTCCCTATGACTGAGACTTTTAGCCCTATCCAATATGAGCTGGAGGGAAAATCACTCAGCCTCCCTCCTGGATGACTTGAGGCTTTCCCAGCCAGATGTTCTACCTGAACATCCCACCAGAGAACAAGCAAGGAAAAAGCTGAGACACTTTGTTTTAAACAACTTCATTAACAAACCAATCATTAAAGTTTAATTTCTTCACCAGATAATAAATTTAGGTGTTGTTTTCTCCCAGCAAAGACCAGTTTTCAGGCTGTGTTTGTGATGGAAAGCCCTGAGGAGGAGCTGGGGTGTCCATTCCTTCAGGGAGCACCAAGGCATTCCAGCAAACCTTTGTGCCCAGCTCACCATCAGGAACAGGAGAGGTGCAATTCCCTGTTAAAACACTCAGGGAATTGGATTGAACCACTGGAGCTGTGACACGAGGTAGCAGTGCCTGATTTTGGAAAAACTCAGCATTTAACAAACCCCATTCTCTTTTCTCTGCCTGACATTGATGTCCTGAAGAACCTGAGCCCACCAGGGCGTTCTCCCAGCTCCCAGTGCTGCCCGTGGGAGAGGATGATGTTAGAATTACAAGCAGGCTGGAGACAGCAGCAGCAGCAATATTCCAGCACATTAGCAATCATCTGCCATGGGGAGAGCTAATTTTTGCCTCATTAGAGCCTGATATGAATCTGTGATGTTGAACAGTTCCGTTTGCAGCTGCTCCCAACCTGTTCTGGCCAGGTTTGTGTGGTAATCACGAGGCTGAACCAGAGCGGGGATGTTGGGAAAGCATTTCTTTCAAAAGAAACATGGTAGCTGTTAATGCACACCAAGATTCAGTGAACCCTTTCTGGTTCTTTAAAGGGCACCTTTTCCATGCTTCAAATCTTTCCAGGGATCAGGAAGCACATCCAGGGATGAGCGGGCACAAGGTCTCTCAGAACACTAGGGATATATTCCAAATATCCTGCATATAGCAAAGCTGACAGAACAAATGCCATGGAAGGAAATAGCTAAGTCAAATTAATAAAATTACACATTCCCTTAGGGAGGGAATCATACTTGAAATGTAAAACTGTCTACATTTCCTAAGGAATTGTTTATGCCAAATTTGTATCCTGTCTTTCACCACTGGAAACAGACAAAAAAAAAAAAAAAAAAAGAAAGTATTTTTTTGCTCTTACGACTTGTTGCCTGTTTGGGTCTGCTGGTGACTCCTAATTGCCAGATGGTGGAAACCCCCTCACTGCTGGCACATTTCCATTCCCTATTCCCTTTCTCCACAATACAGAGCAACCTGCTCTGGTGGAAGCTGTCCCTGCCCACGGCAGGAGGTGAAACTCAATGAGCTTCAAGGCCTTGTCCACACTGGCCTTGGACATTTCCATGGATTTGGAATCCACTTCTCTGTGCCAGGACCTCCCCATTACAGGGAATAACATCCTGATAAACACAGGACAATCCAAATCAGTCTGACAGGACTCTGAGAAACGTTAACACTGATGCTCGTCACTCCCACAGCACTGTCACTGCATCAACTTGTTTATTATGAGCTTTTAAAAACAGTGATTCTTCCTACTCCTTATGGAGCTCTTAAAATCACTAATTTGTAATATTGGAGTGAATACTCCCTGATTTCTATTCTGGCATCAGAGCCATCCGTGATGCAGATATCCCACAGTCTGACAGCTGATCTGCATAATGTGGTGAATGTACTTATAACTCATCTCCAGACAGGGAAATCAATCCCCAGCACCTCTTTTTGCTGTGCTCTGCAGCACAATGCACAGCTCTGGAAACACCTCCCGAGTGCCAATTCTGACTTGCAGGGTTCAGAAAATTAAAACTCTGTTAGAAAACATCATTTTCATCACTTACTCAGGGGGAACAAAAGACCAGCGAGACTTTTTAACCCTTAACCTGTTTAGACATCGGTACCCTAAGGAATGGGATTTATCCATTCCATGGGGCCCAGCACAGGAGGGACCTGGAGCTGCTGGAGAGAGTCCAGAGGAGGCTCCAGCATGATCAGAGGGATGGAGCAGCTCTGCTGGGAGGAAAGGATGGGAGAGCTGAGATTGTTCAGCCTGGAGAGGAGAAGCTTTGGGGTGACCCAACTGTGGCCTCCCAGTGCCTGAAGGAGCTACAGGAAGCATGGAGAGAGACTATAAACAAGGGATGGAGTGCCAGGACACAGGGAATGGCTTCCCTTCCAGAGGGCAGGGTCAGATGGGATATTGGGCAGGAATTATTCCCTGGGAGGATGGAGAGGTCCTGAAGCTGTGGCTGCCCCTGGATCCCTGGAAGTGTCCAAGGCCAGGCTGGACATTGGGGCTTGGAGCAGCCTGGGACAGTGGAAGGTGTCCCTTTGAGATCCCTTCCCATACTCTTCCTGCCTTGGCCTGATCAGCACTGAACAGCCCTCGGTGGAAGTCCCCACATCCCATTCCACACTCCATTGCCTCCCATCAGCTTTCATTTACTGTGAGATTTTATGTTCTGCTTTGGCCCCAGCTCTCATTCTCTTTTTCAGATGCCTTGTTTGAGGCCAGAGCATGAAGGAAAGGTTTCACTTACTGCTCATCTTCCCCTGGTAAATAACAACATTAAACTGAGCATGGAGACAGCAGCTTGGTGACAGATGGGGCTGTGCTGGTTTGTGTCACCCAAGGACCTGGCTCGGAATGCTAACACATGGAAATCACCCGGCTGCACAACTGGGAAGCAAATCTGAGGACCAGGAAGAGAGACAAAGAGCTCCAGCCCTGCTTTTTTTCTGTCAGCTAAATCAGAGGCTTGCCTGGAATGTTCAAGGGCAGGTTGGAGCAGCCTGGGATAGGAGAAGGTGTCCATGCCCCTGGCAGGGAAGGAGATGTTCTTTAAGGTCCCTCCTACCCCAAACCATTCTGGGATCTAGGATTTATTTTGCCAAAGTAAGACAGGAAACTGAGACTACCATTAAAATTTAAAAGGCAAAGCAGCACAAGAAGCTATTGGGACTTCTCAGTGCTCCCCAGTCCCTTGATCTTCCCAACCACCACCCAAAGCTCCTGAGGAAACCCAAATGCTTTTTGTTCCAGCCAACAAAGCACAAGAGCAGGAAATAAATGATCCTCCCAGCAGCAATGATGAGCAAAGCAAGTTCTGCAGTGTTAAATATGTTCAGCCAAGTGGGGTCTGTGAAAAAGGCCTGGCTTTTCAAAGAAGGAAAACAGTGTCCTGGAGAGAGCTGACAAATGATAATAAGCAGAGGCTGCTGGTGGAAAGCAGAAAATAAACTTCCTTTCTTTTCATTCATCATGCAGCAGGTCCACTTGTTCCCTCCAGATGAACATTCCCAAGGACATCTCCTTCTCTTATCTTGTACCAACCAAGAACAAAAACATTCCTTGCTTTTAGAAAAATTATCTTCCATGGGTTTATTCAGTCCAAATTTGAGCACAGGAGCGCAGTGTTGAATTGAGATCTCTGGAGCTGGTTCTCATTTCAGGGCACGCTGACCAGTTGGTTCTAAAAAATCTCTATCCTGGGACCTGACTCTTGGGGATTTTCCTCAGCCACTGTGGAATTTTTGCCCCACGGGTTACTACAAACCTCCAGAGATCACTGGAAAACTTAAATTTCAGCAGTGTTGCCAGTTTTCCATCTTACTTCTGCCAAATATAGCCACACTTTGAGCTGGAAGGAACTTTAAAGCTCATCTCGTTTCACGCCTGCCATGGTTTACAGGTTTAGGGGCACAAATGGTTCCATAATCCTTAGGAATATTTTTTGCAGTAAATTCCTAAGTTATTCAGCATTTTCAATGGACACAATCCTGTGCCAGCTGCTCTGGGATGACCCTGCTGGAGCAGGGATGTGGCACCAGATGTCCCTCCCATCCTGACTTGTCCCATGAATCCCAAAGGCAGCAGGGCTTTGCCATAGCCAGTTCCTCACTCCCCACTGCACATCTTTAATCCACATTACAACTGGACTTCCCTTTTCTGAGAGGAATAATTATCACAAGAGAACAGGGCAAAAGAACACAACACTTTGGGCTGAAAACTCTGGGGAAAAAAAATCTCATTTAAATCAGATTTCACATAGTTCTAAACAAAGAACTTTTAAAAGCTCCTGGGCATCTCCATCCCCCCCAAAAAAAGTAATGAGAGGAAGGAGCTGGGAGCAGAAGAACAACAAGTAACACAAAATACAATTAACTTTAGGAGGCCTGTGAAGTTACACATCACTACCAGCAAAAATAAAAAAAGGCCCCACAATCCAGGCAGAAAATGACTTCAAGTTACCTCCTGCTCCAAGATAAGAGTTTACAGAGTCTCAGCAATGATAAAAAGTCCCTTGTGGAGCTCCTCTGGAAGGATGGGGCTGCAGAACTACCCCAGGATTATTGCTTTTCCAGATCTGCAGCATCTCCAGTCCCTACTGCTGCATATTTAGAATATGAGAAAGCTCACCCACTGTTATTTTATCTTCTGGTAGCTCCACAAAATAGCTTTTGCAGTCAGAACCGAGAGGTTATGAAAATATTTAGCACATGGATGGCAAACATCTTATTTTTATTAGTTTTTCCATCTTAAATCCAACGTGTTCTGATTGCATTTAATTATCATCTGTGCCTGGATGTGCGAGGAGCAGCAGCTGCTGGGATACACTGTAATTTCCATTATTTTAGATAAATACAGTGCAAACATTGATCTGGCATTTTGATTTGTTTCCTAAGAGCAGAATTCTCATTTTTCCCCTAAACCCATCTGCCAGGGCTGCAAAGATGTTGCAGATCAGGACCCCGCACATCAAAGCACAGGAAAAATCAGAAAACTTTGCCAAATAATGCAATGCAAACATCTCCCCCCACCCCTCCAGCTTTTATCCTTTTGTTTGGATTTATTCTCAGACCTGTCTCTGTCAAACTTCTGGGCTGCACAAAGCCTTGGCCACAAAAATCCATGGGAGGTTTTTCCCACCCAGAAAAGGAGAAGAAACCTCAGTGAAGAAGAAAATGCAGGAAATGTTCTCATGAGCTTCCCCTGGGGTGAAGAGATGTTCAACCAAGGTGAAGTGTTTTAAGGAAAGCTCTCTAGGACCAAGGGAAATGGTTTCCCCCATTCCTGCCTGGAATAATTCACTCCTTGGCAAATCTTTGGGATGAGGTCCTACAGGAAACTCTGCAGGATTCCAGATGAACCAGGAGCTGATCCTGATGGGATCCTGCCAGCTCAGGCTATTCTGTATTTGTGCAATTCTGACCCAGCCTCTCTCTCCTTCCCCTTCCCAAAGTCGGTGATTTTGAGCTCCCTCCCCACAAGCAAGAGCAGGAACAAAGGGCACAGAGCTCTCATGGTTTGATTATTTTTGTAGATGAGTTTTCCAAGCAAACAAGGAATCCAAAGCCAGTGGAGCCCACCCAAAGGGAGCCTTCCCTTTACTGGTCCTTTAATGATAGCTTGGATTCTAGCACTGGAATTTTTCTATCTGCACACACAGCCTGAGTTACAGAGCCCTGGAGTTGAAGTGGCACAGCCAAAGGTCAGGATCCAGGCTCCTCCACGTTCACTGCTGGGCTGAAAAGTCCTTTTATTCCACATTTCACTTGTGGGAGCCACAACAAAAGGGAGTCATGGTACAGTGGGGGGGACAAGAAAGACATTTGTGCCTCCCTTTCCATCTGCTATTATTAATAAAATGAATGAGGCTTTATCTTCCCAATTTATATGGTAAATAAAACCCCCTTCACCACAAAGCAGCCTCTGCATAACTGCTGAGCAGTACAAAAATGAATGGCACATCAGCTATGATCTTATGTGGAAGGAAAATCCACTATCATTACATTTGTCATACAGTAGGAACTGTTTTAGAAGAGGTTACACCTATCCACTGTTTTCCCCAGAGAGGGGAAGATGGATATCTGGCAGCCTGGGGATGAACCACTTTGTAGGAAAGCATTTACAGAATAATTTATCTGTTTGATAAACTCTGCATACTCCTCCCCAGCAATGAATTCTTTCAGCTTTTACCAAGGCTGCCCCAGTTTTGTGTCAGTACCACACTGCAGAAAGACTCTGAGAGGCTCAGGTAATGATTAGAGGAATGGCAAGAGGAGTAAATCACTGTGAATGGGAGCAGATCCCAAAGAAAGCCAGGCATTCACTGGGAAAATGAAAGGAATCCTCAGGTCAGCTCGACACTCAAACTTCTACAGCCCTGCAGAAGAACCTGCCAGCAGGCCCCTCTCACCCAATTCCAACAGGGATTTGTGCTGGCAGCAGGGCTTGGCTGAGGACAGAGACACCAGACTTAGCTGTTTGGGGGATTTACATCTGTATAAATCATCAAATATCCTCCAGTCCCTCCTGTCCTCTGCCAGTCCAGCAACACCTTCACAAATTTGGGAAGTCTGAAGTCATCAGTCTCAGTTTGGATTCCATTTTCTTCTCCTCCCTACCAAATATTGGCTTAGTTAATCAAAGGTTATGTTTTCCTTGCTGAAAAGGGACGACTTCACTGTTATTTCTTATTGTATTTTAACTGCTAAGGTTTAGTTCTGAAGCTTTAAAAATAACTGCTGCATCCAGAATATCAAACCACATCTGTCATAAGCCAAATCATCCTCTCATATCCCATTTCATCTTATGAACATTTCATGAAGTAAGTACAAGAGACGTTTAATTCCCCATCACTAATATGGGTAAATAATACTCTTGGAAGAGTTAATAATTAAGACAGCATAAAATTAAAATAACAGTGGAAGATTTGCATTTCATTGCCCTGGGTATGGCAGGACAACCCAATTTCTCCAAGAGGCAGGAAACCCATGAAGCCTGCAGGATTCTAGGGAGGAGTAGAGGAAAAAACCCTGATCTGACTCCTGCCCAACCCTGCAATACCAGGATGAAGGAAACAAAAATGAATAGTACAAAAGCAGATGAAAGCATGGAAGAGGAGAGCAAAGAAGAAGCTTGTGTTGGGTTGATGTGGCCAGAAATGTGTATTCTGTCACCATCTGTTGAAGCTGGGTGGGGCAGTGACCCTTATCTCCATGGCACATATTATCTGCTAA
>JAOTQP010000304.1:3417730-3429504 GCA_026413545.1 Cichladusa arquata | reverse complement strand
TTTTCCTAGTAAAGAACTGTTATTCCTAATTCCCATATCTTTGCCTTAGAGCCCCTTAATTTCAAAATTATAATAATAATTTGGAGGGAGGGGGTTTACAGTCTCCATTTCAAAGAGAAGCTCCTGCCTTTATTGGCACACACCTGTCCTTCAAACCAGGACAAAGCTGCTGCCACATTTCCCAGGGCATATTCCCAAACCCCATGGGAAGTCCTGGGAAAGGCAGGCTCCTTGGAGGACAGTGATTTGTTGTGCAGAAATTGCCACGTTGCCATAATTTCTAATTGATTCCTTGCCACACTGAGCTCCTCTGGACACAGCAAATGCTCCCCACCAATCTCTAGAGCCAACACCTGTGCAGAGAGAGGCTGCCTTGGACATTTGCTGGGGACAGCAGATCCAGAGGAGCTTTGGAGGCTCAGGGAGGGCCCAAAACACCTGCTCTGAGAGGCAGAACAAGTCCTGGAAGCAGAACAACCTCAACTGTGTTGGAAAAGCCCTGAGTGCAATGGATGTTGTTGTTATCACCTTCCACAGTGCCCCTGGCAGATGCAGAGAGGTGGGAATTAGCAACGTTATCAGGAATATGCTTGGAAAAAGCACTCAAAACTGCCTGGTCCTACAGCAGAAAGAAAGGAAATTCCCAGAGGAAGCCTAGCAAGGGCAGTATTTGGGCACACTGGACAAACCACAGCCAGGAAAATCCCACCTGCAGGGGCTCAGCTCCATCTCTCCAGGTGTGATCCCAGAGCGTGCCAGTGACCCAGAACAACCCAGCACACACAGAGTTCAGCCACACCTGTGCCAGGAGCTCCCCACCCTCCCAGGAAACAATTCCTTGCCAATATCCCATCTATCCCTGCCCTCTGGCAGTGGGAAGCCATTCCCTGTGTCCTGTCCCTCCATCCCTTGTCCCCAGTCCCTCTCAGCTCTGCTGGAGCCTCTTTAGGCACTGGCAGGGGCTCTGAGGTCTCCCTGGAGCCTTCTCTTCTCCAGGTGAGCACCCCCAGCTCTCCCAGCAGACCTCCTCCATCCCTCTGATCATTTGTGCTCTTAAATCCAAACCAGGTCTCCATTCTCCACAATTTTTTCACTTTAAAGTATCAGTCCCACCAAGCCCTTTTCCTGAGAAGGGGAGGATCTGACTCACGAGACCTACAAGGGAATTAATCCTCGTAATCAGAGCCATAGAAAGGGAGGAAAGAAGGGTCAGAGGGAGGTGACACAAAGACTGAACACAGCACTGGGGATGACTGCAGGAGCATCCCAGAGCCTGCAGTGACCCTGGGGGGAAATCAGGGGACTGTCCAGGTGGGAAAAGGGAGATGTGGGAAGGGAGAAGTGTCAGTGCCAGCACACTGAGATGAATCCTTGGGGCAGAGGCTGTGCAGCAGAAGTGTGTGCCTGGGGGAACACTGCCAACATCCATGTGCCTGCCTTGCTTTGGATTCAACAGGAAAAACCCCCAGAGCCTCCCAGAGGAGCATTTCACCCCTCTGAGGCCCCATGGAAGGGCTGCCACAGCCTCCCTTTTGTCTCTGTAATTCAAACAGCCACAGGGAATTTGTTTGTCTTCCCTTATCCCACCCAGCTTGATGTTGCAGCAGATCCTGCAGTTTCTAGGAATTCACTGCTTCCCAAGACTCCCAGAAACCCACATTCCCGTGGGAAATCACAATTACAGCCTTCCTTTGGAGGAGCTGCTGAGAAGGAAGCAAAAGACAAAGTCACCTTTAAAAATAAAAGGCAAATCCCCACGACTGAAGACAAAAATAAAAGGAAATTTAAGAGGAGAGGGAAAACTACAAAACAGGAGCTGGGGGAAGTGTGGGCTGGTTCTCAGTGTGGTTCTTAAAAAGCTGCTTCTTCCCTCTCCATGCCTGTAGGAGCAGGAGCACACAGGGCATTTTTCTTCCCTCAGGTTCTCCAGATCTGTGCAGAGGTGCAGCTTCAGAATTCATTTGCAGCATTACTGCCAGTACAAAACCATGAGCCACAAAAAAGTTAATCCTAGGAATTCCCCCCTCCCCCTGGGTCACTGAATTATTTCTTTCATTTCTTCCATTATTTCTTCCAACCCTCAAGGAAGGACTCTTTACAGCTATTACTAAAGTTTCTAAAAAACCAAGAATATCTGTTTATTCACAGGAGAGCCTCAAACCTGGACCTTGTCACCTGATTTCTCCACTTTCTTCCTGCCCTAATCCAACCTGACAGCTGAGTGGCTCAGCCAGAGGAAACATTTGAGGTGGGAGGTGGGATATCACATTTATCTTTTAATATAATTTATTATTATTAACCACCCACGCACAGCCCCAGCCTGTCAACACGGCCCAGATCTGAGGTGGAGCTCTCTGAAAACACCTCTCCAGGCTGCCACATAAAAAGTGCCTTCAGCAAAATTTTAGGAATGTTGTGAAGTCAGCAAATGCAAACCTGCAAAACTAACACTTGGAAAATGTTTAAGTTTTTTCCCTTTGTAAAAAAAACCTGAGGTAGCGGACTCATTGATGATTAATTAACAAGAACTTTTTTTGGGTCTAAAAACCCTCAATTTGAAGACAAAAATCTGTTGAACCCTCTCAGAGGGGCAAACTTTCTCCCAGGAAAGGGAATATATCCAATAAATAAGCTTCTTTTCCCTCTCACAATTGTTGTTTTCCCTACAGAGCTGAGATTTCCAGTGTGGAGTAGTTTAAGGCAGAGCATCACTCATCCCCCTTTTCATTCCCAGTCTCACAGCCTGGAGGAATATTCCTGCTGGAGGTGGGCACAGCAGGCATGTTTAATGCTGCCAGCAATTTCAGGATACTTGTCACATCACAAATACATTCATTCCCACCTTCAAAGCACAGCTGTAAGGGAAATTTTTTGGTGTTGCTCAAGGTTCAGGGCATCTCTTGACCTATTTCAGTTAATAAGGAAAAGTTGATGGGGTTTCTTGCTACTTTTTTAACACAAGGGAATCAAGTTCCCAGAGGGATGGAAGAACAGCACAGGCAGGGTGAAGCCAGAGAAATGTTTTAAAGAATAGCACCTGAAAGCCTGAACTGGGGGCTCTCATATCCCTAGAGGTGGGAATTTGGCCAGCAAGACACAGACTGTGGCTAAAGTCACCCCAGAATGGGGAAAAAAAAAAAAACCACCAAAACAACTTATTAGACTAATTAAAAGTAAAGCAGCCCTAAATTCAGGATTCTGCTTGCTGAGAAATTTCATCTTCAGCTCCTGACTCAAATCTCTGGTTTTTCTCACTACCAGCTCAAAGAAGAGCAAGAGCCCAAGTAAGGAATGAAAAAGGAATTAATTGAAGGAGGACAGCATTTATTTGATTTTTGAAAAAACACCTCTCAGTGATACTTAAAGATGGGTCTCTTCAGTAGAGTTTTGCAAAGAACAGAGTTTTTATTTGGGTTTATTGTGTTAATAATTGAGGGGACACTGAATGATAAACCAAAATGAGCTCTCATAACTATGGCCCAACCTATTTGATAATGTCCTCTCCCATTTCCATGACTTCATCATCACTCATTGCATTATGTCTAAACATAGACTATAAACTCTCCATAATTTGGTTTACAAAGCATTATGCATATTTAGGGAGCTATCTAAATAATCTTAAATTAAGTTACAAAGCCAAGGGAAGAGCCAAGTCATGCCCTCACACACACAGGGCTGCCAGGAGAAGATGGAAAACCTCAAGTGACCCAAAACCACAAAATTTGGTTTTGACACACATCTGTTGCACACTCATCACCATCTGACAAATAATAACCATAAATATGATAAAATCTATCAGCAGTAAAGGGTTATCTGAGTACCAAGCCATGCTCAATACCCCAAACCATGCTGGGAAACAGTTCTGCCCCTAAATCCCCCCACAAAATCCTCTCCAGGGAGTGGGAAGAGGCTGAGCAGGAGATAAAGACACCCTGACATGTCCTGTTCTTAGGGGTTTTTTCAAGGGACAGCACTGAACACAACATCCCAAAAGCAGCCAGGCAGCAAAAACCCCATGAGCAACCTCTGGTATGGGGGGAATTTGGGGACATGAGCACAGAACTGCACAGTGCAAATCCTCCACATTTCCACTGGGAGGAAAGTATTATTCAAGGATTATTTTAAAGCAGTTTTTATCATCAGCAGAACAGATTCTGCACCTCAAAGTAGTCTCTGTATTCAGAGGACTGAAAACCTTGAATCTTTCCATGCAGTGCTGGGGGTGGAAACACATAATTCACAGAAAAACCATTTCAATGTGCAAAATTCAAAACTATGAAAAACCAGAGGAATTAAACCTGTGCCTTAAGAAAGGACTTAACCTTAAAAGGGCAGAAGCTTCAAGTTGTTTTGGGAAACCAGTGAGGAGTATTTGCAACTATACAGCATGAGGAATTTGGCAGGAAAGCTTGTTTAAAGGATGGTTTGCTGCCTTGGAAAGATTTTTGTTTAAAAGAACAATTTAAGATATTAAAATACAGATGGGCAAGTGAAAAACCTCCACTCTCCTTAGGTGTTATCTGGCCAAAATGTTCTGAGTCCACCAGATAGTTCTGGTGAGGAGCAAAAAGAATTTGATAAGCATTTACCTATTGTGGTATCAAATCACATGAGGAAGGAAAAGAGGGATATTTCCTTAGAACTCAGGATCAGCCACTCTGAGGAGAGGGATGCTGGATGCACACAAGGTTTGATCCAGCTCAGTAACTCTACCAGCTGACATGCACTTCCTTAAAAATAAAAAGCACAAATATGCACAAAATGTGCTCAGTTTGACACATGGAGAGTGAGAGAACCTGGAATAATTTTCCACACAATTTTTAAGCAACCATATTTAGACAACCTCTTTCTCTGAAACCGTTTTTCCCACAAAAGTTTTTGTCTCTAAGTGTTGAAAAAAAAGGAATAAATAAGATCTTTCCCAACCCTACCTTCCATGACGTAGACCAGGGAACCCACATCTCCCTCCTTGATGATGCAGCTGTCCTTGCCATACTCCACGGGGTACATACAATCCACAATCTCCTGGATCTGGGACAATTCCAGGTTCTTCATGAAGTCATTGTCAAGGATTGCTTCCTTTATTAGCTCCTTGGACCTGGGGCACAAAAAAATTTAAAAAAAAAAAAAAAAATCAGTGTTTTCCCTAAAAATGTGCTGACAAGTCAAAGAAAAAAATTACAGAGATGTGAACTTGCAGTTATTTTTTGTAAATAAGCTTTAGACACATCCAGCATTGAAATAAAAATAGATCTTGTGGAGTTGCAAAATCCTCTTTCAGCTACAAGTTTCACATCTACAATAACACGGCTACTTAGAATATCTTCCATACACAAAACTGAAAAGAAGCACAAACAAGAAAGTAACAGATTTATTACTTGGTTTATTATGTTTCCTATTAACTATACAAACTGGAGCACACCAAATGGTGAAACTGCACAGATTTTCTGAGTACTTATATTATAATCACTACAGGAGTCACTTGGCACAAAATTCCTCAAGTGTCCACTTGTGCAGGTGGACAACTGAGAATGTTAT
Organism: Cichladusa arquata; assembly: GCA_026413545.1. NCBI lineage: Eukaryota > Metazoa > Chordata > Aves > Passeriformes > Muscicapidae > Cichladusa > Cichladusa arquata. The sequence goes on along the minus strand of JAOTQP010000304.1, from coordinate 3,423,966 downwards.
GTCCTAATCTGGACCAAAACTAAAGCTCCTGAAACACCTCCAGGCTGGACAGCAGCTCCTCAGCCCTTCATTCCTCATTCCCTGGGGGCTGAGCTGTTCCCAGCCCCCTGCACAGCCTGAGCAGTCAGGAGGGTTTTATCTGGTGGAAAGATGAATGTGAAGCAAAGTTGTCAAAGAAAAACACTTTAAGGGGTCGTGTCTGCTTGAAAGTGGGACTTGAGGAGACCCAAACCAGCCCAGCCTTGGGGATACCACAGTCCCACCCACTGCAGAACCAGCTTGGTGATGTTCAAGGTTCTTTTTATTCCTTTGATGGTTTTGAGGCTGTTTGAAATACAGCTCGTTCCACTGGACACCAGAGGCCACCAGAACTGACCCTGCTGAAGGGCAGGAGGGGACAGGACCAGGCTGCCCAAGGACAAGGTGGGCTCAGGGTGCCACAAAACCACTCCTGAGAGTCGGAATCTGCCTTCACACCAATCCCTGACTGCCACTCCAGCCCCTCCTGTGTGCAAATAAGGACCCCCAGGAAAGCCTGCACCTGGGGGATGCCTTCCTTTCAGCAGAGCTGGGGATTTGTAAGGCTCACCAGGTGCTGCATAACCCCATTTCCTCACCCCACTTCTTGTGCCAAGCCAGAGGATGCTTCCCCTGCTGTGCCTTGATTCAGCTCTTGACTGCTCTTCTGGTCTCAGCCACCCCAAATCCTCATAACAACGAGCTCGTTATTATTGCTGCCCAACTGCTCACCAAAGAAAGCCTAATTAAAGCTTTTGTGTTCATCATGTCAACCTGCATTCCAATTCCAGCCATTTCTTTCATTCCAAGGCTCCTCATTGACTTCATTTCTCCTTGATAAAGTCAGGCTTTCAAGTGGAGTTGCTGCAAAAATACCCAAAAAGACTGTGGGGGATTCCTGGCCCCAGTCAAACTTCCCTCTGGATGTAGAGATCCTCAGTACAAAACAATGCTCTCCTTATTGGAACTGAACACAGGAAGGGATTTGAGGAGGAGTTGGGAAATGTGGTCCAAACAACAGCAAAGGAACAGGAAAACTCAGGTGGCATCAATGAGCTTAAAGGTCTTTTTCAACCCTTGTGATTCTAGTTGGGGGAGAAGCAGTGAAACAGAGCCAGTGTGAACAAACCTAGGGAATTCAAGAGCTTGATAAAGCTATCAATATTATATTATTATTAATAATAATAATATAATATAATATCAGATGTGTAAGAGAATATCTGAACCACCTGATTTAGTCTCTGTCCTCAACACAGGAATATCAGAGGAAACTCAGATGCCCCCAACTCATCCAAACCATTTTAACCACTCCACAAAATACATCATCATGAAGGAAAACGTGCTGGCTGGGACATCAGTGAAACACAGCTTCATCTCTGCCACATCTGAGCATCCTAAAATTAATTACCCACATGGAAAGGGCTGGATAGTAAGTCAGTCATGCTTGAATGTGAGCAAAATAGGCTTTATCAGTAGAGATAATTGGTTAAGATGAGACTTTGACTACAAAGCCTGTGAGAAAAGCACCTCCAGCTGCCCTTAAACAGTGCTGGCTAGAGGAGCAAAACCGCCTTGCAAGCCAGCTGCTTATTTATGAGAGTATTTCTTGGAATCCCAGACTGCTTTTGGTTGGAAAAAACCTTAAAAATCATCTCCTTCCACTCCTCCCACCACAGACTAAACCATCCTCCATAGTTTGGGAGCTCCAAACCCTTCCAGCAGGAAATATTCCATCCATCCTTTAGCATCAAGTAAGAAAAAAAAAAGATGAGTTTGACACACTTGAAAACAAGTTGGTGCTAAAAATACGATGTCAGAGCTACAAAGAGAGCTCCTCTATTGTTCCCTGAGAGAGAATATTCGTCACTCTTAATAATTCAGAAAAATTATTCATGCACTGTGACTTGCCAGTCCCACACACTCGCACATGCCAGGCCTTCAGCAACTTTCACATTATTTTATTATTATTATTATTAGCTTTTATTTCCCTGTAATTCACAGGTGCCATGTCAGATAAATAGGCTTTTTTCTATTGTGTTTATTCTTATGTACAATCCCAGGTGGGAAAAGCCCTGCCAGACCAAGTCCAACCTGTGCCTAATCCCCACCTTGTCACCAGCCCAGAAACACATGAACCTCAGAGCACATGAATTAACTCCTAGTTCCCAATTACTCCATAACAAATGCTTCTCCAAACCAAGCCATTCCTTAATCATCATCATTATTTCAAATTAGCAGCTCTCTCACACATGTGAATACAGGAATCTGCCCAGTAATTCAGAATAAAAAGTATTTTAAATGGTTAAAAATCTCACTCTTGCTTTAAACAAGATACAGCTGTTCCATTACCTCTTATTTTCCACCACTGTTTCTTCTCTGCTTTCTGGTTCAGGTTTCTAATAGGAACAACACACAAACAAAATAACCTACAACATTTGTAAGGCAGCAGGACCGTTTCCAAATGAGCTTGTCTGAAGGAGGAGGATTTCCATGAATATTTACTTAGCACTGGAGTGAATGTCTCTGCCTTCAGAGGGTCACTCAGAGCAGAAAGCAGTTATTGCCATCTCTCCTCTCCAGAGCAAGCAGCCTGGCACCAAGCCATCCCTGTTTTCCTGAAAGATTAATGACCAAATGTGCTGGAGACTTGATGAAGAGTTTAAAAAGAGGGCACAATCCTCTGCGATACATCCTGTCCCAAATCAGTTTAGGTCCATCACGGTAATTAATAAGGCAACAGGAGGAAGAAGCTAATTGCATTCGAATTTGCAGAAGTCATGCAAAAAGAACCTTAACAAATACACTTAGTGCATAAAAACCTGGCTGTGCTGCCTCTCAGGAGCAGAGCACACAGAGGGGTGTCCATCCACACACCTTCCAATGCTGTGCTGGGGGGACTCTGCTTCCCCAGCATCCCCAAAAAGCCAAAGAAATTCAGTTTTTTGTCCCAGCAAAGAGAAGCTGTGTTGAGCTGTGGACAGCCCTGTGTTAAAGATTTGCAGTGGCCATAAAATGCTGAAATTCAAACCCTGCTATGAACACCCACTGGCACAAAGGCAGGAGATAAATAAAAACATTGGTTTGTAGCAGATGGGAAATAAAACTCCTGAGATGCATCCAGAGCAGTGTGGGGAGCTTGAGAGAGGGGGTGACTCTGCCACTCTGCCCCTGTGCTCAGGTGAGACCCCACCTGCAGAGCTGCCCCAGCACAGGAGGGACCTGGAGCTGCTGGAGAGAGTCCAGAGGAGGCACCAGGATGATCAGAGGGATGGAGCAGCTCTGGGAGAACTGGGTTTGTTCAGCCTGGAGAGGGAAAAGCTCCAGGGAGACCTCAGAGCCCCTGCCAGGGTCTAAAAGGAGAGCTGGAGAGGGACTTGGGACAAGGGATGGAGGAACAGGACACAAGGAATGGCTTCCCACTGCCAGAGGGCAGGGTCAGATGGGATATTAGCAAGGAATTGTTCCCTGGGAGGGTAGGGAGGGGCTGGAATGGAATTCCCAAAAGAGATGCAGTTGCCCCTGGATCCCTGGCAGTGTCCAAGGCCAGGCTGGACAGGGTTTGCAGCACCCTGGGACAGTGGAAGGTGTCCCTGCCCATGGAAGGGGTGGCACTGGATGGGCTTTGAGGTCCCTTCCAGCCCAATCCTTTCTGGGATGCTTTGCATCCCAAATTAATCCACAGTGCTTTGCAATGCACACAGTAAAACACCCGACCCTGCAGCACAGTCTGTTGTTATCCCAACAGCAATTCCCATTTTCCAAGGAACACAATAAATGCTCATCCCAGGCTCTTCCCACATAGCAACAAAAGCCATATTCCCTGTGCTGGGTTTGCACCTTCCTGGCTACCCAGGAATCATTCCCCAGGGAATCTGCTGCTGGCAAGGGCTGAATAAAAACAGAGGTAACTCAGGAAAAACAGAAGAAATCAAGAGCTCAATTTAAGAATTAGTGACAATTCTGAACTCTAGGGTGTTCAGCACCACAGCTTTGCAGGAAAACCATTTGAAACTACCAGTAAGAAAAATGAAAACCAATGTACTGGTTGGAGAGGCTGGGAGATGCCTGCAAAAAAGGGGAAGAAAAAGCACACTTTGGAGTGACAAAAACAAGCAAGACCATTTCTTTAGCTGTTTCCATCTCAAACCCTTCAGCAAAACTTTTCAATATGCCAATACTAATGGGGGGAAGGAGTATTTTTTTCTGGAGTTTCCCCTATCAGAAATTAACAAATACTACTAATAACCTCAATCTCCATATTTAGGAGGGAAACATCCACAGGAACTTGACTAAGCAGACAGAAAGTTTACAGCAGTAAAAATACAGGGCCCTAGGAGATGAGAAATCCTTATTTACTCACACAATAAACCTTGCTCAATCCTACTACAATCAGTGTTGCCTTTTTGAGCTGGGTCATCACTGCTGTAAAAATCCAAATTATTTGTAGAAACTCATGCCCAAAAGCACTATTTTTTGGGACCTTCCATACCCCTGCCCAAGGAATTAAGTTGATTTCAGAAATAAGAAGCATGGAAAAAAAAATGCAGCCTCTGCCCCCAAATCTGACAAGGGATACAAGAATCCAGCCAATCCTTACAACAACCGTCTGTTTAAAAACCACACCGTGAAATGTTTAAAAGTGTTTACTTCTACAAAATCTGGCCATGGAAAAAGAAAAAAAACCCAACCTTCCTTAAAAAGGGAAAACACAGCCAAGGATTGCTCCTGCTCCAGCTTCCCTGGAACCATCCAGCAGGATACAGATAGACAGCAAGAAGTGTTAGATAGATTTATTTTTTTTAAGCTGTCCCCAGACATACCTCACTTTTCAAAGGGGGTGCCCATTCCAAGTGGCATGAAAAGCAAAGGTTGCAAGTTGCCAGCAGGGTTGAGGAAGCTTTTTGCTCAAAGCTCACCTCTGTAGAGCTTCTAACTCTGTTTTAAGCCCTTGTGTAGTTCAAAGAGCAGGCAAGACTTCAACACACTCAGCTCTGCTCTGCAATAGAATCCCAGAGTGGTTTGGGTTGGAAAGGACCTTAAAATCACCTCTGTCCCCCCGACTTTGGGCTGTGCCAAACACCTTCCACTGTCCCAGGCTGCTCCAAGCCTCATCCAAGCTGGCCTTGGACACTTCCAGTGATCCAGGGGCAGCCACAGTTTCTCTGTGCCAGGGGATCTCCACCCTCACAGGGAAGAGTTTACTCTGCCTATAGAACCTGAATTTCCTCTCTGGCACTCTGAACCCATTCCCCTCATCCTGTCACTCCAGTTCCTGATGCAGGGTCCCTCTCCAGCTCCCCTGTATCCCTTCAGACCCTGGAAGGAGCTGTGATGTCCCCACACAACCTTCCCTTCTCCAGGCTGAGCAGCCCCAGCTCTCCCAGCCTGGCTCAATAACGAAGCTGCTCCAGTCCCCTCAGCAACTCCATGGCATCCTCTGGACCTGCTCCTAAAATTCCATGTCCTTATTTTGTGAGCACCAGAACTGTGCACAGAATTCCAGGTGAGGTCTCACAAGAGCAGAGTAGAAGGTGAGACTCTCCCACTCCCCTGCTGCCCACACTCTTGGGCTGCATGGGAAAAGCACATTGGTATAATCAATATTTTAAAGGTAATTGGGCACCAGCCTTACCTCTTGCTGTGCATATCCTCGCCTAGAAGTCAGAAAAAGAAAAGAAATATATTAGTATAATGCTGTGAGCACAAAGATGCCCATTGCCATTCTTGCTGGAGAGGGGTGAAAGAGAATGTCATTAGAAATATAATTAGCATGGAAAGAAATACATATCTCTAATACCGAATATGTTTTTCTTTTGGTTTGCTCTGGACACGGGGATTCTTGCATGGGAAAGGTTGCAGAAGATTTGGGATCTTTTCTTGCTTTAGACTGTGAATGGATGAGGAGAAATCCCCAGAGAGCCAGAGCATCCAGAGAGACTCAGCACCAGGAACGGGGAACTGGGAGAGGCCCTGCCCCATCCCCTGCCCTCTGTGCCACCATCCACAGAGGGACCTGTTCCCTCACACGTCTGCTCAACAGTGAAACAACTTCCCCTGCTCCTGGACTATCTGCATCCATCAGGAATCGCCCTGGAGCTTGTATTACTAATTTCTTGTACCAACATTACTCTTCCAATTACACCTTTCCTAACATTTGCTCAGTGGAAGGGAGGTAGATCCCTTTTTTTTTTTTTTTTTTTTTTTTTTTTTTTTTTATA
>JAOTQP010000304.1:3401197-3411373 GCA_026413545.1 Cichladusa arquata | reverse complement strand
CCTGGCTGTCCCCTCCTGTCAGGGAGTTGTGCAGAGCCAGAAGGTCCCCCCTGAGCCTCCTTTTCTCCAGGCTGAGCTCCTTTCCCAGCCCCCTCAGCACCTTGTCAAGGGGTTCACATTGCAGACCCTGAGCAAGTTTTGGAGATCACTCACTACGGACTTTAGGACAACTGTGACCTCCTGGGGTTACAGCCTGGCAAGTCAGAATCCCAGAATGGGATCCACTGAGGTTTTCCCAAGGGAAAGCTCTCCCCTTTACAAACAGGGCCATTTCAAGGGGAAACAGGAGCAGCACTTGTGTGTGGAGGACAGACAGCGACAGGAATTAAGGAATGTGGCTCTTCTGCCTCCCTCAGCAAGCCAGGAAAGCCCCAAAATTTACAGTTCAAATGTGCTGCCATGCTGCTGCCCAGGCCCTCAACAGAAAACCTTTGGTTCACAGTAAAGTTCCAAATAGGGCACCAGAGAGAAGAACCACATCTTGAGCCTGAGAAGTGTGACAGCAAAAATAAGCCAGAGGAGGGCAGAGAATTAAGTTACCTTTATCTGCATCACATGAGCAGAAAACTAAGTTTGCTCCCATAATGTGCTGCTGAGATTGCTCTCCTTCCCTTGCATTACTATCCTGCACTTAACTCTCCCCTTTCCCACCACCCTCATGTCTCATCACCTTCCCACACCATCTCCCAACTCCAAAATGCTTGTTCCCATTGCAGCAGCTCTGACTCGTGCTCCTTTTTCATCTGAGTGCCTCATTTGATACTCCTAGTGCAGAGCACCACGGATTTCTTTTTCCTTCCACCATCCTCCCAAACCCTTTCTCTTCTCCTGCAAGTCTCTGCCCCTTGCTATTTCACTGCTCCCACGGGGCAGTTGGACAAATATCAGCCAAAATAAATCAGAAAGCTGAGCCCCAGGCCAGGAGAAATACCCAGGTTGGAAAGGAGCTACAAGGAGCCAGAAGGACCCCAAGGGTTAATGTGGCAGAGGAGGAAAAGGAGGAAGTAAATAGCAGATGTGCCTTGCATCAAATGTGGTGGGATATTGGGAAGGAATTGTTCCCTGGGAGGGTGAGCAGGCCCTGGCACAGGGTGCCCAGAGCAGCTGTGGCTGCCCCTGGATCCCTGGCAGTGTCCAAGGCCAGGTTGGATGGGGCTTGGAGCACCTGGGATAGTGGAAGGTGTCCCTGACCATGGCAGGGGTAGCACTGGATGGGCTTTAAGGTCCCTTCCCACCCAAACCCTTCAGTGATTCCATGATAATGAAGAAAGAAAAAAAAAAAAAAAAAAACGCAAAAAAAGCAGAACAGGACATCAGTGCACCACAAGGAGACAGAAACAGTGTTTCTTCCATTACAGCACATGTGGGTTTCTAGGGAAACAGTTCCTTTCCTCTGTCCCAAATATTTCCCAGGACTAGTAAAGAAACCTTGTTCACCTTCTGAAAGGCACTGCCACAACCCTTCCACGTTCTGAGTCTGTTCCATGCTCTGCAGGCTGCGTTGAGGAAATATTTACATGAAGGAATACACAGAAAGAGCTAAAAAGAGGTGGAGAAAACGTTCCTGCCAAGGAGCAGAGTTATTTCTGTGGAGGAAACAGGAACTACTGGAGGGAACTGAAATAATTCAGATCCAGTTTAATCCCAACAGGCCCAAAAAGTGTCATTTGAAATTTAAGTGCATTTTAAATATAACAATTCTTTTTTAAAGTCAAGCAGGCACAAGCTGTTTGCATAAATGCTAATGTCCCATTTATTCAGGAGTACAGGTGACTGGAAAGATCAGCCCAAGCCTGTGTTAAACACTGAACAATGAAGTTAACTGGCACAGGAATTCTTGGAAAACACACCTTCCTTCAGTGAGTTTAAGGAAAATAACAGTCCAGCCTTTCAAGTCAATGAGAAAACAGCACAACTTTGAGCATTCTTTTTTAAAATCTAATTCAGCCTGTTCTCCCAAACAGCAACAGCAGCCAGAGCTAAATGGAAAACTCAAACCCAAAGAAAAGCAGCCAAACCCTGTGTGGGTCCTTGTTCATCCTGGGGCCTGCACTTCCACGTCTCCTTTTGCAGCAGGTTTGAAAAATCCCTTCTTTCCAATGGAATTCAGTTTATTTACCCCTATTTCACCCACAAAGATCCACTTTATCTGAAATGAAACACCTCTGCTCACATAACAAAGCGTTTCAGGCAGCTGGGATGCACAGGCAGATTTTGGACAAGTATTTTAGTTGTGTCCCTACGAGACAGAATGAGAAGAACTCCTGGGATTCTCCATTATGGAACACTAAGAAGAGGAATCCACCTCTTCCAGCTAAGGGAACTGGGACATTCTGCTACACTTTGCAATGCCAGGACAAGGGGGAATGGTTTCCCACTGCCAGAGGGAAGATGGGATATTGGGAAGGAAGGTGGTGAAGCCCTGCTTAGAGAGACTGTGGCTGTCCCTGGATCCCTGGCAGTGTCCAAGGCCAGGTTGGACAGGGCTTGGAGCATCCTGGGATAATGGAAGGTGTCCCTGCCCATGGCAGGGGTGGCACTGGATGGGCTTCCAACCCTAGAAATTCCATGATTTTCCCCATCTATTCCAATAATAAAATTACCAGGTCTTTAAAACCCGCAGCCCCCGTGTCCTTCAGGTGCAGTGGTTCTAAATGAGTGCTAAACACAACATTAAGATTTAAATTCCCATGGTCTTCCCCTCTTCAGTGTGTGATTCCAGCAGTTGGCAGCTTTCACTTCCCATCACAGAACCACAGGCTGGAAAAGCCCTCTAAGATTGAGTCCAACCATCAGCCCCACACCACCACATTCACCAAATGCCCCCAAGTGCCATGTCCAGGCCTTCCTTGGGCATCTCCAGGGATGGGGACTCCACTACCCCCCCAAGCAGCCCCTTTCACAGTTTCCACGGAGAAGTTTTGCCTGTATCTAATCTAAACCTCCCCTGGCACTGTTTGAGGCAAACCTCACAAGGTGCTCAACCATCCCAGCATTTCCTTCCTCCCAAACTCTAACTCTTGCAGGAGACCTCAGGAATACAACACTTTCCACCTGCTCGTTTCATGGATCTGCTTTTTTCTTTTTTTTTTTTTTCTTTTCTGGGAGCCATCCCAAAAAGCTGGTGTATGTGGTGCTATTCTCTCCAAATCCTACTTGGACAAATTGCCTGCCTGCTCAAGGAATAAAATCTAACAATTCTTTTCTGTGCTGGTTAATAAATCTGCATGCTGCTTTCAGGGTTTTGGTTGGTTTTTTTTTTGTTGTTGTTTTCCAATAGGGAGACAAGGCTGTTCTATTTATAAAGGTCAAGTAAATTGTGTGCAGTCTGTGGAGCCTTAACATCTCTGTGTTATTAAAACAGAATATTTCATTTAAACAGCCTCTTTCAGAGAGAAAGAGAAATTTCTCCCAATAACATCTCTTCCTCCCTCCATTCTCAGTTAAGGTCTGTGCACACAGAGGAGAATGCAAGTGTTTGTTCCTCACTTGAATTATAACAACTATTATTTTTTCAACACTCTATAACACTTTTACAGGTTGTTTGGATAAGCCACAGCCATAAATCCTGCTCGGCTGTCACACCAGGAAAAAGCCTGGCATTATCTTATGGGCAGGGAGAAAAGCTGCCAGGAACAGCAAAGGGGGCTGGGGCTGAGGAGGGGCTTAAACAAGGTTTAAGAGGCTTAACCTGGACAAAACCATTGCCTTCAGACATATCTCTGCCATCTTCCTGTACTGGAATGGTGTCCTGAGGGACTGCCACTTCCATATGAATTTCACATGAGGTCAGACAAGGATTCAAGAGCTGCCAATGCTCACACCCCCCTCAGTTCTGTGAGAAGCAGCAGACTAGTTTAATCTTTATCCATTTATATATCCACTTAACTAAACAGGTTTTTAGTGGTCAGAGTGGTGATTATGGCACAGCAAAATGGGGCAGACAGCTTAAATCCGAGGTGACAGTACCTGTGGAGCTGCTGGCACTGCACAAAGCCCCCAGGAACACAGCAAACCAAGGAGCAAACACAGAAATCCCATCAAAGCCCATCCCAATCACAGCATTCCCAGCTGAACGCTGTGCCTTGCACTGAAAGCACAGAACAGCAGACACTCCTCAGCTGGACCTGCACAGGAACCTGAATTCTTGATGGTATTTTTGTGTTTGATGATCTCCACCGTGGGCTGGTGGGTGGCTGAGAGCTGAGGGCTGTCCTGTGCCACCGAGCCAACATCAAAGAGCACAACCAAAAACAGAGCAAGCCATCTCCCAAGGTTGGTTATCACTCTCTCACCCAGAGCAGCCCAGAGAAGTCTGTAAAGGCAGGACCAAGAAGTGCCAGGCAGAATTAAATCCCTGCAGGTGCTCTAATTCCATTTTTCTGGACAGATATGCCCAGCACTGCAAGCTGGAAGCTGAGCAGCAGAAACCCCAAGTGACCAGCTCTGCCCCCCAGCAATCAAGCTGGGCTCCACAAAACCTTTAGATTAACAAAAACAAAACAAAACAAAAAAACCCTCATAAAGTTTTTAACCTGAGCTTTAAGTATTCCAAACTGTTCACATCATTAGCACACCTCTAACAGACATAAACCCAATTTTAAAAATTGCTGTGTGATTTACTCTCAGGTTACTAGGAAAATAAAGCCTTAAACAAACCTGTCATTAACCTATATCTGCATTAACATTTGCTCTTTAGGTGGAAATTTGTGGAAAGCTTTCCTGCTTGTGAAAATCAACATCCCTTAAATCAGAACACTGGAATTTTAAGTGTCCTGTTTTCATTAAAGACTGTGCCCTGCTATTTAATCAGGAATTAAAAGTAATTTCTAATCACCAAGTGCCCGTGCTTATGAAGCAATGATAGTTAAGGCATTCTCTGGGACAGAAAAACTCATCAGAATTGAAAGTCAGACAGATCAAAGCCTGCAGTGATGGGCAGAGCAAACCTTGTGCTGACCACAATTCTCTCCTCCTCAGATACAGCACTGGGTGCCCCAAACTCCCCATCTTGTCATAAATTAGAAGGCAAAAAACATATGAACAGCATAAGTATGTCTGAAGAGGAGAAAATAAAGGAATAGATGAACTTCCTACTGCTCTCTGGCCACCCCTGAGGCTGCAAGCAGCACTTCAAGCAGACTAAAGAAATTCTGGTCGTCAAAGGCAGCAGAGGAGTGTTGTGATCTGCACACTCCCTCTCCTAATCTGTTCTGGCAAGGCGATTACAGGAGCTGCTTCCTTTAAAAGAAGTCAAATTTATGCACACACGAATAAAGGGCTAACTGTACAATCAGTCCCAAGAGCAGTGCCAGGAAAAGAGCCTGCTGCAAGGGGAAATGGGATGCAAAATGCAGCATGGAAGGGAAGATGCTGATTTTTCAGCTGCTGCTTTATATGGATCAAAAAGACCACAGTAGTCACAGAATTCCAGAATGGTTCATATTGGAAGAGATCTTAAAGCTCATCCTGCTACAGGCAGGGACACCTTCCACTATCCCAGGCTGCTCCAAGCCCCATCCAGCCTGGCCTTGGACACTTCCAGGGATCCAGGGGCAGCTGCTCTGGGATCCTCTTCCAGTGCCTCACCACCCTCACAGATGCTTGTCAAAGGCTGCTGAACAAGGTGATGTATTTTAGATACAGGGAACAGGAGTCTTCACTCCTCTGAGCCATAACCAAGCCAAAAAATCTCTTTAAAACCCATAGAAGTTTAATAAGTTCCAAATCCCTGAATTAAGTATTTTTTTAGGCTTTATCAACTGTAAATACATCAGCTCACAATGAAGTTTGCAGTGGGTGTATTATTCCCAGAGAGATAAATGCTGTGATAGAGGTTGGTAAAGGCCTCCATAAGAGTTGGACACCATGGAAATGAATTATCTGCAGTTCTCTCCTTGCTGGGTCATTGATGACCTGAAGAAACTCTTCCCTGTGAGGGTGGGAAGGCCCCTGGATCCCTGGGAGTGTCCAAGACCAGGTTGGACAGAGTTTGGAGCACCCTGGGACAGTGGAAGGTGTCCCTGCCACAGCAGGGGTGGAACTGGCTGAGCTTTAAGGTCCCTTCTACCCCAAACCATTCTGGGATTCTTTGTTGTCACAGCCTTTGAAAAATTGCCAGGAGCCTTTGAAAAACAAACCAGACATGCCCCCCAAAACTGCAGAGGCAGCTGATTTCCCCTGTCACACCCTTCCTCTGGGCAGTGCCATCTGGAGCCTCCAGGGCTGAAGTTCCTCAAACTTCCAGAAAATTGCTGTTCTGGCTTGGTGTCCCCCCTGCCCTTTCATTGCCCAAACTTCTCCTATTTTTGCTTTTCCCACTTTCTCAGCTTTTCTTTGAATACCTTGAACCCTCTTACCAGAAGGACATTGTGGAACAAAGGATAATCTCAGCCAAGAGTGGCTGGGTGCAGCCTGTGTGTTTTGCTTCATTGTGAGGCTTAGACTTCACAACATTTTTGGGCTTTTTCAATGAGACAAAAATTGGGTCTCCTGGAGGTTGTTTTGTGTGGGTTGTGTCCTTTGGATGGAATCTGGGACCTCTGTTTGCCTTGGCTGGGGAGGCAGAGTGAAGCCCTGGGTGGGAAAATGAAGGAGAAGCAGGAATAAAATCCCAGAATGGTTTGGCTTGGAAGAGACCTTAAAGCTCATCCCATTCCACCCCTGCCATGGACAGGGACACTTCCCACTATCCCAGCTTGCTCCAACCTGGCCTTGAACCTTTCCAAAGATTAACATGTCTCCAGGAGGATGCCAGCTCTGTGTGCAGCACTTTTGGGGTGTGTCCCACCCCCTTGTACCCATCCCTCTTTTTCAGATCCCAGAAATACTCGGTGTCCCCCCCTGCCCTGCTCCTCGCCCGCCGCGGAGGCCGCAGCGTGCAAGGCATCGCTCTGTCCAAACACAGCGTGCAGGACATGGTGCAGATGATCAGATATCAACTGCTGGACACTTTTGTGAGTAAAAATAAAATCAAAATGTCCTTTTTTTCCATTGCAGCCATTTGCAGAGCCCTGATTATAGCGTGGAGTTCCACAGAACGGCCGTGGCCGCTCGTTATTTTTATCGTGCCGAGTTTGTTTGTCAATTTTATGACTTGGAGCAGGGAGTGGGGACAGAAATCTGCTGTTTGCTGTGTGGTCTTGCAGCAGGAGACCCTGGAGTTGAGGGACTGAGAGTCAGTCACCTGCTGCAGGGTGTTACCAGGGAACAGGGAATTTTTCCATGTGCTTTTTGGAGTCTCTCCCTGCTCTGCTCACATCCTCATCTCCAAGCTCACAGCTGCTCCCACACTTGGGTTCTTGGGTTGTTCTTTGGGTTGGGCAAAGACATCTCCAAGTGCACCAAAATTCCAGCTTCCCACATTCCACAGGGACACTGCAGCCTTGCTTAACCCCTGCACTCTCATGTAAGAGCAGAAAGTGGAATTTTCTCCTGTTTTCTCCTCCTCATATCCCAAATTTCTTGTTCATTTTGTCCTGCAGCCAGAAATCACTGTGCCAAATCTGCCCCAGTACCTGCAGCTTGGAAAGCCCTTCCTCATCCTGTTCAGTGCTGGTGACATCAGTCAGGTGGAAAGCAAGGAAATGCTGAAGCTGGCAAAAGGAAGACCCCAGCAGGAATTTGTGGCTTGCTGGTTGAACCTGTGAGTATTTGAAAATTTCTCCTTTCCATTAACTCACTCTGAGCCTTGCAGAAAAAAAAAAAAAAAACAACAAAACAAAACAAAAAATAAAACCCTGAGGCTGCAATTACTGAGAACACGAGCTGGTAATGTGATTATTTGGTCTGAAATCATCAGGAGTTGGGAGGTCAAACCATTGAGCAATGGTTCACTCAGTGTTCTGGGCAACTGCAAAAATTGCCTGACAAAGTAAAATTAGTAAATATTTAATTGATTGCAGAAATCGTCTTCAGTAGAGGAAAATGTCCTCTAGTCCTTGTAGTAGCTTGACCCTGGGTCTGGTGTTACTGTCTTTTTGTTGCATGTGGGAAGAAAAAAAATGGAAATTTGCCCTCCTGGAATGTCCTATGGTGATTTTCCACCAGCAATTAGAGGGGATTGACTGGGGAAATAAAGTTTTCACAAGAAGATTCAACCAGAAGCCCCATAAGTTAAACTTAAAAAATATTCAAGCAACAAAATTAAATCAAGACCTAAGATATAGAAGATTGTGGGGAAGGGGATTTTTTTAAAATCCTCCTCTTCTTAGTTGCATTTTGAATTTTTGGCCTCTGTTTGTTTTGCCCAAGCCCAGAAGAACTTCAGTGGTTTAATCATAACGTGCTTTGAAGTCTGGGAAGGGCTGTCCAGCGTGGGCTGGAGTTACTGAGGGGGAAAATGCACATGTGCTCAGAGAGAAGGGGACTGGGCTGCCAGTAATGCACCAGGAACAAGAGCCCTGGAACTTCCCCACCTACACATCTGCCTTTGCTCTGCCTTCCTGAGACACAAAAAGCCTTCCTGTGCCAGAGCAAAATGGCACTGCCACAAAACAGGGCAGAATGCCAGAGTGGTTTGGGGTGGGAGGGACATGAAAGATCATCTCATTCCACCCCTGCCATGGCAGGGACACCTTCCACTGTCCCAGATATCACATCCAGCCTGGCCTGGGACACTGCAGGGATCCAGGGGCAGCCACAGCTGCTCTGGGCACCCTGTGCCAGGGCCTCACCACCCTCACAGCCAGGGATTCCTTCCCAATATCCCATCCATCCCTGTCCTCTGGCAGTGGGAAGCCATTCCCAGGGTCAGACTTGGAGCCTTAAAACAGTGCTGGAATGTCTCAGCACCTTTGTGGGCTTGCTGTCCCTCTGTCCTTCTGTCCTCTTTTCACTCTGTCTGTGTCACTTGAGGAATTTGCCTTTCCATCCCTGTGGAATTGCTGTCACCATGGGCAGTGGCAGCAGCTGGGCTGGAAGGAGCTGGCAGCTGTCCCTGCAGGCAGGCTCTGACCCTGGGGGGCTGCAGGACCTGTCCCACTCTTGTCCCACCTGTTCCTAGAAGCTAAAGGTGGAAAACCTCTCCCACCTTCCTACAGAGTTTGTCCTGCTCAAGGATTTCTTCACATCCAGGCTGTTGTCTGCTCTCTCTCCATTGGATCCTAACAGGTTCCTTAAGCATCAAGCTTAGAGAATCCTGGAATGCTTTGGGTTGGAAGGGACCTTAAAGCCCATCCTGTTTTTCCATGGGCAGGGACACCTTCCACAATTCCAGGTTACTCCAAGCTCCATCCAGCCTGGCTTTGAACACTTGCAGGGATGATGCTTCTGCAATCCAACCAAATTGTGCTTTGCTGGGTGTGACCTAAGGGCTTTGGTGGTTTTTTTGCCTCTCAGACCTGGTGTGCTGCCAAACCTGAATCTCCTCTTCCCAACAGGAAGAAGACTCCAGTGGGATATGGGATCCTGAGGACCTATTTTCCCACCACCCCTTCCTTGCCTGTTCTCCTGTGGGTGAACCTCCATGCTGGGGGTCAGGTATTCAAGTTCCCATCAGAGCAGTCCATCACTGAGATGAACATCTTGTCATGGCTGGAGAAGCTCCAAGCAGGACTGGAGATTCCCAGCAGTAAGTGGACACAGGTTTATAACGTTCCCAAGCACACACTGTGAGCTCCAGTCTGTTTATGAGAAGATACTATGTGCAATAAATTGTCTGCCCTGGAATTCAACGATGGAAAAACCAGCTCTGCTTGTTAGAGCTGGAGAAGTACAAATAGTCCAGCCAGGAGAGAATGCCCACACTCACAAGTTTGCTTTGGGACTGTTTAATGCTCAGAGCCAAACGTGGATAGTTTGGAATTGACATCTTTTCCCTGTGATAATCCCCAAATCTGGCTGTGTTTTCCCATTCTCAACCACAGCTTGCTAATAAAAGCCCTCCCAGCTCCCAGCTGTCAGTGTAAGAAGTAGCTGCTCTTCAGGCACCTTCCTGCATTTCTTTTTGGATGGGAAAGGATAAAGAAGGTGGTGTTTTACTGGGGACTTTAGCACATAAAGGGTTGGCTTGTTCTGTGGAGCTTTTCACTGCATTCCTGGTGTCTTGATGAGCCTGATGAGGCTTTGGAGGAAGCCAGCATGGATCTGCCTTCCTCAAGAGAGCTGGAGAGGGACTGGGGACAAGGGATGGAGGGACAGGACACAGGGAATGGCTTCACTGCCAGAGGGCAGGGA
>JAOTQP010000304.1:3383484-3401097 GCA_026413545.1 Cichladusa arquata | reverse complement strand
AGGACACTCTGCTGGCTCAGGGACAGCTCGGTGTCCCCAGGATCCCCAGGACACTCTGCTGGCTCAGGGACAGCTCGCTGTCCCCAGGATCCCCAGGACACTCTGCTGGCTCAAGGACAGCTCGGTGTCCCCAGGATCCCCTGGATGAGAATTCCCTCATCCATCCCTCTGCCACCCACTCCTCAGTGACATCAGGCCTCCCTAGGACACTCCAGGAATCATGGAATGACCTGGATGCCCATCTGCTTATGGCCAACTGGAGGGGCAACAGCTGAATCCTCCTCTTGCTCAAAGGCCACAGAAGCATCTCTTCTCTTCCCACTTCCCTCTATCCAGCTGTCAATTTACCTGAAGTTCGTGGAAAATTCATTAATTTGGAGACTGCGAATCTTCCTTCAAATCTGGATGAAATTGGTCATTTGGTTCAGAAATGATTCTGAATTATCCTGACAGGTGGGTGGACACTGCACCCACCTCAGTGCTGTTTCCATGCGAAATAAATTTGAAAGCCGGAGTGCAACGAGAACATTATTAAAAAAAAAAGAGATCCTCAAGTCTTAGGAGAGTTAATTAGTATCTCACACCTGCTGTAGAACTAATTACTGATGGGCTAATTTTGGCCAGGCAGCTGGGAAGTACCGGTGATGGAAGCACAGTGGGGTTGTGATGCTGCAGGGCAGGGCAGGGCAGGGCAGGAGTGCTTCCCACAGGATCCATGGCTATGGATCACGAGGCTCTCTGCCAAGTGCAACAAGCCCAGTCCAACCTGTAAATAAAGCATTCACTTACAAAAAGAACTTGAATTTCTGAATTTCTGGTTTTTGGTTTTTTTTTTTTGTTTTTTTTTTCCAGGCTGCCTTGGGATTTAAAGTTATTGAGAAACGCTACTCTGAGATTTTTAGGGGTGTCTAAGTGATCCTTGTGGGTTCCTTCCAATTCAGGACCTATAAAGAAATCATTTTGCTTGGTTGGTCTTGGGGATTTTGTGATCCTCTAAGATCTACACTAATATTCCTTTCCCTGGATTCAGCCAGGAAGAGTCTGGAAACATGTTATTAACCAAGACTGTGAAACAAACCCTTCTAAGCCTTCTTCAAAAGATAATTCTGCAGCATTTATTACAATGTAGAATAGGAAAGAGAACTGTGTTCAGTTTGGGGGTTGTATTTTCCTCTTCAGTTCACCCACACAGAGCTGTACTCAGCTGTAAATAAAATCTCCCCAAGACCTCCTACCTGATCAGACCTTTTATTTATCATTTCAGCAAAAAACAAACCTTTTATAGAAAGATGGGAAGGATTAAAGACCAGTTAAATGTGGATTTCTGCTATTTATAATAACACGCAGATATGCCAAGGGAGGTTTGGAATCCCAGGATGGTTCAGGTTGGAAGAGACCTTAAAGCTCATCTCATACCACCCCCTGCCATGGGCAGGGACACCTTCCACTATCCCAGGTTGCTCCAAACCCCATCCAACCCAGCCTTGGACACTTCTAACTATGCTCTATTTTAACAATTTTGGGGCAATAAAATCTAATAAAACATATTAGCACAGGTAAGTGCAAAGGTGCAGCTGCTATGGCTAGGTGGGGGCAGCTTTTCCAAATTCCAGACCTTCTTTTGCTGATTATTTGTAAGAATTTGTTTTTAAAAGGGCAGGGTCTTGATATTAGGGCTGTTTTGATACCTGGGGAGTCACTCATGAATGTTACAGGTGGCTCTGAAGTGATAGATTGGCCTTAAATACTTCCTGAGGAAGCTTCCTGCTTTAGCACAAAAGAAAAGGGTGTGAACTGGCCAATTAAAATCCATCCATCTCCCAGAATTCCACAAACTGGCATTGGATCTGTTTATCATGGGCTGGATTTGTGCTGTAGTAGCTGAGGCCAAGCCTGTCACCTACAGCTGGCTCAGCTGAGTGCCCAAGCACAGCTTGGCTGCTGAGCCTTTGCCAGGTGTCCCTGCAGATCCCTAGGGATGCAGTGATTCCTTTGGGAGAGGGGTAGAGGTTACCAGGATGTTGGGAATCCTTGATTCCCATCCTTCCCAGCTTCTCCTACCATCCTACCCACTTTCCCTGCTAACTTTTTTCTTCTCCTAGGGACAAATATTCCTCACTTCCAACCCAAACTGTTCTGTGATCCCATGTTATTTCCCATGGAGGAACCAGCAGCACTCAGATGAATGTATGTCACAATCTCGGAGTAAAGAATTTCCACACCCCTCCCTCCAAATCCCTAAAAGGCAAACCATGCTGGGAAGGAAGCAGAGGCATCAAGGTGACACATCCTGCAGCAGCAGCAGGTGGGGGGGTTTCACTGCCTAAAACCCAGCAGCTTTGCTGTCTGTTCCTTTTATACCCTTCCTTTAACAATCACGTGTTAGTTTGAGGACTCCCAGTGAATTGGGAAGGCTGAAAAGCTGTGTCAGGACCAGAGCAGCTGCTCAAATCACTGTGACCTCCCAATTTGTGGAGCACTTTGCCCCCTGCTACCCCAAACTCATTTGGGACAGGGAGCTCTTCAGCTGCCTTCCACTCCCAGCAGAGTGGGAGTGGTGCTCTGGATTTGGTGAAAGATGCACCTCCTGCCTGTGGGCTGCTCTTTCCTCCTGCCCCCTTGGGGATAGATCCCATTTTTCACCAGGGTTCCCATCTTTTGTTTTCCAGGAAGGTGTGTTTTAGCCAATGCTCTCTGCACATTCCCAGCAGGAGGATGATGATGGTGGGTATCTCTGTAAAGGCAGGAAGGGAGCAAATCCTCCTCAGATACACCAGGACAGGGCTATTCCATGAGCCTGGGCTGTAAATTGTCATCCTGGCACCTTAGCTGGGCTGGGCAGCATAATGGCAGTGTGGCCCCCATGTATGTCTCCATCCCTGTCTCTCCTGCCCTCTCTCACCTTTTGGGAGGAAATGGAGGAGGAGGCAGTGGTGGAGCCAAGAATGAGAGCCCTGTGATCACCACTCCCCTCCCTGTGCTTCTCCTGGCCTTAATAATCCCTCCCACGCCCCCCTCCACCTTCAAGGTTCCTGATGTCTCCTCAGAATTCCCATCTTCAGCCCCCATTTATTTATACATTTTCAGCCTGCAAGGCAAAAATGTACAGCAGCAAATTAAACTGCTGGGAGAGACAACTATTTATTATTCTTGGCTTGGTGATGGGGCAAAGTTTTGAGTTTATCCTTTGTGTTCCTCATTTAAACCATGGTGATGAATCAGCATTGAGCAATTTGTTTCCCCCTCTCTCCCTAGGACTAGCTCTGTGTGATGCTAAATCTGAGCAAAGCCTCAGATTTAGCTCAATATTTGATATATTTAAAACCTGCACTTTCCTTTTTCATTAAAAGAGCCTCTCACCCGCATTCCTGAGATAACAACTTGGAATAAAGTAGCTCTTTGTGAATGCTGCGAGAGCGACGCTGTCTAGGTCTGATGTCTGAAATGTAACACATTAAAAAATAATCATCTTTCTAGCCGTGCAGAATTAATCAGATTAAATAATGATCTCAATACAATTTCCCTGGTGACCTTTATTGAGGAAAGAAGAAATTTTTCCTGATATACTAAAAATGAGCATGGCAAAGCAGCATTTCTCATCTTTGGTGTTGTCATTCTCTCTAAACTCTTGAAACAAATCTAAATCTCTCTCTCCAGCACTACAACATTGAGTTCTGCACCATTCTCTAGAAGCATCCCATCCCTGGAACCCCAAAAATCTGCCCCAGAATCTCTGCCTGGATTTCTGTAGCATGCTCAGGAACACCTGCCCTGGGAACAGCCCCAGGCCTGCTCTCACATTCCACTTAATTGGGTATCATGCCCACAATCTGGGAGCAGAAAACAATCTGAAATGGTAAGCACTAAAGAAGGTTAATTTTAGCTTTTTTACCCTAAAAAGATTATGTTTTCTATTCTCTAAGCATTTCAACAGAGCTTTGAAGGCACAGAGAAAGATTTTCAACAGTTTGATTCAAGATTTTGTCCTTTCTCTTAGAAGAGCTGCAGAAGAGCCACTGCAGAGAGACTTCCCTTCCCCAAACCCACTTGAGATTCCAGCACAAACAACTTCCCTGCTGTTCTCCACTCCAAGCAAAGCTTCCAGGACCTCCTGGAAGCCAAATATTGGTTAGACCCCACAGCTCTGTGCAAAGCACAGCAACTCCAAAGGAATCCCACTGCCAGAGGGCAGGGATAGATGGGATGGATATAGAGAAGGAATTGTTCCCTGGGAGGGTGGGCAGGCCCTGGCACAGGGTGCCCAGAGCAGCTGTGGCTGCCTCTGGATCCCTGGAAGTGTCCAAGGTCAGGTTGGAACTACCTTTTGCAGGGCTGTTGCTCCTGCTGGGTGACTCCTGAGAGAATTAATAGAATTTTATCCTGTAAAGAGCAACCATCATTGCCAGAAAGATAAACAACATTCCAGCTGTCCTGGCTGGTGCCACCTCAAAAGGATTGGTTTTCTCAGCTGAGTGAATTACCTGATTCTGCTCCTGTTGTTGCTACAGCTTTGATCCAGCTCCAGCTCTAGCCTGGGATCAGCTGGGCTCAGCCCAGACAGGGAAATCACTGACACTCCCTTCTTCCAGAAGTAAGGAAAAAAGGCAAAACTCAGTTCCCATCTAATGGGCTTCTGAGAGCCAGCTGCCTCCAAAATTCAACTGATAAACTGCACTGTTCTTTGGGCTTACCAAAGCTTGATGTTTAACAGTGCTTTGTAATAAATGCACCTCTTCCTCAAACTACAAATAACTCAGCAACAAGGAATCATGGAATGGCTTCCCTTGGAAGAGATCTTAAAGCTCATCTCACCACACCCCTGCCTTGGGCAGGGACACCTTCCACTATCCCAGGCTGCTCCAAGCCCTGTCCAACTTGGCCTTGGACACTTCCAGGGATGGGGCAGCTCTGCAGGTGGGGTCTCACCTGAGCAGGGCAGAGGGGCAGAATCCCCCCCTGCCCTGCTGCCCACACTGGGGGCTCAGCCCAGGGCACAGGGGGGGTTCTGGGTCCCAGCTCTCACCCACAGCACCCCCAGCTCCTTCTCCAGGGCTGCTCCAGCTGCTCATTCCCAGCCTGGATTGACCCCAGGGTTGCTTTGACCCAGGGGCAGCACCAGCACCTGGCCTGGTTGAACCCCCTGTGATTCCCAAGGGCCCCCATGGATAAGAGTTTGGGGGGGTCAGGGTTTTGTAGCTCAGTCAGCCTGTGCAGACAGGGCTAAGGAAGGACTGAAGATGGAACAAGGCTGGAGATGGGGACTGTGTGCCCAGCACTCACCTTTTCCATGTTCAGCTGGGACAGATGTCCCTCCCCTCCTGCTCCCCATCTCTCTTCTTGCAGGGAACAGAAACCACCAACAGCCAAGACATTTGCAGACAGCCCAAGAAGCAGTTTTGAGGGAGGGTCAAAAGCAGAAATCTGTTTATTTGGCACCTAAATATAGCCCAGTTAACTCAGCAAACATTTTCTCTCTACTACATTGCTATTTTGTCTGCCTGCAGAGGCTGCAAGGAACCAGCTGCAGCATCACCACTTGATTACATTCTCTGATGAGGAATTTGCTTTTGTTCCTCAGCAGAAATTTCTGCCACTACGTGCCTGTGACCACTCTCCTGAGTCTTGGGTATGAAAATTCAGTTTTCTGCTAAAGCCCCAGCAGAAAGAAGGAGCTTTTCACATCAGCCTGACACAAAGGAGCTCAGCTCAGCCATGCCTGGCTGGGAATCAAGCCCCTGATAATCAAACATCAGGTGGCTGCTCTTCCAGGCTGGCCACAGGCTGATTAATTATTTTATTCCACACCAGGTTTATTAA
The DNA here is from genome assembly GCA_026413545.1 of Cichladusa arquata. NCBI lineage: Eukaryota > Metazoa > Chordata > Aves > Passeriformes > Muscicapidae > Cichladusa > Cichladusa arquata. Next base: position 3,395,280 of record JAOTQP010000304.1, on the reverse strand, counting down.
GTTCTCTCATTCCACACCAGGTAAATTAATTCTTTCACTCCACACAACCCAGCTGCTGCTAAAAGGGAGGTTTCTCCACCAGCTGCATTCAGAATGGAGGCTGCTGCTCAGAAAAGTATGGACAGTAACCAAAAATAAGATTGGGCATTTTGAGATTCTTATTTAAAAAGCATTATAACCCTTCAGAGCAGTTTCAGGGGGGCTTTTTTTGCCTTTTTGTTACTTTTTTTGTAATAGGACTACACATCTGGACACCTGTAGCATGTAGAGGAAAACTTGTTTCCTTATGAAAATTAGGAGGGAATCACACAACCCCAGAATGGTTGGGCTGGAAGGGACCTTAAAGCCCATCTCATTCCACCCCCTGCCATGGGCAGGGGCACCTTCCACTACCCCAGACTGCTCCAAGCCCCATCCAGCCTGGCCCTGGATACTTCCAGGGATCCAGGTGCAGCCACAGCTGCTCTGGGCACCCTGTGCCAGGGCCTGGCCACCCTCCCAGGGAACAATTCCTTCCCAATATCCCATCTATCCCTGCCCTCTGGCAGTGGGAAGCCATTCCCTGTGTCTTGTCCCAAGCCCCTCTCCAGCTGTCTTGGCACCCCTTCAGGCAATGGAAGGGGCTCTAATGTCCACCCAGAGCCTTCTTTTCTAGGCTGAATCCCCAATTCTCCCTGCCTTTTCTCCCAAAAGAGGTTTCAAATGATCCATGACTGATTTTTTTTTTCCCCAGACTCACTTAAATCCAACCTTGCCTGTAGTTTTACCCTGTCAATGCAGCATCTGATTTACCCTTCAGATGAGTCCACAAACAGACAACTGACTTAACTTTTAAAAGCCCTCTCTGCACATCAGATACTCCTTAACAAGCACAGGCCATGGGCAGAACAAGAGATCTTGACTCTAAAAAAGACCAAAACACCAAAATACACGTCCACAATTCTTCTGCAGTGCTTTCACATAAATTTGCTGAGGTGGCTGCCTTTTATCCTCAATGTTTGTATTGCAGCAAAGTGCACTTGAGTCGACAAAGCAATCCCAGAGAAAATGGTGTCAGGGCACCAAGTAGCTGTGGCTGAGCAATCTCAGGCTCCCCAGCCCAAACAGATTAAGAAAAAACCCCAGCTTTTAGGTCTTCTGAAAACACTGAGCACAAGATAGGTTTAAAACGAGTAGATATTGGTGGAAGGGGAAAAAAAACCAGCTGTTGAGCAGTGAGAGATGTGCCAGCAATGGGTCTGAAGCACCAGCAAAGGATGCTCAGGGTCTGCATCCTGCAGTCCTGCCCTGCCTGTCCCTCAATGTGGAAGGGATTTGATGTCACCTGGTGGCTGCAGACACTTGCAAATTAGGGTGGGATGGTCCCTCTCATCAATTTACTGGGAAGCCACATGGAGAAAGCCAAGGCAGCTCAAAAGGAGCCAGAGAGCAAACAACCTGACAGCCAGGCAGCTTTTTTGTGCATCCTATTCTTCACTGGAACTGATAAAAATTCCATTAAGAAGCTTGGAATAAGCACGGAACATTATCTCCCCATGATATATAATTTCTTCAGTATGAGCAAAGTCACAAAATATTTCAGCTGCTGACCAAGGAAATCAGGAGAGGTAACGGAGCTGAAGGCTCCCCAGGAAGCACCTAAGCCTCAGAAGGCTCCTCCAGCATATATTAAAATTCCAAATCCCTGTGAAGATCCCATTCTGGGTACATTCCACAAGCATCCATATTTTCCACAGTTAATCTGAGCTTCTTCTTTGCCCCAGTGCCCAAGGCAGCTGTTCCAAGTCACCCTTCCCAGTTCTGCACCCTGCCAGCACAGCTTCACTGAGCTTTACCTTCTGGTCACTACATATTCATGGATTTTCCATCAATAACAACTCTGCCACAATCATCTGAATGTTGCTGAGCTGTATTTATTAGGCAGGAGTCTCCTTCAGAACCCTACAGCCAAAATGTTTGTGCCCAGCCAGCTTAAACAAATAATGTGACTGCAGCTTATAACACCTGCCCATCACAGAGCACAGCAAGAATCTTTTGTGGTGGAAAACATTGAAAAAACCATGTGGATATAGAGTAAATCTGCCATTGAAAGTGCTTTATAGCTCACAGCTGGAATTTCAGTCAAAGCAAGGAGAGGGTGGAGAGCCACCGTGCTCCAGAGGTGACATGTGAGTGACATGGACTCATGTCCCTGGCTCTGCCCTCTTTCCAGCAGGTGTCCCGAGTGTTTGGCCTCACCAAACAGCCTCAATCCCTATGGAAACTTCTCCATTTGTAGCTGCAAATAGCAAGATAATGCCTAACCCAGATTTGTACGTCCCAAGTGATGCTCTTAGCACCACACTAGTGAGTTGCCATTTGAGTTATTTTGGCTTTCAAATTAAGAAACCATTTGAAAAGATTCCTAACACCTGTTTTGTCTGTGCAAGAGTAATGGCACAAACCCAAAGAACAGAGATTTGATTGATGATCTCCCTTTTGGAGCTGCTTTGCCCACCTAGATCATGCTAACACTCATCCTTGCTTGCACAAACTCCTACGGGGAAAAACTTGGGGATTTATGAGGGAAGGGATAATTTGTTCCTTGTCATGGACAAGACACAAAGCACCTGCCAGGGTGGTTGATGAGAAGATAACAGTGCTTGCAAAACAGAAGGTGAAGCAGGCAGACATCACGTCTGTCACCTCACAGAGCTCAAAGTCACTTTTCCCAGTGCCAGATCCCAACAAACAGCAGTCAGATCCCAACAAACACACAAGCAGTCACTGTGCTCAGGTATCCCAGCTTGCTGTGCCTGCTGGAAACCCTCCTGCAGGCACAGTAACAAACCCAGCATGTGAGTGGAGGGAGAGGAGATGGATAGTTAGCATTCCCTTGGGAATCCAGACTGCGCTACAGCATCCAGCCAGAACTGGTCCAGGAAAAGGCCACAGGTGCCTTCCTGCCAAGGCAAGCTGTGATTCTGAGATACCTCTCAGAGGCACTTAGACAGCAGCAGAATGTCACCTGGATGTGTGCAAGAACAGCTGTTCCAGCTGTGCCCCTCCTGCAAGCAGGGGCAGGGACACTTCAAACACAGTCCAAGCAGCTCTGGCTTCCTCCCAGCTGTGCCCTCAAACAATGAAAGGTCAGGGAAAACAGGAGGATCTCAACATGCTCTATCCTGGCATCCCAGCCCAAGGGTTTGGGCACAGTGCTAATGGAGAAAAGCCTTCTCCTCTCCACGCTTCGTTTCCCTCCTGTGCCTCGCAGAGCCCGGCTTCCACCGGGAGAACAGAAAGCAATCACGGATCTGATGGGCAGGAGATGTTCTCCCCTTTGTGCAATCGCTGTCTGAACAGGACTTAAATGTGCAAGGAGGCATGAGGAGAAACAACAGATATTACACACACCCAGTTAGTTTGTAGATAAGCTGCCGAGTTTGGATGCACAGCCCTGTTCCAGGACTCAGACACAAGCTGTGTACCGAGGCACACGTGCACTCCCACGTTCCTAATGGATTTATCCCACTCTTCATCCCACCTGGCTATTGTTTGGTCCACAGGCAGGACTGTAGTAAAGACAAGCAACACGGAGCCTCTGGAGCTGGGGCAGGGCACAGAGGTCCCCAGGATGTCACTGAGCCAGCACAGGGCGTGCAGAGGGACCTTGTGACAATACAGCTCAAAATCGCTGCCACTGAAGGGGCTGCCACTGCAGGGGAGCCTTCCCCTGCTCCCAGCAAGGGATTCCTGCTGCAGTCATTCCTGTGAGGTGAAATCATCCCCAGATACAGCTACTTTAGGGTGTATCCATTACTGTCTCCATCCCCATCCCTTTGGAGCAGGCTGTGAAGTTGAAGACTGCAGTGAACTCCTCCCCTTGCTCCTGCTCCCGCTTGGACCACCCAGACACCCTTAGGGATGTACCTGCTCCAGCTGGAACCTTATCCATCAGCCAGTCTCTCCAGGGGTTTACCTGCTGTGGTGTATTTATCCACAGCCACACCTACTCTGAGGTGCTCCTGTTCTAGCATGGCCTTCTCTAGGAGCCACAGGCCCTGCAGGAATGAACCTGCTCCAGCACAGATTTACCTCGGCCACAGGCCCTGCAGGAATGAACCTGCTCCAATATGGGTCTTACCCACAGCCACAGTCCCTCCAGGAACGAACCTGCTGTGCCATGAGCTTATCCATGGCCTCATGCACAGCTGCTGATGCCTCAAGGTGTTCCTGCTCCAGGACTTATCTTGGTCCCCAATCCCTTTGGAGGTACAGACACTTTGAGATGTTCCTGCTGGAGGTGGAACCCCAGCACCACCAGCCACTCACAGCCCTGTCCCTGGCTGGGATGGGGAGACAATCAGAAGGGCAAAAGGGAAAAAACTCATGGGTTGATATAAAGGCAGCTCAACAGGTAAAGCAAAAGCCACAAGGAATTCATTCTGTGTTTTCCACAGGCAGGTGGGTGTTCAGCCATTCCCAGGAATGCAGGCTTCCATCCTATGCAATCCTCCCTGGGCAACTGGCAACAGCTGTCCTGGCTCTGTCCCCTCCCAATTTCTTGTGTAGCTCCTGCCTGCTCATGGGGCAGGTGAGGAGTAGTAAAGGCCTTGGCACACCAGAAAAGCTGGACTGGAAGGAAAATCCAGCTTCCTGTGGTATCTTGTGCTCCAGTCACTGGAGGTTCTCTGCCTCTGGATGCACACAGGAAACAAGGCTGATTTTTAATGGAGATGTAAAGTCTGGATCCTGCTGGATGGGACTGCTGTGTGGATGAAGAGCTTTGGGACTGTAAGGAAAGAGAACAAGCAGCATCCATGGGAAGAGAGAAAAATCTTGGGCAAAAGGAGGAGCAGGAACAAGACACCCAGGGAAGTAACCAAGGGCTCAGAAGAAAAGGGAGAAGAGGATGGTGCTCCACACCACAAAACACAGGACCTGCTGAAGGATGTTCATCCCCTCCAGCTGGCCATTCCATCCTTGAGCTTCTCACACCCCCCTGCCTTTATTAACTTAGGCAACACTGCAATTTCAAGGCAAAGAGCTGGAGGCTAACTCTGTATTTTCAGGATGCCTGATCTTCCATTTCACCTAAAGGAATTTCTTGGGAGTTTAAGAGCCTGATTTGGAAAGAGTCTCTACAGCTGAAGCCAGGTATCAATTCCAACAAGCCTTAAGGTACAGCTGAGTGGCACTATTTGCATCACATTTGCTTTATCTACACCTTCCTGAAGTGCTTGGCCACTGCCCTGATGTGCTGCTGGCAGTCCCAGGGCCATTGATTTCCTCTATTCACCAGAAATATCACCCACCAAGAAGGTTATTTTCCTCATTTAGCCTGTGGACTCCAAGAGCAGTAATGAATTCCCCTCAGCCACCGGATCTCTGCACACAAATGACATCAAATAGGCAGTTTAAATCCTAACAAGCACTGACACGTCCCAGGGACCCACTTCCACTGGGGGCAGGGAACAGTGGCTCTCCATTTCCATCACACCCATGTTATTTACACCTCTGCTCCAGAATCTCAATGATACTCTGTGGTCACAGAAACCAACAGCATTTCCACATTAGGATTTGAAGGGACCTTAAAAATCACCTCATTCATGGGCAATGACACCTTCCACTAGACCAGGATGCATTCCCACAGCCCTGCTGGTTCTGTACAAAATTGCCTCTACTCCACTGATACCAAAGCCTTTTTCCCTCCTAATTAAAGTGTATTTGCATGAATGCAATACTCCCCTACGTGTGCTAAATACATGAGTGAACATACATGTCATTATATATATATATTTCTTTTCACATTCAACACAAAGTATATGTGTACTTCCAAGACTGCAATTTAATTTTCCATCAATCCAGGCAGCTCTGTTATGATTTCTCCTCTTTCTCACATCACCCACCTCAGAGAACATTAAGTGAACAAAACAAGCTGGCCTGGGCTGGGCAGTTTCTAAATCCACATCAAGCCCAAGTCACAGAGCTGCTGTGCAGCTTTCCTGACACAGCTGGGGTGTTTGACAGGAAACACCTCCAAAAAATGGGCTCACAAACTGAATCAAAGAATGGAATTTGGGGAAAGAAGCACCACCCCAGGCAGGAATTGTTGCAGCCTGACAAGGAGCTTTTTTTCCACTGATAGCCTACTTCAAGTTTGCTCCTAATGAACAAGCCCCAAACACAGCCCAAAGACCAGAGACTTCTGAAAGTCTGACAGCCCATTTTCGACTTGGAAAGCAGGCACGGGTGTTGAAGTTTGGCTCTCCCTGCTCAGGCTCTGGTTTCCAAGGAAACCAGTGGCTGCAAGAGCCTTGCAAAACGCTGGTCCTGCGCTCCTGCTCGGAGCACGATGCGCTGGAGCTTCCCCTGACACAAACCCGGCCAGGCAGGGGCTTCAGCAGCTTTTCCAAAGCACCTGGATGCAATTCCAAGCGTTCAGGATGTCAGGATACACACAACATACCCAAGTGATTGCAGACTTCTACCAAATTGCTGTCTGTAGATGCTGAGAGGAGAAAGGTATTATTGTCATGGTTTAGGCTCCAATACAGCAGCAAATTTTGTTTTTTTCCTCTTCTCTCTGCCCTTCAAAACAAAGACAAGCTACACAAAAGGCGAATGTCAGGCACTTCTCTGCCTGCACAGACCCTCTAGAAACGGCAAAGCAGCAGATGAAAAATATCTACAGAAATATTTACACTTCATCCTGATGCACATGCAAGGATTTGGGCCCCGTGAAAAGCCAAAAGCAAAGACCAGCAGCAAGACAATAAGGATTATCACTGATGGCAGTGAGTGACGTTTAACCCACCTCCAGCTCAGCTTTCCTGGACCCCTTCCCCCAAAAGATACTTGTATTCAGTAACTCTTATCATCCCACAGCATCTAGCTCAAGCAGGATACCCACAGAAACTGGTATCTAACAATTCACTGTGTCCTTTTTAACTCTCTAAAGAAACAATATTTCCCCTTAACTCCTGTTTTCCATCTGGTGCTCAGCAAGTTCAGGACTCACAGAGTCCCTCTCTCCTTCCAGAGGCAGCTGGCCAGGCTACATTCTGTGCTGCTACATCCATTTCTGCTCAGTTTCAGAACTCTGACCTGGCTTTTATTATTAATTTCAGAAATGTAAAACACATCCTGTGTTTAGGAACATGGGATGCTGAAGCTCAGGAATGCTTTCACAGAGTCTGGAGAGAAGGAATTTGTGTCCGTGGCCTGGGGACCTCATTTTGTGTTGAAGCACTTTAAAACTCTCCACCTACAGCATTTGTACAGCTAAGAATGAATGTAACACAGCTCAGACAAGTATAGGTAATTATTCCAGTAGTAGAGATAAAAGGAAAAAAAGTTAATTCTGCACAAAATGAAAGTATGGAGCTGTACTACAATTTAAAAAGAGTGTCTATGTTAATTACCAGCTGTTAGTGTGCTCAGAGCTACTGTACTTGCTGAACAGTGTTGTTTTGCATATAACCACCAAGAACATGTCACTGTAGTTTCTGAACAGAACCACTCTGCTTTCAAACAGAGTTTACAGACACCACACTGCTCAAATTAATCTCCAAAAGCAGCAGAAAAACTCGGGGAAGTCTGTGTTGCTTGTTGAACAGAACTAAGGATAACTGACATTGCAGCGATGCTTTATCTTGCAATTAAACTCATCTCAGCAAGAACCAGACAGAAGATGACAAAACAACTACGTGGCTTTAATAGCTTTATTGGGAGATTTGTTTTTCATCTTCCTTCGAGTCAAACCCCTCAGGAGTTTATACTCAGCATAAACATCACCAGCCTGAACAAGCGTGTTGAGAGATGACCCAAAACACTGCCTCAATAGAGAAAAACTGTAGTTCTGTGCTTAACAGCCTAACGTCACACAGCCACCCCTACTACTGCAAGAAACCCAAACCTCAGAGGGTTGTAATGTATTACACAAGGAGCTGAGCTGTCACAACGTCCCCTTGTCACTTCCCAAGGCACTAAAGCCGCTCGCAGCGTGAGTCACACGAGCCAGCGCACAGAGGGAGCCCCATCACTGCCACCACTGCCGAGCCTGACCTGTCAAAACACGGAAAATCACGCTGGGCTGCCTTGCTCCAGCACTGCCCTGCTCGTGTTCACAGCTCTGTCAGGGAGAGCATCATCCCCCACAGCAAAACCTCATCCCTGCAGAGCACCGAGGGTCCTCCCCCACCAGTGGTGCCCCAGCACTGCTCAGCACATTGCAATAAAATCCTGACCCTTCAAATGCACCGAGAAACCCCACTGGCATTAATGGATTTCTGTCCATCGAGCATCAGCCTAAACTGCGCTCAGCTGGATTCGACATTAGAGCAACCACAGCATTTAACAGCTCCCACAACAAATGATAAATGCAGTTCAATTAATTGCTCACTAGGCACATCAGAGTGGATTGACACCAAAGAAAAAATGAAGGTTGCACCACTGCATCCGTCTCTGCTGACTGCTCGGGGCAAGAAGCCTCACCAGAAAGCGACAGGACTCAAGAGGCCACCACCATCCCAGCTCCTGCCCCACATTCCAGGAAACCATCACTGCAGGAGCATGCCTCAGTTCCTTCCCCCATCATCTCAACCACCAGTTCCCTGTGGTTTCATCATGTACCAATCATCTCCCAAATTACTGTAGGAAGAGGACAGCATGGGGATTGAAGGAAGAGGGGTTTGGGTCATTTCAGGAGTTTTTAGAGGAATGGCTCCTGGGTACTGCAGCAGACATAGCACTGATAAACACCAGAAGAGCATTTCATGCCAACACCCTAAATACAAAGTGCTTTTCAAGTATTTCTGGGGGTTTTATGACTATTATGATCACTTAAAATACGCTTCTAGCCCCCAGAGGATGTGTACATTTGCCTTCAAAGAACCAATCTGGCCGTTGCAGGGATTTTGTTAAATCTCTTGTATGGATGTTGTACTTTCCCTAAGGCTATGCAACCAAGAATTTTATATTTCTTAAATCAGACTTCTTAAATACAACTCACAGGCTGCTCCTCCCCTCAGAAATGAGTCTCTGGGATTTTGGCACATTCCCCAAAAGTCTGTTAACTACCCAAACCAAGTTATTTTTTGTTTTACTCAACATTTCTTACAAATGACACAGCACTTTGCTGCTATCTCTGTTAACAACAGAGCTTGTACCACCTCAGCCAAGAGATCAGGCCCTTCACACTCAGAAGCTCCATGCTTTGTTCTGTGTTCTACTTCTACATTTCTTTTTTTCTGCCTTCTGGAAAAGAAAACATGCTGATTACACAGCCTTCTAAAAAGGCAAACAGCTGCTGCTGATCCATGAACAAAGCAGCCTGTTAAAATTAAAGTCCTGGGTATTTTCCCATGGCAAGAACGAGGCAGGGAAAGGGAAGAGTTGCAGCTTGCTGGTTGAAAAGGCTTCTCTTTGCTTGGCTGCTCTGTACAATTTTAACTGCAAAGGCAGTTGGTACAAACTCGGTCTCCCAGTATTCCCTCCGTGCTGACAGGCTGTTAGCAGCCAGGATATATACCCTGCAAGAGGTCAGAAGTGTGGAAAAACAAACACGAGCAGCAATTTGGGAGGATGAAGAGGAGAGAAGTATCTGTCACGGCATTTTTTCTGCCACGGAAAACCAGCCAGCTTCCTCCCCAGGCTGTGCCCTCTCACTCGGTCACTTCTTGCAAGTTATTTCCTTAGAGGGGGGGAGGGAAGAAAAAAAAAAAAGTAACTTATTTTAAATAACTGGCTTCTAGTTACTTGAACGGAGAGACTGATGAAGATGCTAATGCCCAATTCCTCTCACTCATAACTCAGAAGAAAATGGCTTGATGCGTCCCTCCATGGATTTTGGCTCCTCATGTCAGCCCACAAAGTCCTGCTTCACTTCCAAAAACACTGTAGAGGCAAAACAAGCCCAACCCTGCAACAGCAACTCAAACTCTTACAGCTCTAAAAAAGCAATTTTATTTAACCATATGCATCCTAAATGGGGAAGGGGGTGTGTAATGGAAGATCCTGCAGATTTAATGGTGTTTGTCCACACAAGGCAATTAAATTTACTTTCACACTTCGAAAGCCATTCACAGAATCCTAGAATGGTTTAGGTTGGAAGGGATTTTAAAGCCCATTCAGTGCCATGGGCAGGGACACCTTCCACTATCCCAAGTTGCTTCAAGCCTTGTCCAACCTGGCCTTGGACACTGCCAGGGATCCAGGGGCAGCCACAGCTGCTCTGGGCACCCTGTGCCAGGGCCTGGCCACCCTCCCAGGGAACAATTCCTTCCCAAAATCCCATCTATCCCTGCCCCCTGGCAGTGGGAAGCCATTCCCTATGTCCTGTCCCACGTCCCTCTCCAACTCTCTTACACTCATTTAGAGTTCAACTACTCCATAATCCCGAATCTTCTGTGTGGCATCACAACAGCTTCCACCAAAACCTCAAGTATCTACTGTGACCATCATAATAATTCAGTTCCAACAGATTTTCTGCTACTATTGAGCCTACCAATCTCCAGCCACCTCTGCCAGATCAGGAGAGCAAAACCAGCACCACCTAACTACAAACAAACAAAAAAAAAATCCAGATGCTACTTTAGCATCATTTTGGTCAGAAAACCCTGCTAAAATCATCAAGCCCAGCCATTCTCCTAGCACTGCCAAGGCCACTACTAACCAATATCCCCAAGTGCCACATCCACCTGCCTTCTGAACACTTCCTGGTGGCTTAACAAAATCAAAGGTTGGGTGCCAATACCTCAAGAGTCACTGAGGTTCAGCACAAACAGGGGGACAAAAAAATCCAACACTTTTTTGTAGATTTTGTTATTTCCAGGTCCTCGCGACCTTAACTCTCACCACCACGAGTTATCTTTGCCTCCCCTTCCCAGTGGAGGCACACTCCTGAAACCATTAGCAAAGATTTTTTCCTGCAATCACAGACTGGTTTGGGTTGGAAGGGACCCTAAAATTTATTAATCCCAGCCTCCTGCCTTGGGCAGGGACACCTTCCACTATCCCAGGCTGCTCCAAACCCCTGGAATGTCCCACCTGAGTAATCACAACTTGCAGCTACAAGTTGACTTCAATATTATAAATAATATTAGGAGTAGTGGCCATGGATGATCCATATGAAACACCCCCACAGAGGAGTGTTACGCCAGACTGCAGGGCCGCATTTACACAAGGAGCAATTAAAAATTCCAGCCGGAAAACGTTAATCCAAGGCTTTGCCAGGCTTCCTACATATTTCGCTGAGGCTGTGGACTCTGCAGATTCGCTCTGCTGAAACCTGTGGCGCTTCCCGGAGTTCTGGCAGCTCCGTTTGCGCTTGGAGGGCGCCGAGGGGCAACGACAGCGACAAGGAAACCAACGCGTTCGGGTTTTGCTTTCCCATCGCAAGTTAACACCGTGGGATGCCTTGGATGTTTACCACATCCCTCAGGGATTTCACAAGCTCCAGCCACCCCTGTCTCCCCTCCGGCAGCCCCCGGCGGGCACTTTTTGGGGTGTTTGACTCGCTTTGGGGGGCTGCGGGGAGCCATGGCCCGCGCCAGCGCCGTTCCTCCCCTGACGTCCTTTAGAACGCGCGGCCAGACGCCTTAAAAGGAGAAAACCTCTGTGGCGGTGGGAATGGGGGGGCGGGAAGGGGAATGTGGGGACGGGCGCGGGACTGGGAAGCGGCGGGGCGGCGTGAGGGGCGCGGGCGGCGCGGCCCGGCCATGGCGGCCGCCCTGAGGGCGGGCAGTTGCCTGGAGACGGCGGGGCCCCGCCATGGCGGCGGGAAAGGGCTGAGGCTGCGCGGGGAGCGGGGCCGGC
>JAOTQP010000304.1:3352645-3380411 GCA_026413545.1 Cichladusa arquata | reverse complement strand
ATGTTTGTTTACCAGCACTGACAATACAAATCATTCCCCACACGTATTTGTCAATTATCACCAACTAGCAGCAGCACCCCTTTCACTTTGCTTTTAAAGAGGTGGTTTTTGTCGTCTTCTCCGAGTGGAAGCGAAAGCCAGCGTCTGGCATGGCTCCTCCTCGAGCCTCAGCAAGCTCCGGGCTCCAAAAACCCAGATTTTCCTGGGAATATCGGTCAAGTCTGTCTGCACTAGAAAAGCCTGGAGGCAGGGCATCTGGCTTTCAAAGCACTAAAAAAAGAACCCTGCCTTAAAATCTGGGGAGATTTTCTGCCTGGCCCAAATACCCACGTGAAAGCCCAAGTCAATTTTCTGCCGTACCAAACCCGATCTGACTTCCCCAGAGCGCGGGGTTTTTCTTTGTGCACTCGGGTTCTCTCTGTCGCCCTACCCCTGCCACACAGCCCACGGGGCTGCAGCACAGAAATAACAAAATCAAACAAATGAGCCGCAGCAACTGAGCCCTTGGTGCCAAATGGTTCTGGGTTCTTCTGTTTGCCAGGTGCTGAAGGGCCAGCACAGCTCCAGCCTTGGCTCTCCGGGGAAGAAACAGGGGTTTGCGAGCTGTTTTGGGGGTTCCTGATAAAATCATCCAGCCTGGAGTGATGAAAACCCCAGTGTGCAGCTGGAGGCAGGAACCTCACAAAAGCTGCTGCAGCACTGGGGCACCAGCACAGTTCATGCTCAGAGGTTTTTGGCAGCTGCTTCTATTCCCTCTTGGGGAGTTTGATTTGGGGAGGAGGAGGATGCAGCCCTGAATGTGTTTTTTGGAGGTGGGTGGCACCTACGTGTTTGTATCTAGACCCCCCATGCCAGGCATGAGCTGGGAGTGCCACACATCCAGCTCCTGCTTTTGGGACTGAGCTCCTGCTTATGGCTCTTGCCCTCTTTTTTTCCCCTCCTGTTACACACTGACTCCAGCTTTCAACCTGCAGCTGGTCTTTATAAAATAAATTTATAAAAGAGAACGGATGAGGAATTAGAACTGCTCCCTGCTCCACGCTGTTTCTGGAAAGGGCCTGGCCTCTGCTCACAGACATGAGGCTTTGCAGGTTCTTCGTGCACATGATCCAGAATTTTTCGAGACACACGTGAAAAGGGGGGGGGAAATTGGGTTATGCAAAACTTGCCAGTTTTCAATCCCCTTGATGCATTTGTGCCAGGCACAAAATGAAATCCCCTGGTTGTTTCCATGGTTTAAGTCCAAACAGCATTTTTTACAGTCTATTCCTCCTATTTCTATCTCATATAACTCACTGAGAACAAAACTACCAAATATCTGATGAACATTTCCATTTTAAAGACAACAGGCATTAAACAGATGCATTCCTGCTGCCTGCAAACTGGGAATCAGTGATAAATAAAATATTTTAACAGCATTCAGCTGACAACGCTGTAAGTTTTATTGCTTTCCTCCCTGCAGAAGTGAAGTCTGCAGGAGGGAGAAGTGATACAGTTACCTGAAGCCCACCAGGCTTCAAAAGAATCACGGCCCTGGGGAAAACTGGTGCATAATTTCTCAGTGACGAGCAGTAAAATAACATTACTTTGTTTCTATGAGAGGGGCACAGCTCCGGACTGAGACAACAGTGCCCCAGAACAGAAAGGATCCACAGAAAACCAGGAGAAATTATGGCACATAAAGCTGTCAAGGAATTTAGCTGAGTGTATCTAAAATATATATTTATTTCCAGGTGGGAAGCAGATTTTCATGAGACCCTTGGGGGTCTCAAGAGAGACTTTTATGGCCCAGGTTTAGATTTGGGACTATAACCTGCAGCTGTCAAGTCCAAGGCTGGTGTTCCCTGGGTTAAAGACGAGGCCAAAGCAGCCCAAAGGGCTTCACAAGCCGACAGCAGAGCTCTGCCATGGGAAGGCAGCTGGCAGTTGCCTATTTCTGGCTATTCCCTGCTCTCCCAAAGAAACTAGAGCACAGAAACCATGCGGCCAGCACAGACCCTGGTGTGTGATCTCAGGGATCCCAGGGTACCACCCCACTCCAATAAAAATAAATACTATGGTCCCATTCCTTTCAATTTAAAGCTCCCAATTAAAAAAAAAATATCTCAGGCTCAACAGAGCAGCTGCTTTGTCTGCTTGATCCAGGGAATGGAAAGAAACAGCTTTAGGGAGAAGAATGGCAGGAATGCACCAACTGGCTTGGTGTTGGGAAGATGGGGTGAAGCTGCTAGCAGTTTAAGGAAACCCTTTGGCTATGAACTTGCCAAAGCCTTTCCCTGCTCCCTCCACTGCCAGAGTGTGCCTGGATGTCGAGTGGGAAACAAGAAAAAGAGCATCTGCAGACATCTGCCCCAAAGCACGGCACACCAGGGCTGTCTGGTGGGAATCACACGGAGCAGGGATGTTTCTCTTCTCTGCTGCACTCACAACATTTCCTCTCTGCACAGCTCGGGGGTTTTGATAGCTTCTGCTTCTGAACCTTTTCAGGGATCATCTGTCACCAAATGCACCCACTCAGCTGCCATTTTCCAAGCTGAAACCATATTTGAACACTGTCTATCCTGCAAACATCTCCCTGGATTCCCGAGACAAGGCTCAGGGAGCTGGCGCAGTCCCTGATGGGCAAATGTCACCTTGCTCCAGCCCGCCAGGACAGCACAGACAGAGAGGCTGGACATGCACCACTGATCACATACATAAACATTTTCCTCCTCCTGGATGTGGTGTTTGTTCCCTGCCTAATCCACTCTGCTCTTTTCCAAAAATATCTGCAGGAGCAGATCAGCCTGTGGCAGAAAGTTGAACCAGCTGGATTTTGTGATGGATTATCCTGCTGGTGGGGGTTTTGTGCAGGTTTGGGAAGGTGTGTGACCTGCGGTGACACACAAGCAAATTCCTTCCCTACCTGCACAGTCACAGCAACACCCTTATGATGAGAAGGAGCAACAAAAATACAGGAAAATTTTGAGGAAGGCAACACAGCAGCTGAACCCTTGCAGAAAGCACCTCGAGGTGTAGTCACACCTGAGACTCGCCACACCTCATCCATGGGATGCCACCTGCTATTCCACCACGTCCCCAAAATCCACGGCAGTCCCCAAGGCAGAGCAAGGAGTGCCACCTACTGAAACATGGGCACACCTGGCTCCTCCCTAAGGCACATCTGGCCATTCCTTTTGCCCCAAAGTGCTTCTGGCAGCTCCTTCTGGGCCCACAGGGCCCTGCAGATTTATAGGGACCACGTGGGAACTAATTCAGCCCCCAGGGATGGGGATGAAGCTGAAATTACTGTGTCAAAGCAGTCTAAGACCAAGGAACAGGAAATGAATATCTGGGGAGTGCTTCAGCCTCTTTTCTCTAAGAAAACAAGACTTATTTTCTCATGACACTGGATGTTCCTCCTCCCTATTTTGGTCCTTTCCAGAGCCTCTAAAACAAAACTGAAAGCCATTTGTTCCTCCCCACAAAGGGATGGAGATATCCAGCTCTGAGCACTGTCATTCAAACCCCATTGATTCCTTCGGGCTGGAAGTCAAATCAACATCTAAACTGGATTATCCTGACTTTCCTTTAGGGCATCAGTTCTTTCCATGCTCAGTAGGGAACACTGAGAAGTGTGAAGAGCATGCAGCCATTCCAGCCCACCTAGGAAATCCTCCCAGGATGAGTCTGGGGTATGAGAAGGAAAAGAAAAATACCACAAGGCTTATTAATGGAAGAAAAAATTGCTTGCTGCAGAAGAAGCCAAAGGAAAAAAAATAACAATGTGCTGTTCTGCAGTTGTAATGCATTTAGCTTTTTATATCACATTAGGGACACGCAGAACATCATAATGAATGTTTGTGCCATGCAAAGCCAAAGGAGGAAACATTGGAAGCATGGAATAGCAGAGGATTCTCCAGAAACACAGAGGTTTTGAGCACATTGAAGATTTAAATTCTCCTTTGTGGGCTCTTTGTCTGCTAGGAAGAGATGGCACAAAGCATCTCCTGTCAGTACAAGGTGAGAGATCTCCCTCCCCTCGTTGTTTTTCCAGGCTGGAGCAAAGCCTGGGTTGTGCTTCCTGCTGGGTGGGCTACAGAGCTGAAACAACACAAGTATCACTCATCTCATTACAAGTTCTACAGAAAAACGGCACCAAAAATCATTCTCCATAGCCAGAAGTTCAACAAGCCCTTCAAAGCTTGTTCCTTCCATCAGAGCAACTAAAACCATCCCTCTGACCTCTTCTCCCCAGTAACAAGACCTATTCCCACTATCTCTCCCCACATCTACAGAAGCCTCCGCCCTCCAAAAGCAGGAAGTTTTTCTCCCTTGACTGCACTGAAAATTGGATTTTCAGCAGCTCACCCCACCAGCTGGGTGCACACGGCTGTGTGTCCCCACAGCCCTTCAGGGTTAAGGCAATGCTATGGGATTCCTGGGAGCACTTCTCACATTCTCAGCCCAAATGGGGCCAGGCTTTCTCCAGGAAGGACCACACACACGATTCCAATTCCTCCTGTAGGAACCAGTGCCACGATCCTGATCCCTCCTATTCAGACACACCTCAAGTGACTGGTTCATTTCTCCCCTTTTCCAGAAAAGGCTGGACTGCCCAGCAAGACACAGGCAGAGCTAAAACACTTCTTCCTCTGGGCTGAATTAAGCCAGAAACAACTCCTAAACGATTCAGCTGCCTTAGGAAGTCTCCTTAGGCTCGGATTAAGCTTGTTCTGCAAGATGCCAAAATAAACACTCGGTGCTCTTTGCAGTTACCACAATTAGACACTGCCCATGCCCTGCTTCTCTC
The DNA here is from genome assembly GCA_026413545.1 of Cichladusa arquata. Classification (NCBI taxonomy): domain Eukaryota; kingdom Metazoa; phylum Chordata; class Aves; order Passeriformes; family Muscicapidae; genus Cichladusa; species Cichladusa arquata. The sequence continues at coordinate 3,375,619 of JAOTQP010000304.1, read as the reverse complement.
AGCAGTCCCAGGGCACTGACTATGGAGAGCAAAAGCAGCATTCAGACAAAGCATGCCCTGGAAAATGCAGTTTTCCTTTTGCTTTCAGCCATAAGCAACCAGCAAATGAACCCAGGGACCAATTAAATGAAATGTAAGGAAGCAGATTTAGTCATGGAGCCACAAGATCCAGGATGCAACAGAGGTAAAGTCTGTAAAAAACATCAACTCAGTTGATGTTGCTGGGAAAACAGGTTCCTTCTGCTCCCACACGCATCTCTGTTGGACTGGGGGAAGCTGAAACAGTTGAAGGAAGGTGGGAGCCATGTGCTGGGTCTGATTTCCACAGGGGGATGTCTGGGATAGCCAGGCCAGCTTCCTTCCACTTCTCATCAGCCAGAGCTGAGCCGCTGGGGACAGCCCATGCTCAGTGACCCTGTGAACTTCACTGCTCCCCACACATTCCTCCTTGGATTGCATCTGTTCTACACCTTTGCCGTGTGAAATCACCTCTTGGCTTGTCTTTATGTGGGACTCCAACAGCTCCCAGGGCACCCTTGGAATCACAGAAGGGTTTGGGTTGGGAAGGAACCTTAAATTTCAGCAACAGCAACTCAAACTCTTACAGCTCTAAAAAAGCAATTTTATTTTACCATATGCATCCTAAATGGGGAAGGGAGTGTGTAAGGGAAGATCCTGCAGATTTAATGGTATTTGTCCACACAAGGCAATTAAATTTACTTTCACACTTTGAAAGCCATTCACAGAATCCCAGAATGGTTTAGGTTGGAAGGGATTTTAAAGCCCATCCAGTGCCACAGGCAGGGACACCTTCCATTATCCCAGACTGCTCCAAGCCCCAAAATCCAACCTGGCCTTGGACACTTCCAGGGATCCAGGGGCAGCCACAGCTTCTCTGGGCACCCTGTGCCAGGGCCTCCCCACCCCCCAAGGGGACAATTCCTTCCCTGTATCCCATCTATCCCTGCCCTCTGGCAGTGGGAAGCCATTCCCTGTGTCCTGGCACTCCATCCCTTGTCCAGAGTCTCTCTCCATGCTTCCTGTAGCTCCTTCAGGCATTGGAAGGCCACAATGAGGTCACTCCTAAGCTTCACCTCTCCAGGCTCAACAATCCCAACTCTGCCAGAATACTGGTCAGATGCTGGGAAAAACTTGGGCTCTGCAAAAATGAGATTTGCTCCTCCAGACAGTTGCAATTCTTCACTGTTTCCCTTTAAAACACAGCACAACCACAGCTGAACTCCTCAGCTTCAGCTTTTCCCCTCTCTGGCCAGCACTGCCTTCTGCACCTCACTCATTGTTTTAGTCACGGTGCTCTGGCTGCAAGAGGTAGAAAGCAAAATCCTCAGGAAGGTGAGAACAGCAGGAGGCTCATCCCCACCCCCCCTCCCCCAAATTATTAATTGATAGCAGCTCATTTCTCCAGCCTCATTTTGAGGCTGTTTGATTCCTCCACTTCAGGGGTTTCACAGTGACAAACCTCTCAGCAGCCCCGAGCATTTGCAATTCCAGGTGCTCCCTCTGCTCACCCTTTCAGACCCTGCAGTGTTTCTTATCTCTCCTCACCAGTAATGCACCACTCACCTCCCATAATTGCCTTGGTCTGTTGGGTTGATTTATCCAGCCTTCAAAACAATTCATTCATATTTGAAATTGGATTAGAAATAAACACAAATTCCGCTCCCCCGATATGAAAATAACCAGTGTGTTACCAATGCATCATTATTTCATGAGGCATTGAGAACAAGTGCTCTGTTTCTTTATACAATCAATTTAATTCCTCTGCTTATTAAAAAATATTATTTGGCTGTTTCAGGTATTTATAACAATAAACACAAACCACAGATTTTAAATCTGGGGTTTACATGCCTAGAGAACAGGCTGACACTTCTTTAAGTTGTACTGAGAGCTGCCTTCCTTTTTAAAAACAGATTTGTGCCAGAATTTATCCTGAAGTTCTTGACATTTGCATGTCCTGAGCAACTGCAAATATTCCACTGGAGCACCAGACTCTTATTTAGGGATCTACAGGTGTTTATGGCCACAATTCCAGCAATGCTAAACCCTTCCCCTCTGAGAACATTTCCCAAAAAGCTCTGTCCACAGGAGCTGAGCCCTGTGATCATTTAAGGTTCAGAATCAATGGCTGCACCCCACAGAGGGCCCGGCTTGTTACAGTACCAAGGAAATATCCATGAATCATCCAGGCACACTCTGCAAACAGGGCTCACATCAGGCCTCACAAAGGTTTTACAGCGCTCCACTGACTTCTACAGCGATTTCTTATTTATGCTTGGGGGAACTCCATCAAGTTGGGCTCTCAGAGTGTGTAAAATGTTTATATTCACCGTTTTCTCTGTCAGTGTTTGCAGGGACTGATTGCTCTACCCATCAGAGCATTAGAGACCAGCACTCGCCTGATTTCCCCAGCATGCCAACATCTCTCAGCTGAGTGCCCTGGCTGAGTCAGGGGATGGGCAGAGCTTTTATCCTCACCTTTCTTCCATTTCTGGTTCAGATCAGCAGCCAAGTCCCTGGCTGGGGTGCAGGGCTCCCTCCTGGCTGGCACTACTCCACCTCCTCACCTGCCCTGGTTTTCCTCACTCCAGTTCCATTCCCAGCTGCTTTTCCTCTGACCTTAACCCCCCTCCATGGCAGAGTATTCAAACACACCAGGAAGGTTCAGCTGTGCACCTCTTCCCCACCAGCTCCCAATCTTTGAGTGGGGAACAGCACAATTGTCTTCTGGGGAATTGTGACACCAGCTACTGGGAGCTCCCTCAAACATGAAGGGAATAAATCTCTTGGAAGCGATGCTGCTGCAAAGGCAGAGTGTTTTGGGTCTGCTTCTCTGTGGTCGGGAAAGAAAGATTCCCAGGCTGGTACTGATCTTTTCTATAATCACAGAAGGGTTTGGGTTCAAAGAACGTTAAAGTTCATCCCATACCACCCTCTGCCATGGACAGGGACACCTTCCACTATCCCAGGCTGCTCCAAGCCCCAAAGTCCAACCTGGCCTGCGACACTTCCAGGGATCCAGGGGCAGCCACAGCTGCTCTGGGCACCCTGTGCCAGGGCCCCACCATCCTCCCAGGGAACAATTCCTTCCCAATATCCCATCTATCCCTGCCCTCTGGCAGTGGGAAGCCATTCCCTGTGTCCTGGCACTCCATCCCTTGTCCCGAGTCTCTCTCACTCTTTCCTATAGTCCCTGCAAGGCCACAATTTGGTCACCCCAAAGCTTCTCCTCTCCAGGCTGAACAATCCCAGCTCTCCCAGCTTTTCCTCCCAGCAGAGCTGCTCCATCCCTCTGATCATCCTGGACTCTCCAGCAGCTCCAGGTCCCTCCCTGTGCTGGGACCAGGTGATTTCTCTGCAAGAACTGTTTGTGTTGCAGCTTTATTCATCTGCTTTCCTTAAGCAACCTGCCTCAGGCAACAGGGCCCTTTCCCCCTTCCCGAGTTTCTGCAGTCCCAGCACACAAAGCCCAGTGTCCAAACCCATCTCCAGAGCCCCTGGCACAGCAGGAAGGATCAACGAGGCACAAACCCTGCACTGTGCAGCATTCCTGCACAGGAGCCTGCATCCAACCCAGCCCTACTCCTTTCCACACACACAAAAATCGCTTCATTTTTGCTTTGCTTTCCCTTTTTCCTTCTGCTTCCAAGGCAGGGCTCTCAGCACAGATATTTGCAGCTGATGCTTCGGGCATGACGCGGCTCCTGTGCCACCTCCCCTGTGCTCTGCTCCCTTACATGGCCAGCAGCTCGGGCAGGCACAGCATTCCCCACATTCTTCCCTTTTCCCCCTGCTTTTTGTCCCGGTTTCTCTCGGGAGGAGGGAGCACAAACACAAGGAGTACGGCCGCCCTCTGCTGCCCTGCTCCAGCTGCAGCCTCGCACCGAGCGCTTGGGCGAGCGGCACCGCCACCAGAACACCCCAACAAAGCAGGAAAACCCCCGAATAAAAAACACCCCGAAGAAAAAACACCCCGAAGCAACCAAAATGCAATATGACAATCAAAAATAGCCATCGCTCAATAGTCAATACTATTGCTCAAGCCTTAACACATCAATTCATTCGGTTTTTCTGCAAGGGGCTACCACAACTTTTTCAAGAGTTACCCACTACAGCTCCCCCAAAAGTGAACACGTGGCTTCTTTAGGGCTTTATTTATATAAAACTGGCGTTTCTAAACCCACAGCACTGTCTGTAGGTCCCTTACAGCAATCAAACTCACAGCCTGCTTCTGCTTAATATTCGTTTTGCCCAATAAATAAATTATTTTGGAGCTATAGCAACTCTGTCTGCAGACACTACATTTTGGGTGGGTTTTCTTTGCCATTCCTATGGTATGGTAAATAATACCAGATTAAAATAATACCATCTCTTTGTTCCCCTTTAAAGAGATGGAAAAGATTGATCTGGTGCAAGTTGGAATCAATGATTTGATGCAGTAATGCACATTAAAGCATTGATTTGCACCCATTCCTGGCTCAACTCCCAACCACTCTGAGTGTGCACACAAAATTCAGGACACACTGACCCAAACATCCCTTTTTTTTTTACTATTAATGACCAATCTGAAAAATAAAAGGGGTTTATTTCCACGTTTTGTCTAATTTCTTTGAGATTTAAATTATCCCATTTTCAGGAGTCTGGCTCTTTTTACTCTCCATTTATATTCCCTTCTAAACTCCCAGAAAAGTCAATTGAATTTAAACAGCTCTTGCTAATACCACAAATATTTCCCTGCAATTGCAGTTAATCCATCACCTCCCCAAAACCCAACAACAAACCCTGACTTCCCAAACTGCTCCCATCTACAGATAAAGTCAAGCTTTACAAGCAAACTCTGATTTTAAAAGCCATGAATGCAATTTCCAGGCAGAATCGGTATTGATTGGGCACCAGAACAGCAAATGCTGAGCATGGAGGGGTAAATTATGGGAAAAGAATTGACCCAGGAACCCCACTAGGATGGAGAATGAAAGTAAATATGTTTTATGTCCCTCAAGCATTTCTATATTTTTATAGGGGATGCCCAGGACAGGAGGTAAATAAAGTTTTTAAAAGGCAAATCAAACCCAAGCAGATGAAGCAATTCAGGAAAATAAATCAATCCTCAGGTGAAACCTCCTAGTATCCAATTTAGTAGTATAAAATTCCTATAGGACATGAATTGGAGGTGGGAACTCCAAATCCAAAATCCAGCCCATGGAAAAAGCCACATTCTGCCATCTCTGCTCTTCCAAAGGAGAGGAAACCACAGATTTTACTCCCCTAACCTCCTCACTTCTCCTATTTAAAGGTTTCACCAAAACCCTCAGGCTGGGGCAGGTTTGGAGCTCTTCAGTGGAGAATTCACCTCACCTGGATAATCCCTTGATGAGAGGCAAAGCTCAAATCATGAGCTTTTCATGTCAGCTTGGGAAAAATCTCAGCATTCCTTAAACTTCTCTCTCATTAACCCAATTCCAACAGGGTTCTTTCAATTATTCACAGTGCAAAACAAAGCTTATTATCAACACAAGAGCAATGGGGAAATGGAAATATTCTTCCCTTGTAACTAAATTGTTTTTTTCTTTTCACCAGAAAAGCTCTTTAACACGAACTCAGGTTTTGCTGGCCACTGAATGGCAAGTGATGTGTTTGCAAAATTAAGCTTTCAATTTGTACAGCGTTATTAGGACTCATTTCATTACGCTAATGGGTTTTAAATATTTTTTTCCTTTTATTTTTCTTCCTCTTCAGGAACACATAGGAAATAAAAAGAGGAGACTGGCACATCACACTACTAAATCTGCAGAAGCATCTTCAAGTTCTTGCAGAGAGCAGTGATTAAAGCTTTAAAAAATGTACCTGTTTCCCCCCTGAAGGAACAGAGGGCTGCTGGAGCATAAATCCACCTGAATTAGAGCACAGCTCGTCTGCTGATCATTGAAACCACACGGTTTAACCCATCTCTTGTAACTGCAGCTTCAGTTTGTTTCGTTTCATCTCATTTCTGTTCCTGAAAAATCGCAGCAGCCCGAAAGAAGGATGAACTTAATTGCACCTCCAGCGAGCTGCACGGGTTAATTAACATAATTACTCATTCCTAGCCTGGTCAGCTCGCTGCATTCATCTGCTGCAGGCCCAGCCTGAATAATTCAGCAGGTATTAATTATTTATGGCCTGGAGCTCTTCCAAAGGAGTTGTTGGCAATCAGTGCCAGCCACTGGACCTGTCAGGCAGAGCCAAGCCCTGCCCCACCAGACCCTGCTCTGCTTTATCCCGGGGATCACAGCAGGGAAAATGGGAAGCCACCAAAAATACATGTTTTAAATCTCCCCACATCCAGCACTTGATTTATAGGGGATGCCAGGGGGAAAAAAAATCACCTTTTCCTTTCGGTTCTTTAATGGAATGTGCTGGAAAGGAGAACAGTGCAAGGCACAGACATTCCTCCCCTATAATCTCTGCCACTTTTTGCTGTCCTGGCAATCAGAGTGCTGGGTTTAGGTCCCTACAGCCATAAAATGGGCATCAGAACCTCCAAAAAATGGGAGTGTTGCCTGTGCCCACCCTACCTGCAGACTGCCAGAAAAGCCAGGCTGGAGCTCCCCTCCTGCTCCCTCATCCTCTGCTTTGGTGGGGCCTCAGTGAAGGAACACAAACCCAGAGGGTGAAGTTTGCCCAGTGTGTGAGCAGGAAACCATGAACTCAAAGGACAGGATACAGCCTGAGGCAAGAAGGAGCTGTAACTCCTGGGGGCTGAGGCTGAACTGCTTTTTCAGAGTGCTAAAATCCCCCCCTGTGGCAAAGGATGCAGCTGGAGATGGTGTTGAAGAAGGTAAACAAATACCTGGGAGCTGGTGTTTGTCAAGGGCAGAAGAGGCTTATGGAAAAAAAAAAAAAAAAAAACAGAACAAAAATCGTATTTTACATTATATTGACACTATAATTGACTGAATTATAGTATCAAGTGGCATTTTTGGAGGAGCAGCAAAAGGCTTTACAAGGAGTGGAAGATGGGTAAATTCACATGAAAAATGAGGCACCTCTTTTGAACAAGGACAAATATCCAGGTGCACGAAATCCCTGGGAAAGGGGTGACTCACCCACACCTCCACCTGCAGGTCAGGAGTGCCACCTCCAGTGCCCATCACCACCCCAGCTGAGCAGTTTTATGCTCCAAAACCCCCAAACCACGCAGCTCTTTCCTGCCCAAGTGTGTTTATCCCCAAATCTTCCCCCTCTGGAGTCTCTGCTGCCAGCGCAGCCACCCCACGTCCCCTCCAATCCCGAAGAGCCGTGCCAAGATTTTCCATGGCCAAGCCTCCAGCACACAGGAGAGGCTTCTCCCCTCCTTCCTGCTGGGTTTGGGGGTTTGGCAGCTTCCCCCCAGGAATCCTTCCCCGGGGTTTCTCTGATAAAAATCCCTTTCAGCCTCCCCCGGTGCTGCCTGGCCAGGGTGACCTCCGGCTCCATGGGCAGCTCCTGGAGGGGGCTGTGGTTATCCACAGGGCACCAGCGCCGTGTGCAGCCCTGATTCCAACCTCCTGGATAAAGATCTCTGCTCTGTGAGGCCCTTCACCAGGGCAGAGGGTGGGGAGGCAGAGCTGAAAGCGTTTTTTCATTCCCAGGAAAGCCGGGGGGCTGTGCAGCCCTGCAGCTTTTCCCTCCCTCTATTCCCTGGCAACTGAGGCATCAGTTTTTGGGAGCTTTTTTTAACCACTTCCCAGCATTAAGCTGAGGGTTGTCCCCTGCATTTTGTCAGGGTTTTATGGCTCTGTCACTGCCTTAAGCATCAAATATTTCCAGCCACGTGGAAGATAAAGCTGAAGTAATCCAAGTGTTAAAGCTGCACTTTTCTCCCAGATCTCCTTTCCCTCCCAGAAGCCGTGGCCAGGAGGGAGGTGGCATGAAATCCATCTGTCAGCTCAGCCTGACACTGAATTTAAATTAATGCTCTGAGAAGACCAAATCCAACCCTGGTTCTCCTACATGGTACCAAAGCCTTTCTTTTCTTGCACCACCAACTACTTTGTCAAGCTCTTTTGAACTGAAAAATTAGGGAGAAGTTGGCAATGCAGAAAAAGCAGGAGAAATAGTCCAGGTTTGACAATTCTTTTACCATCATGCCATGGGGTTTTTAGGGCTTGGTGGTTCATGCTCCACAAAGAATCCTAAAGGTTGGAAAACCCCTCTGAGATCGAGTCCAACCATTCCCCAGCACTGCCAAGGTCGCCTCTAACCCGTGTCCCCAGTTGCCACATCCACAGTTTTGGAACCCTCCCAGGGCTGTGACTCCACCACCTCCCTGGGCAGCCCCTTCCAAGGCCTGACCACCCTTTTGGTGAAGGAATTTTCCCTGATATCCCATCTAAACCCCCTCTGGAGCAACTTGAGGCCATTTCCTCATCCTGTCCCTGTTCCCTGGGAGCAGAGCCCGAGCCCCCTGGCTGCCCCCTCCTGTCAGGGAGCTGTGCAGAGCAATAAAATTCCACACAGATCTCACTGGGGAGATGCCAAAGCTCCAAGTCCCAAACAAACCTGCTCCATTTCTCATTCCCAGCCTGATTTTTCCCACCAGTGCTCCTGAATGAGAAGCCCACTTAAAAAGACAAATCTGTGTTTAACCCCCTGGATACTTTTATTGGTTGGAGAGCAGTGAATTCTCATTTCTTTGAGTGTCCAGGCCTGCTTTATCAGCCTGGTGAACACAGTCACTACCCTGGATATGGCTGGGGATGTGTACGAGTGGAAACTGGATTTGGGAAGGCAAAAGTGAGGTTTTAAAGATCAGCCAGTAATGGGATGACATTTCCTTTCTCCAGGAACATTTGTCTGTAATGAAAGCGATGCCTGAGCACATCAAATCAGCTGTAATTATCCCATTATCCTTGTGTTGGGTCTGAAGGCTAAACTGAGATAATGTCAGTGGAAAATGCTTCCCCCACACTGGGAAATCATTCCCTTCATAGTTTCATTAGGGGAGTATCAGGCTCAAGCAGCTTTTGCTGTGAGAAGAAGCTGCCTGAAACAGCCCCTCAGCTTTTCCTTCAAATCCTGCTCCTTAAATCTGCCCCTTAGGATGTGGATTGAAGGGGAGAGAAGAGCTTGGGATGAGACCAGCAGGAGAAACCTCACCAGAACATCCTCATGTCCTCAGCAAGAGACTTGTGGTGAAAAACCACCCCTGCTCCCAGGGCCAGGCACCCCAGACTGAGAGGAAAGGAGATTAAAATAAAATAAATAAAATAAAATAAAATAAAATAAAATAAAATAAAATAAAATAAAATAAAAAGATAAGATAAAATAAAAAGAGGAGGAATTTTGTATAATTAAATGGAAGCGTTAGCACAGCTTGGCCAGCATGGGCTGGGAAAAAAAACCCTCCAGCCCATCAACATCACACTAAAATTTGCCCAAATCCCACTTCATTCCCATTAATTGAAGGGGATAGGAAGAGTCACATGATGGGGCAGTAAACTCATGGTCACAGCTGCCTTAGGAAGGAAAATATTGGGCAAGTCCCTGGATAAAAAATTATCTTACGGGCCAGCACTTGAACAGATAAAACATAGAGCAGAACATGAATATGGACAGCCAAAATACTGAAAAATAGAGTGGTTCAGGTCTTTATATACTGGATTTTTAAAATTTTCAACAAAAGGTGGGCCAGAGGGTCACTGAGTTTGCTCCTGATCTTTGCTGAGTTCTGCAATACAAAAAATACGTTTTGGAGAGCCAGAGGAAAGTGAACACTCCACCCGGATTTTAGCAGGTAAATGAAATCCCACAGGTGATTGTGTCAGCCTGACACCAAATCCTGCACATCCTTTGGGCCCTATGGAAAACAGATCTCATGGAATGAGCTTAGCAAGTTTTATTAAATCACCTACAAATTGGGCTGAAAAGGGGATTTGCAGCCATGCAATGCAATTAAAAGGCTGTTTTGAGCCAGGGTGGGAAGGGAGTGATTTTATTAATGACAGAAACACACCAGTGAGAACAAAAGCTCCATGTATGAGCCCAGGGCTCATCTGCAAACAGGGCTGGATGAGCAAAGCCCTGCTGACCTCCTGAGATTCCCACTTCGGAGCTGAAGAACTTCCCATTCCTCCTCTGCCACCCAGCCCCACCAGAAGGGCTCTGAAGTGGCCACAGATGCAATTTAAGATCTCCTTCCCCAAATGAGGGAATTTACAGACTCCAGATTTACAGATGCTGCCGGCCCAGCTTCCTGCAGGCTGGAATTGGGATGCAGGGATTTATCAGCCCCGTGTTCTCCCTCGCAATGGGAACACCATGAGCACAACACCCACGCAAAGGAGCTGCTGCTTCCAGTTCCCAGGGAGTCAGAGGCTCGGAGCAGGGTCAGGAAAGGAGTCACTGTGGGGGGAACAGCTCCAGTGGAGTTTTTCCTGTGCTGCAGGGGCAGGAGCCATCACAGAAACGCTGGCTGGGGAGATTAATGACATCACTCCATGGGAAGTTTCCCCCTGTGTGATCCATTTGATTTAAAGCTTTCAAAAGAGAGTTGATTTTTAGCTACTGAATATTTGGCAAGAAAATGAAGGAGAAAGAGAAGGAGGAGAAGAAGAGGAGAAGAAAAGAAGAAGAAAAGAAGAAGAAGAAAATAAGAAAAGAAAAAAAAAGAAGAAAAGAAGAAAAGGAAAAAAAAGAAGAAAAGAAAAGAAAAGAAAAAAAAGAAGAAAAGAAGAAGAAGAAGAGAGAAAAAGAAGAAAAAGAAGAAAAAAAAAGAAAAAAAAAAAAGAAAAAAAAAGAAAAAAAAAGAAAAAAAAAAAGAAGAAAAAGAAGAAGGAAGAGAACGAAAAGGAGAAGAAGGCTCCCCAAAACAGAAATCAATATCGAAGATTGGAATCAGCTGTACCTGCTTTTAATCTCAGAGTAGAAAGCACAATTTAGGGGTCAACCCAAAGAGCAGCAGCAGCAGGAACTGGGTGTGTGAGACACAATTGTCCCAAAATCAAATGGTCTCTGCAACTGATGCTTTAGGATGGATTTTGACTGCACAGACTCAAGAGAGATTAATCAGACCCCAATATTTCCCTAAAACCAGCCTTCAGTTGATCCACAACACCATTTCCACTTCCTTTTTTTCTTTTCTGACTCCAAATATATGGAATAATGAAGTAAAAAATTTAATATTCATAATACCCACACCAGCTCAGCCTATATTTTTCCAGCATCTTCTCACAGAAGAACAAGTTTCTGGTTGAAGTTGCCACGAGTGTTCTCCTATCAAAAGATAAAACACTTTGAAATTCTTCTTTTTTTAAGTGGTTATTTTAATGTCATGGAGGGGAGGGATAAATTTCAATCCAGCTTCAAGTTTCTCTGGCCCAGCAGTGCTGAGAAAGGTGGGGAAGAAGATTTAAAATGTCAGGGTTTCTGCAGGGGAGAGCAACTGCTCGGGTCTGTGCTTCCCAAAAGGCACTGCAGCCTTTTCCCTGGATGGGACATGTGGTAATAAACCTGCAGATCAAAGTGGGAAACGTGCTCCTGGCAGGGAGAGCCCAGCCTTGCATTATGGGATGAAAGGGAAGGCAGAGATTTCACCCTTTACTTGACACAGATTTCATAAAGTAGCATGAAAATCAGTGGGGGGAGGAAAAAAAAAAAACACAACCACCAGCTATTGTGCTGCTTTCATTTTAGTATTTTTTTAAAATATTGAACAGCCCTTTTCTAAACTACAGAGAAGAGAGAAATAAAATAGCCAAGGAGGTGGCTGCTGTCTGTTGATAAAACACACTCTCAGTGTCATTCCATGAAAATTTTCCCTCTAAGAGCTGATTTGGGGATTTTTTTCTTTTTTCCTGCCTCCATGCAGGCTGAAATGACATCAGAAATGCCCCCAAGGCTTTGTGAAAAGGGTAAACATCAAATGCAGAAAAAGCAGAATCCCTGACTGGTTTGGGTGGGCTGGCAGATGGGAAACAAAACCAGCTTGGAGATACAGCCCTGGTGCTGCCAAATTTTCCCAGATAAAGAAACTTCCTGGTGTTTTTCCCATCTTCCCAGAGAGCTCCTTCCCAGCTTTTCTCCATTCTGCCTTTCCAAACTTTCAGAATCTTTCTGTATTTTTACAAGCACGGATTTATTTTCTTTTGAATATTAAAAAAAAAAAAAAAAAAAACACAAACAAAAACAAAAAAAAACAAAGGAACCATGGGCTGGATCAAGAGGGGACACTGGATGTATTTTTTCCTGATTTTTTTTAAAGACACATTTTTTAGGAAGTGTATCAACTCCCCAAGTGTCTCTCCCTGCATCTTTCCCTGCTCCACAGTCACTTTTGAGATTCCTTACAAGCAGCCAAGCTGGAAGCCACCTTTGGGAGGCATTTTTAAGGGACTGCTTCCTGCTATTCCCACCAATTCTAGGCCTTAAAAGTTGAATTTTGGCTTAATAATTGTACCAAAATTCCACATAGAGCCACTCAGAGGATTTGAATGGAGTTCTTTGGGGTCTCAAGGAATTATTCCCAGTTATCCTTCCCACTTCCACACACCACAGGAAAAATAAAACACAGCTCCTCAGAAATTGAAGGATTAAAAAGTTTTAAAAAGTTCAATATTGGCAATACAGTGCAGATACATAAATACAAAGTGGAATTCTGAGTTTTAGGATCTGATCCCTTACTACAAACAACTCAATATAATTTTTTTTTTTAAAGCAGAATTTTTTACACTAATTGGCCACTTAAAATCCTGGTGGTGATTTTTACCTGGGAGGATTTTACAGAAACTCCCAAGAAAGAGTAAAATGCTAATGAAAACAACTCAAAATTCCCATCCTGCTGTGCTTGCTGCAATCAATCAATCAATCAATCAATCGACCAACCACAGCCTCCTTTAGTGCCAACTTTGTGCCAGAAACCCCAAATATTAAGATATTTCTCCTGAACCTGCTTCCCACCTGCACAGTCTCCTTCTGGGTATTTGATATTAAATAATTCATTGTTTTCTCCCCCTGTAGCTGCTGTTTGGGTTTTCCATCACCCCATCTGCCTGTCATTAATTTCCTGCCATGAGTTGGATGTTTTCACCCCATTTTACACCTTAAAAGGTCTCAAAACCAGGAATCCTGAAGAAAATCACTGCCAGATCTATTTATACTCCTTTGAGTTGAACAGAAGAGAATTGATCCCATTACTGGAGAGCTTCTCCCCTCCTCCTGTAGCAACTCCCACAATGCTCAGGCTCAGCCCCCAAAATGAATGAAATCCAAAAATTGAATTTTACATTTAAAATTATCTCAATCATTTATCCTTGTGGATCTCCAGGACCATCCCAGCTCCTGCCACCACCCGTGGGCCTGAGCTCAGCCTCCCTCCCTCCTTTTTCAGCATCTTCTTCCTCATTTGTGACTGCAGGGTTTTATTACTAATGGAACAAAAATGCTCTGAGAACACCCATGAGCAGGACACAGAAAAAAAATCTGTTTGAAAAAAAAGCAATCCTCATCTTTTCCACTCAGGAGGTCATGGCAGAGGGGAAAGCTCTTCAGGAAGCCTCTTGCCAAGCTCTGTCAGAGATTTTCCAGGACCTGCAACAACTCCACAACCAAGGGGAAACCTTGGGAAGGCTTTTTCCTGAAGTTTCTCATTAGAAAAGAGAGACTCAGAGTTTTAATTTAGTCCTTTCTGTCCCATTTTACTCTGATAAGACTTCACCACCTGGGGGGATTTTCACTGGAGAATTACTTTTTCTATCGTGAGCGATGGTTCTGACAAAAATGACAGAACAATTCTGACACAAATTCTGATGAAAAGATACAAAAATTCTGACAAAAAATGATTTTAAAAAACCTGACAGAAATTACAAAAGAGGCCAAATGAAGAGTGAGGCCAAGCAGTTTTACACCACCACATCCACGTGCCACTTTTAAAAACGCAGCAGCAAGAGGGACACAGGACCCTTTTTCCTTTCCAAACCAAGAGATGTCCACAAGCTGCTGCAGAAAAACAACACAATCCCAACTCCCAGCTTTTGGTATTTTTATAAATCCACTCACACCAAAGATCCAGGGGGAAAAGGCAGTTTCTGGTGGCCTTGCTGGGAGCACAGCTGAGGTTTAGAGCCCACATGTAACCAGGTTCTCAGGGGTTGGGAAGCAGAGCTCCAGGCAGAGGGAAGTTGGGGGACATGGAGATCTGGCAGCTGCCCTGAAATCTCTGGGCCTGTGGTTTGCTGCCCCAAGGGAGGCTCCAAAAACCTCCCTTGACTTGAGGCATTTAAAAATAGGCCAGAGGAAGAATTTGGGATGACGCCGCTGGGACGGAGCCTGCGTCAGCCAGGGATGGGCACGGCCCCGTTCCCTGCCCAGCCCGACCTTCCCTGCTCCTGCTGAGGGCATGTGTGTGCCCTTCCTGGGGCCAGACCTGAGAAACACCCAGCAAAGCCAAAGAACACAAGTTTTCATCCCAAACCAGCCAGAAAAATGATAATCCTGCCAGCTTGCCCTTCCTTTCTTCACCAGGATCATGTCGAATAACCAAATTTTTTTAATTTCACGTGTTTATATATAAATTAATCCTTTTTATTATTATTATTTCAGATGTTTGTATATAAATTGATACCTGTTTTGTACAACTTTTTGGAGGAGGTGGAAGTTTAGCTGCTTTTGCTGTGCTGCCCTGGCAATGATGCTGCTGTGCCCATGAGCAAGCTCCGAAGGGATGCAGTGGAAAAGGTGGATTGGGTGACCAGGGCTGCTGGTGACAGACAGACAGACAGACGCCAGGCTGTACCCAGTGGAAAGGCACCATTTGATGCCCTTTGGGAGCCAAACTTCCCCCCATCCTGGCTCAGCTTTCAAATCTCCTGTAAACCAAAGGGAAGCAATGCCCAGGGAAGGGGGGAGCAGTGAGTTCAGCCCATTAAAAATTAAAAGACAGGAAATTATTTCCATTGATTAACCATAAACATTTGCTTCTCTCCCTTTCTAAAACCCTTCTGTGCTCATTTGTCCGACCTTGGACTTCTCGAGGGGCTGATGTCACACCTCTCCCTGCAGTGACAACCCCCTTGTCCCCTCATCCTCACTCAATACCCTCCTCTGCTCCATGCCACAAGTTGCCCTATCCAAATGAGCAGAGAGGACCAAGCAAAGAGTCCATCTCCCACTTCCATCACTCCCTTTGGAATATTTTCCAGCTTTCCCCAAAGTTAAACAACTCTGTCAAACTTCCCTCAGTATTTCCCTCCCTTGGAGCAGCTGTGCACTCCCAAAACAACAAGCAGTGAGAACAGCGTTAATTCCTCCTCTGCCAATATAATTCCAGCTAATAAAATCCTTCTGATCTTTGGTGGGGATCACCCAGAGATGAAGCATCCAAGGAATTTGCTGTTGCAGTGCATCAGGAGCAGAAGGGACCAGAGTGAGGATGGGTAAATGAGGAAGAGAGGTGCTTTTAGAGTCGTAATTAGTGGCAAAATCCCTGCTATCCTTCCTCTGAGCTTTGCAAAGCAATGCTGATCCTTACAGAGAGAAACAGCAGACTCAGATCCAGCAAAAGCTCCCTGTTTGAACTCTGTCAGACACAGCTGCTGAGTGGTGTCAAATATTGCATGAGAGCAGTCCCAAACCTTCTTCAGCTTAAAGGCTGAAGTGTCACACACTGGCCACAGGTCACGCACTGGTCTCCCACCAGTAAAAGAAAAGAGGCAAAAGCTCCTTTTGCAGGCTGCCCAGGCCCCGAGGGAGGGTGGTTCCAGGTACTGGGGGAGCAGCTGGGTTGTTTTTCACGGGCAGGCTGAGCGCAGGATCGATATCGCTTTAGTGGCTGGCAGCTGATGAGATCATGGCTAAATTAACGCAGGCAGGCAGCTCAGTTCCCAGAAAGGGGCTGAGGGAGGAAGGACACGGCTCCAGGGAGGGGGAAGATCCCTCTTGCCATGCTCAGGGGGCTGGGGGCCATCAATAGAGCAGCTCCAGGGGCGGTGGAGATGTGAGACAGAAGTGGTATAGGGGGGAAAAGTGATGGAGAACTGCAGGGCTGTGCAGGACAGCTCTGCTTTAGCCTGGGGCAGCCCCAGTCCAGCTTTGAGGGTGACTTTGCCTTGAGTTTTGGACTGGAGACCTCCCAGGCTGCCCAGTTTTTACCCCAGGCATGGCTGGTCCTGAGCTATACCCAAACCCCAGAGATTAATTGATCCTGCCATGACCACCAGCAAACACCAGCTTATCCCAAGTTTTGCTGCTTAAAATTAAGGAGATCCACTCCAATCCTCCATCCCCAGTACCACCCAAAGCCTTTCATCCTGAGTTTAAACACCTTGGGTGAACACGCCCTCAGCAAAGGATCCCCCCAACACCTCAGGGAAGGTGGAAGCAGGAGAAACAAGGATTCATGCCTGATTTTATCTGGAAAACCACTGGCAGGAGGACTGCTCCAGGACTGGGAGGCTGAAACCACAATACACCCCAATACCTCACTTTAAATGTTAGACCCCACTGCCATCTTGTGGCAAACACTTCCTGAAATAAAGCTTAAAAGGGGGGAAATCCGTTAAAAGTGGGGGGGAAATCCATTAAAAAGTTGCAGAAAACATTAAGGAGCCAAGAAGGACAGGTAAATTGCCAGGAACAGGGTGGGGAAAACTCATCTGTCTTAAATGCTGCTGAGGCTGAGCCTACAGCACCGTGTCAGACTGAAACAGGCATGGAAAAACCCAGGGGTGGCACGGTCCAAGCTGGATTTGGGGAGCTGAGGATATAACCACACACAAAACGTGGGATTGCCTGCAGGGCCAGGGCTCCAGCAAAGATTCAGTCGCTATTACAAATATATTCTGGAGTTCCCAAAGTCATTTCAGGCTGCCCAGGTTTGAAGGAGGCTTCTCACCCCACCTAAGTAGGATTTAGCTGGAATTAGACATTGCACCTCGGAATTAAGGCAGGGAGCTGTTGGAATTTCCAGGGAGGATGATGTGGAGGTGGGATTAGGGCTCAGGTCGATCATTCCCAGGGCACAGAGCACCTCTGGGTGCTGGGGAGCCTCAGATGAGCACCCCTGGGTGCAGGGCCAGGCAGGGCTCATCCAGCTCTTAGTCCTGGCCTTGCCACACCTCAGCATTTACTTTGTGCATCATTGATCATCTGCAGTGCTTCTGCTTAGCAACTGGGCACCACTTTAGCAAAGTGCCTGGGCTGCTGCATCATCCACGGATGGCTCCCACCCTGCCAGGAAAAACAGGGACAAACTGGTTTTCCTTCTCTGTGCTGCCATAAGGGACTGGCAGGTGTTGGATCAGACAGCCCTGAGGCCTTGTGTGATCCGAAACACTTGCTGGCTGTGGGTAAAAGTGAATCAAAACTCACTGACCATAAATAAATTAAGGAATCATTTACAAGAAGTGTGGCTCTGCTCTCAACTCAAACCTCTGCTGGCAGGAACAGACCGAGGAACTACAGGGAGGAATTATTTTGAAGACAGGCACAGAAAGTGACTATTTTGAAAGAAAATCTAATTGGCAGATTGGATATAGATGCATGGATAGCTCTATGCACCTGGCCAGCTACACAGTAATGCTTTCTGCTGTTAAAATTTCTATTTTTGTCTTGTCAGAAGGAACAACAGCATAAAAATACACTTCCAGACCAAAGGTAACACATCTTTCACCACCTTTCTGTTTACACATTCCTGTTCTTTGGATCTCTGCAAGCCCCTCTGCACATGACAGGGGTGCATCACAAGAGGCACAACATATTTAAACCAACTCCATTCTCCACTTTCAGCTGGGATTTATCCCTTTTTGAGTTCCTGTCGTCCCGTAGTTTGCTGCTTTCAACTCCTTGGCAGTTTTATGTGTTGGTGTATATTACACACAATAAATAAATCCAATTATATTGTCAATAACTACATCTTTATCTTCAGAGATGAACAAGTGTTTGGAGGTTGATCCCAATTGTTGGCATGCAACTGGAAACAAGCAGGCCTGGACATCCTCTTGGGGGTTCTATGATCTGGAAGTTGCCTATGGGTTTTGGAAAAGAGGTATTCCCCATCCTCAGCCTCCCAGGGAGCTGAGGAGCTGTGGGATGGAGAGCTGGGGTGCTGTGCTGTCGCTGGAGCACGGGCAGGAGGCACCTGGAGGTGCATGAGCTCCCCCATAAATAAATCAGCCCAGTGCTGTCAGCAGCTCTGAGATGCCAGAGGCAGAGGAAGCCCCGGGGACAGTGCGGGGAGCTGGCACCAGGCAGAGCCATTCCTGCCTCTGGCGGCATCAGGAGCGGGGAAAGCTCGTCATGCTCTTGGCACAGCCCTCTGCTCCCCGCCCCAGGACAGCACCCTGGACCCAGACACTGCCCATGGAAAACACACCTTGATCTAGCCCATGGTGGGCAGGGATTTGGGTGAAAATTTGGGGGAAAAGGGGATGCTGTGGGTGCAGTGTGCTCAGCACACCACGGAGCCGCCCGCCGCTCTCCCAGCAACGAGACGGGAGAAGAACTAAGCGGAATTAAAGGAAGAATTAAGAATTAAAACCCAAAAGCAGCCCCAGACTGGCTTGGTTACCATTGTCATGGCTACCAGGAGCGAGGCTGAGGCACGGGGGGATGCCAGGGGATGGAGTTCCAGCCTGGAACTGCCCGCAGGCCCCACCAGGAGTTTTTCCTGCCCACTGAAACATCATCTGTGGATGATGGGAATGATGCAGGACGGGAAAAACGATCTTCACTGCATCACACGGACACAGCTTTTCCTGCAGCTGGCCTGCCAGCCCAAACTGGGAACAGCACGGCAAAGCCTCAGGCCAGGACTAAACCTCTCTAGAGCCATGAGCAGGTTTAACGACTTCTAAATAAGTGATTACACAGGGTGGGGACACTGGCTCCCTCCCTCATCACGGGTGCCAGGCCATTGTCACCTTCCCTGTGGTAGATGAGGCTCAGGATAATCATTGCCTCCAAAAAAAAACCAACAGCAAAAGGAAAAGTTGGTCGTGGCGTCTTCTTCCATCCACACCACCTGGCCTCTGCCCTGGGCAGGGGGTGCAAAGGGATGTGCTGCCCCAGGGAAGGATGGATGGATGGACACGCTCAGCTCTCACTCACACACCTCCCTGGGCGCAGCAGTTTGCTTTATTAAATCACTACAGGCAGGAAAAAGAATAATAATGAATTTTAAAAAATCCCAAAGCCAAGTTCTCCTCCTTTGAGCAACAGTCTCGTTAACAAGGGGCAGGGGACAGGTGAGGAGAAAAGGGCTGGACTTTGGTCTGGGCACATTTAGGGAGTGGGCTGAGGCAAGGGCTGTGGATTCTCACCCACACACAGACCCCGTGGGGAATGGCTCTGCTGAGATAAATCGCTCTGCACAGAGGACACAAGGCCCTGCCTTGCTCGAGAAGCAGCAGCCACAGCCTGTGCCCAAAGCAGGGTCACCACTGCGGTCACACACAACTTCTCCACCACATCGACCTCCCCAGCAGCCAGCACAGCACCAGCTCACCACTTTCCCCGCATGTATGGAAGAAGGACAACCCCTGGACTGAGTGATGTAGACCCCCTGCTCCCCCCAAAAAAACCTCTCTGTGGGTGCCTGACAGCAGCACGGGGAAACAGAATCATGGAATCATTAATGTGGAAAAAGTCCTCCAGGATCAGTCCTCCGGGATAACAGGAGGCAAAGCACGGCTGGAGCAGCGTGGGCTCGTTTTTGGGGTGGGGAAAGGGGACCTCTCGAGCAGCCACCCAACAACTTCCCAGCCCCGCCGCAAACTTTTCCCAGCGCCGGGGAGGCACCGCCGCCCCCCCCGCGCTCCGGCCGAGCATCCCCCGGGAGCCGGGCAGGGAAGAGCGAGCGAGGGAGGGAGGTCCGGGCTGCCCGAGCCCCCGCAGGGCTCCTTCCCGGCCCTCGCAGCCGCTCCCCGCCCGGGCACGGTCCGTGCCGGCCATCCCGGGCAGCGGGGACGCGGTGTCCCGGCCACCCCGCTCGGGAACGGGGCTCGGTGAGCGGGGAAAAAGGGGTGCCAGCCCTACCTCTCGGCCTTGGTGAACTTGCGGAAAGCCTGGCGGAGGTCGTGGAAGGAGCGGTAGGTCTGCGGCTCGGCTGAGATGCCCTGCGCCCGGGTGGTGCGGGGCCCGATGTGCGGGCTGGGGGCCGGCAGCACGGACTGGCATTTGTGCAGCCGCCGCCGCAGCTCCTGGATCTCCTCGTCCTTCTCCCCCAGGCGCCGCTCCAGCTCCTTGATCCGCTCCTCCTTCAGCAGCAGCAGCTTGGTGAAGTCCCCTTCCAGCTCGGTCATTTTGGGGGCGCCGGGCCGGTCCCGCTCTCATGGAGCGGCTCCCGGGCAGGGGCAGGGGCGGGGGAGCGGCTGCGCCCGCCCCGGCTCAGAGCAGCGGCCCCGGCATCGCCCCGCCAGCGCCGAGCCGGCCCGGGGGCCGGCAAAAACCGCCCCGAAAACAGCGGCGAACGAGGGAAAAGGCGGCGGAGAAAGACGGACAAGAAAAGGGGAAAGAGCTCTTGTGCCACTCTGCGAGGCTGGGATCCTGGAAATAGCAACAATTACCATGTGATCGCAGGGTGACGCAGCTCCTTGTAACTGGAGCCGAAGACTTGGGATTCAAACAAGAACACTTCATAAATATTAAATTGCCTCCTGCTAATGAGCCACGTGGAGCCGCCCCCCGGCCCGCCCGGTCCGGCCCCCCGGCAGCTCAGCATCCCCGTCAGCTCAGCATCCCATTCCTCCCGCCTCGGGAACTCAGCACCGCGGCTCTCCACCCCGGCAGCTCAGCATCCCGGCAGCTCAGCATCCAGGCAGCTCAGCATCCCGGCCCGGCCCCCCCCGGGAACACAGCATCCCATTCCTCCCCCGCCGGGAGCTCAGCATCCCATTCCTCCCGCCTCGGGAACTCAGCACCGCGGCTCTCCGCCCCGGGAGCTCTGCATCCCATCCCGTCCCCCAAGGAGCTCAGCATCCCACCTCTCTCCTCGCCCCACGTTCCAGGCTGTGTTACCCTCAGAACTACCCTGTTGGTCCCTCCTGGGTACCTGGACACCTTGCACGCCTCCCTCCATCCTTCCCTGCCCAGATTATCCCGAATACCTCACGGCTGGGGCACCGCACATCCCACCCAGCATCCTTTCCCACATCCCACCCCTCTGGGGTACCTGCATCCCTCCCCGTCCAAGACTCCACACCCTTTCCCACCAGGTTTCCTTGCTCCCTGCCCTCCGGGTCACCCCCCAGCACAACCCCCACCATCCTGTGGGACACGCAGCTTTCCAGACACCCAGTGTCCCTCATCCCGACGTGCACCTACGCCCTGAGGGAGCAGAGCCCGTCCCTGGGCACAGACATCGGGGGCCTGGTGGCACCTGAGCGGGGAGGCAGCCGGAGTGCTGTGACAGCATGTCCAGGGAGGGAGAAAGCATCCTTCCTGGACTTATTTGGAAGAGCCCATCACGCACATGAATTTTTAATGCCGGCTGGCAAAGGGGACCATCAGCTCCTCTATCACTTTTCCCTCCCAAACCACTCTTGTTTCCAAGGAGGGATTTCAGGAGCCCTTTGCTGAAGGGGAGGGGGTTTTTCCCAGCCCCCACAGCCAGGCCTTGGGCACTCGGGGCACCCAGGAACCGCTCAGGGTCTACATCCCAATCCATGGAATGCTGTTCCACGCCTTTAGGGACAGACTCCCCGGTCGGCTAGGGCAGGGGAAGGAGAGGGCAAAGCAACTGAGCTGGAGAACAAGGCTGTACCGATGGAGTGTTAAATTAAGGGTTGAAAAATCAATTAGCGGTGTCTCTGTCTTTCAAGGAGGCAGGGGTGATGGGGTGTTGTTGCACTCCTGTGTCTGTGCCTCCAGCCTTTCACGTGTGGCTGGGAACCCCCGGGCTCGGAGCTGTCCCGTCCTCAGACTGGAATCGTCCCTGCGGCCGAGGGATCAGGCAGTCCTGGGGGGGAGGAGGGGGAACTAATTAGCAATTATTCAATTATTTGGCTTCATTAGCAGGCCGAGAGCGCCACCTCGTGGGCAGCACGACTGAGCAGAGCCGAGATTCGGGGACAGCCCGGCGCTTCCAGGGAGCTCGGGAACGGAAAGGGGATGCTCAAAGAGCCGCGGGATCCCCACAGGCTCCCATCGGGACAAAGCGTCCCGGAGCGGGGGCCGGCCCTGCCTGTGTCACAAAGGAGACTCGCGGTGCCCGGGCCCATTGTGACCCCGGTGCCTCGGGGCCGTTGTGACACAAGGCGACCCGAGGTGACACACTGTGACGCGCTGAGACGCCTCGTGCTGGCGCCAGTGCCCGTGTGGCACTGCGGCTCCCGGGGCTGTTTCAGGAGCATGCCGTGCCGTGCCCTCCAGCAGCGCAGGGCACCGCGCTCTGGAGGCTGCAGCTCCCCGGGATAGCTGCCGGAGGGTTGCCCATGGAGAAGGGCAGGCTCGGCCCTCGGCCGTCCGACAGGCTCCTGCTGAAGGATGGCACCGGCGGGGATCCGACGGAGCCGCCTGCATCCCACACCTCCCGCGTCTCTTTCTGCTCTCGCCTCCAGGTGCAGCAGCCCCCGAGCCCGGCTCCAGCCGCCCGCGGGGACAGGTGTTCGCGGCATTCCCGGCTCCAGCAGAGCCGTCCCAGCTCCACCCGGCTGGTGCGGGGCCCGGCGCCGCGCTCCCGCGTCTGCAGCCCCGTGCCGCTGCCGCCGCCCGCCAACACGGCGGCCCGCGGGCAGTGCCGCCGCCTGAGGAGCTGCGTGGCTTGCTCGGGCCGGGCGGCGCTGGCCGCCTCCCCGGCAGTGCCCTCCACACCCCCCACCCCCGCCTCCATCGAGACAGAACCGCTCTTGGTGCACCGCTCCGCCCAGACGGAGCCCCCGGCACCGGAGCGCTCGGGCGCTGCTGAGCGCACGGACCGAGACACCCAGACCGAGAGCCCGGCCCGGGAGCGGCGGGGTTCGCGCGTCCCGCTGCTCGTGGAGCGGGAGATGCAGACCGAGCGCCCGG
>JAOTQP010000304.1:3329149-3350757 GCA_026413545.1 Cichladusa arquata | reverse complement strand
TAGGGTTTTCTGGGTCCTTTGTGTATGTGTGTAGGGCAGTGGTTGGTTATTATTTTTTATCACTGATTTTTCAGACTGTGTTTTTCCCAGGAGAATATTAATTTGTGTAGAAACAACATTGGGGTGAAGAGTATCTTAAACCAAGGGATAAAAATACTCCCCTGGGAATGAGACAAAATGAGTTTGTATTATTCATTTAACAACTTCAGCTGCACGACCATCACATTAATCCACATTTTTTTAATGTGATAAAGGAATCATTTTCTCAAAATGTAATCAACTTTGGCAATTTTGTGTTCTCTTATCAATGAAATTCTTTCTGTTTATAGATGTAATTATGGATGTGAGAGTCTTCTGTCTATTTATATATAAAGGCTTGTGGCCTTTCTGCCAGGACACCCAGTCAGGAAAGGAGGATCCCCTTTTTTTCAACCCCTGAGAGTTGCAAATCCCTAGGGACAGTCGTGTTGGCCAAGCTGCTGCCATTCCCAAACCTCTGGCCTTGCTGAATGAGGGAAGCACAGGGATCTCCACCAAGCAGCAGCTGCCTGACTGCTCCAAAATACAGGTTTTGTCCCACAACAATCTCACATGCAGGAGAAAAAGGATGCAACTTTCCCCAAAGAGGTTTATAAAAACCAGCTGAGCACTTCTTTAATCAGAACTGTGCAATTCCATGTTTTTACCCCAGGAGCACCACTTCTGGTTTGGGTTGTTTTGCAGCTCCAGGGGCCAGCAGCATAGAAAGAAAAGTCTAAGGATGCTGTGATTTAAGGATAATTATGTATTTTCTGTGAATTAAACCACCAGCTACGCCCTTGCCCTCAGCCCCAGACTCTCCAGCTCTCATCATGGTGCTGGACCCCAACTGGAGATACTGGGCTATGTGTCTCTTTTGAGAAGAGCTTTTACTTGAAGGAAATCCAATCTCTGGAGCAGAGAACAGCAGAAGCAGGTCTCAAGCTGCCTCCCCACCCTGGCACTCTGGGGTTGGAGTGTGTGAGCAGTCCAGCCTATCCTGGTCATTGTTAATATCCCAGCTGCTTGGGAGGAGCAGAAGGGAAAACCCACTCGGTAAAACATGCTCGGAATCTACTTTGGGTCCAGATTAAAGGCTACACTGATATATATTTTTTATATATAATGTGTAGATGGCACTAAGAACAGCTGGTGCCTCCACTCCATGAGCTCGCTGACAGCTCTGCCAGTCACCAAGGAGCGTCACCATTTCACAGCCAGCAGCTGCTGCAGCTCCGAGGGCAGCTCCTGGGAGGCCAAAATCGCAGAGCAAGAGGCTCTGGAGTGCTGCGGGGTCACAGCCGCCCCCGTGTCCCCACACCGAGCCAAAGCCGCGCTCCGCATCCATCGGCCCTTCCCGAACTCTCCCAGCGCAGGGTCCGGCTCCAGCCCGGAGCATCCGCGGCTTCACCTGAGGATAAGCACGGAGACAAAACACCCGGCAAGGGAGCGCCAGCACGGCCCTCAGGAGCCCGAGAGAGCCAGGAGCGGCAGGGAGCAGCGGGATGAGGAACAGCAGCCCCGCCGTGTCCCGCATCCCTGTCCCGGCTGGGAGCCCGCACACATCCCGCTCTCCTCCCCGGCTGGTGCCGGGCAGCGCCCCAGGGATGCCCAGGGCCAGCAGGAGGAGGGGCTGGAAGCCCGGGGCCAGCAGGAGGAGGGGCTGGAAGCCCGGGGCCAGCAGCAGAGGCGGCTGGAAGCCCGGGGCCAGCAGGAGGAGGGGCTGGGAGCCCGGGGCCAGCAGGAGGAGGGGCTGGGAGCCCGGGGCCAGCAGGAGGAGGGGCTGGGAGCCCGGGGCCAGCAGCAGGAGAGGCGGCTGGAAGCCCAGGGCCAGCAGCAGAGGCGGCTGGAAGCCCGGGGCCAGCAGCAGAGGCGGCTGGGAGCCCGGGGCCAGCAGGAGGGGCGGCTGGAAGCCCAGAGGCAGCAGGAGAGACAGCTGGGAGCCCGGGGCCAGCAGGAGGAGGGGCTGGAAGCCCGGGGCCAGCAGGAGGAGGGGCTGGAAGCCCGGGGCCAGCAGGAGGAGGGGCTGGAAGCCCAGGGGCAGCAGGAGAGGCGGCTGGAAGCCCAGGGCCAGCAGGAGGAGGGGCTGGAAGCCCGGGGCCAGCAGGAGAGGCGGCTGGGAGCCCGGGGCCAGCAGGAGGAGGGGCTGGAAGCCCGGGGCCAGCAGGAGGAGCGGCTGGGAGCCCGGGGCCAGCAGGAGGAGGGGCTGGAAGCCCGGGGCCAGCAGCAGGAGGGGCTGGAAGCCCAGGGCCAGCAGCAGAGGCGGCTGGAAGCCCGGGGCCAGCCGGAGAGACAGCGCAGGCTGAGCCCAGGTCGGGAAAGCAGGGGAATTTGAGTGCCTCGCACCCCGTGGACCAAAAGGCACAGAGGGACTCCAGCATCGCCCCCCGGCTGAGCTCCGGACAGTCCCGTTTTCCAGGGATAACCCCCCACCCCCACCCCTCCCTGGCGTTCGCACCGCGCTGTTAATTTAGGGATGGCCGCACTTATTGGTGAGGATGCGATGGTTGGAGCCCGGGCTGCTCCTACAAGTGGTGGAAAGTGCTTTACAGTCCCCTCATTCTCATATCCAAATCTGTTATCTCATCTCATGGTTATATATCTCACAACCAAAACTGTTAGTGTCACAGTCGTAAACAATTTCACCAAATGTAGCCAAGAATAAAGATGATAAAGAGAAAGCTGCTAGTGGGAGAAATGGTACAATATGGAGAAATCTTTTGGCACAATGACACATAACCTGTGGATTGGCTTTCTTCCTATGTCTTATTTTGTGTAGGCTCTAAATTTTTTTTTCATGATAGAATCATAGGATAGCCGGAGCTGGAATGGACCCACAAGGATCACCAAATTCAGCTCCTGGCCCTGCACTGGACAGCCCCAAGAATCTCACCACATGTCTTTGGACAGAGTGACGTCCAAATTCTTCTTGAATTCTGTCAGGCTGGTGTTGTGAAGAGCCTGAGGAGCCTTGTTCTGTGCCCAGCCACCCTCTGGATGAAAAACCTTGTTCTAATATCCGACCTAAACCTCCCCTGATACAACTTCAGGCCACTCCCTCGTGTCCTGTCGCTGATCACCGCAGAGGAGAGATCAGTGCCCCTCCTTTCCTTAGCGCACGATTTTAGCTTTAAAGCCTGCCCAGTGAGACCCAGGGAGTTTATCCAAGGAAAGGGCACGATCCCATCCATAAGGAAGGGGTCCCGGAATGGATTGAGCCACGAGTCCCAGTGGAGGGTGAACATCCCCAGGCAGGACTCAGCACGTTCAGAGGAGGAGAAACGCCAAGTGCTGCTGGAAATAACCCCTCAGCTTCGGCCAGAGCTCGTTCTGCTGGCTCCTCTGTTACAAGGCACCGTAGAAAACAGTTTACAGCCAGCAGATATGTCAGACATGCCAGCTGTTGGAGCCAGGAAGGCTCAGAGCCGGCGTTTCTCACTCTGCGAGCCCCAGGCACTCAGACATGACTCAGGCTGGGTTAATTATCCCGCTGGAAGCCGTGCCAGCTCTCCCTTGGTGTAACTTTAACAGAGTGCCAAAGGTGATGCTGGGTTTTTATAAAATCAATACCCTGCCTTTTACTCCACCTCTGCAAGCCCCACCATTCTCTGTTTCAAACTCACTTTTGCGAGCCAGGAGCCTCTGCAGCAGCAGCAGCAAGGTGGACTCAGGTTTGCAGCCCTGTGTGAGTTGGGGGAGCTGGAGGAAGGCAGTAATCCCCACCACGTTAAAAAAGAAAATTTTCAGTATTTGTGACTTTTTTCAACAGTGGCAGAAGTCTGAACCTGTTCCCCCCCCCACCTAATCTCTTAACATCAGGTGAAGTTTCATGGCAGCTTCCTAAGGGATGGAGGTGCTTTATGGGCACAGAAGATTTCAGTGGGAGGTTATTTTAAGGCCACAAAAAGGAAGGATTAATTCTGTGCTGTTACCTTCTTCAGTGATCATTTTTGTCCCTATTTCACTGGGTAATTTAATAAACTGTGTCACCTCCTCAGTGTCTGCTTTTCTAACAGATAAGAGCCGTTTCACCACAGAGTAACTCCCTAAACGGGAACAATGATACTTATATTAAAAAATCACCCTTCCCGATCCCTTTGGAGATGATGCCATGGAGCAGCCAGTGTGCTGAGCTCCTTCTGAGCTTGGCACAGGATTTCTTGCTGCCTGACACCTTCAAGGAGTTGGCTTGGGGCATGAACAGTGTGAGGATGTCTGTGCTGTGTGTCCTACACACCCTGCAGCTTCTGAAGTGAGCAAGAAATCCACAGCTCCTTTGGAACACAGAAAGGTCCTGGTGAGGCTGCTCAGGCATTTCCATAGAATCCCAGAATGGTTTGGGTTGGAAGGGAGACCTTAAAGATCATCCAGTTCTAACCCCACTGCCACTGGGGAAACTGGGTTGAATTCACTCCCTGCTTTTAGTTATAATCCATCAAACCTTCCAGCACAATGACACTGCAGGTGCAGTAAGTCAGAGGAAATTATTCCAATCACCCAAATGTAGGATTTTTTGCTTGTGAAGTTTTGTGAGTTCACAGAGCCCCTCTGCTCCGGAGCCAGGCTGGGAGAGCTGGGGGTGTTCACCTGGAGAAGGCTCCAGGGAGACCTGAGATCCCTGGAAGTGTCCAAAGCCAGCTTGGATGGGGCTTGGAGCAGCCTGGGATAGTGGAAGGTGTCCCTGCCCATGGCAAGGAATGAGTTTTAAGGTTCCTTCCAATCCAAACCATTCTAGGATTATTCTAAATACCGTGACATCCCACATTAAATGTTTTTTCTTGCAGCAGTAAGCTGGAAATATTTCTTTGTGTC
Source organism: Cichladusa arquata (assembly GCA_026413545.1). Lineage (NCBI taxonomy): Eukaryota > Metazoa > Chordata > Aves > Passeriformes > Muscicapidae > Cichladusa > Cichladusa arquata. Next base: position 3,345,927 of record JAOTQP010000304.1, on the reverse strand, counting down.
CTCCCCTTTCTTTTTGGCATTTTTTCTCACTGCTGCTTATGACAGTGTTCTGGAAATGGTCCCACAGCTTCAACTTCTTCCTCTATTAATATAAATTAAAATAATCCTCTGAATGTTGCAAGCAGGATGTAATTTTCCTTAAGGAAAACGAGGAAGCTAAAAATATTCCTTTGGCTACAAGGGTATCATCACATCCATGCTATCACCACAACTGCTCCACGGCATCAGAGGCTGGTGGGAAAAAAACAAAAAAGCCCCTCCAGCAACTCTCAGGATAGCAGGGATTTCATACTGGTTTTATCCAGCCCAATCTGCCAGACTCCACGTGGGCTCTGGCATGTTTTTGATAAATATTATTAACTCCCCTTTGGAGGCACTTCCACAACTGGACACTCCAACCACGGGCTGCAAGGAGTTTTCTTTTTAATAAAGAGGGGGGAAAAAAATAAACCACACAAGTGGGACCTGTTGGGGCTGCAAAAATCCAGCATCCAAATTTAGACACTCTCAACATCTATGCCTGAATTCCTGCTGGGTTTTTTCCCCCCTCTCTGCTATCCCCAAAGAATTTCCCTCTCTGCATTTGTGGTTCTTAAGGCTGTATCCTCCCTCCCACTCGACACGGGGTGATTTTTGAAAAATGGTGAATGTGAACAAAAACTGAGGGTTTTGTCATAACTCCATTAGAAAAAAAAAGTCACTTTTCTGCCAGACTTGTAAACAGATGATTGCATGTAAATACTTCCTTTTTTTTAATTATATCCCAGCACTTGATCTTATTACAAATCTAGGCAAAGATTTTTTGGAACTGTCTCTATATTTTTTGAAATATGCAATTATTATAATTTTAAAATAAATTTTTATATACATTTTATTATTATGCATTTATAAATATACATATACATTATTATACATTTTAAAAAATATATATTAAAAATTTTAGGTGGTTGTAAATCAATAATAAAAAAGGTTCCACCTTTCAGGAAAACTCATCCCCCAGAGCATTTTGCCTCTGTAACCGTGGAACAAATCCCTGCCACCCCTTCTGCCCCCGATGGCAGCGGTGGCAGGGGGTGACATCCAGCAGCACAGCACAGCTGTGGCAGCCACCTGGCCAGCCACAAATCCATTCAGCCTCCCACTGGCTATTCCCAGACAGAAATGCTCCTGGAAAATGCTCAGCATCTCATCCGTGACCGATCTAAAAAGCTTCCTGCTCCTCGCTGTCGTGTCCAGTGCCAAAATTGGGAGACAACTGATGGATATCTTGGGAAGGCCATGCCACTAAAGGCTGCTCCTCCTCAGCACCCCCCAAATTCACTTTGGATCAGCTCCAAGAGCAGCCTGGCTGTGGCTGGGGGTGTTATTTAAGGTCGAGCCCTTTTTCCATCCTCGTGCCTGCTCGTGTCCTGCCTTTGGATGCAGAGCTTGGAAGTGACAACACAACCACCAGCAAGAAGCTCTTGATGTGACAAAAGCAGCTCTGGAAAATCAGGAGCAGCTGGAAAAGGCCCATGGAGAAGGCTCCCATTCTGGTTTGCTGTAATGGGAGCACTGAGCAGGAGTAACTCCAGGTGTGAGCTGGTCCCGGGCCAGGAGCAGCTCCATGGGATCCGTATGGGAATGTGAGTGACTGCAGGGAAAGCAGCCACCTCCCCGCACAGCCTGAACTCCAGGGAGGTTTTTCCCACAAGTGGCTCTTGCCCTGTGCTGTTGTGACCTAAAGATCCCCTCAGCCTCGCTGCAGATTCCTGAAGCAGCAGCACAGGCGCTCGCTCTGCCCTGGCATCTCCAGCAATCCCAGCAGGCTCCCACTGGGAGCACTGGGAAAGGGCTCCCAGCAGGGTCTGGGAGCACCAGTGCTCTCCCAAGGATGGGGATCCCCCCCTGCTCAGGGCTGCTCTCCCAGGGCCCTTTTCACCCATCAGTGAGGCTATTTTTAAACCCCATTCCTCGCTGTGCTGCTGCAGCCCGACTCCTGCACAACTCAGACTTCAACTCTGGTATTTTGGTTGTTATTCCTTTATTCCTTGGCTCACATCCTGCTTTTCTAGGACACCACATGAACTCCAACTGCTTCACAGGGACAGAGAATATTTGACTTTCCAAGCCTGCCCAGTGCCCTGGGACATCCCCATCACGTGCTGGTCTGTGAAGCCTCCTCAACTTTTACATCTTTGTATCAATATTTAGGTGTTGGAGCTGAACTGTTTATTTCATTTTCTTCCAGCAAAGCTTGCATCCTCCGAGAACATCCTGTAGCTTCCCAGCCTTTATTTGGATTTCCACAGCATTTTAACAACAATAATGTAATTTCCCAGCAGAGCTGTTAACGTCAGGCTCCGTGAGAAATGAATATACTGAATATCAATGTTCTTTTCCTCTTCAATTTTGCCTCCTTTGGCAGCTATTTTTACCTCGATTCCCTCGAGGACTCTCTTCTTTCTAAATGCATTTTTCAGTTTAAAATCCCAAGCAACATTCAGCCTCCATGACTTTTGCTTTTGGAAGCTACTGAGCAGAGAAACCATTCCAAGATGATCCTCAGCTCCTGCAAACTCTCCCAACACAGGTGTTCAGGTTTAGGTTCCTTAAAAATAGAATTTTCATGATTAAATCCTTTTTTAGTAAGGAATGACACCATGTTCTGCCCACCATGTGTTCATGCTGTCTTAGGGGGAGGAGAAATAATGAAAACCCTACAGATTTTCAAAGACACCATGAAAGTTACAGTTTAAAAGTTCAGTCTGCATTAATTGTGGCAGTAAAGTCTGAAGTATTTCAGGTGGAAAATAATTAAATTCATCTCAGGAGGTACAAATCCATCAGGGCTACACACAGTTGGGGAATTGTTTGGAGTTTTATTTTTAATCTAGGAAACATTTACAGTGAAAAATGAAGAATTCTGGATGCTACTGAACTGTTACTGAAGCTCTTGCATATATAGAGTATGAAATTGCTGCAAGCTGGCTTTAGAAGCAGTTTTGTCTGTCTTTTGGGGGGATTTTATTACTTTTTACCTGAAGTCAAAGCTGTATTTATGACCTTTTTTATACCTTCTGTCACAGCTGAAAGCACCAGCTCCATCAGAAATCCCCGACACCAAGGGAGCATCTGCATAACCCAGTGAGCAAAACCAACAAAACCAGCTGCCTTTCAGAAAAATCTAAATTAATATTTCTCCTCTGCTTGGTTTGCTCTGCACTGGAGCATTTTCTGCATCACCTGCTCCCCATATTGGAGCCTGGGAACAGCCAGGTAAGCACGCTCTGCTCCCAGGAACCACCTTATCCGTCAGCTAAGGGACAATTCCAACCACTTTGGAGAGGGAAAGGAGGGAGAATTGCTCTTCAGAGTCCCCGTTTGCCACCCAGGTAAAAAGCTGTGCTGGTGAAGAAAGGAAACACCAAGGTGACAGAGCCAGCTGTATTTTTTAGAGGCTTTGTTTTCCTGCCTTCCCAAGCTCATTCCCACAGGCAGAGCTGGTCCCAAAGCCTGGTGCTCCTGGAAAAGCTGCTGGCAGCTCACCTGGAGGGGTTTTACAGCCAGCCTCGTGTGACTGCTCAAGGCTGGAGACAAAACCTCTCCATGCCCCTCCTCACTGAAGTCAGAACCTGTGAAAAGCAGTTTCCAACCTGGCTTCACATCTGGGTGAGGCATTTTTCCTCTTCTAACTGGGTTCTTGCCATTTTAAAGATGTATTTTTATTTTTCTCCAGTATGAGAAGTTCTGTCACACCTGTCTCAGTTTGAAGCCTGGGAAGCAGCACTGGATGCATCCACATTCAACATTTTCAAGGAGTTATTTAAAGAGTTATTTGGGCAATCCCACAGGTACCAACCATCCTGTCAAAGGCCCAAAGCTTGGGCAGCAGGAATTCTCTACCAAGGCTGGAGAAGCAGCTCTCATTCATCTGTGACCTTCTCACAACAGATTTGGCTCTTACAGGCCATAAATGGGACAAAACCTTGAGTTTGCTCCATGCAAGTTGGTTCCTCTCCCCTCCAGAGATTCCTTTGGGTGCTCTCAAGTCTCAATTTTCATGGACACCAGCATTAGCAGAAGCCTGCCCAGCTCAGGGAGCCCCATCCCACTCCAAAATCCCAGAGATATTCTGATTGCTTTCTAGTCCAGCTGAATGTATTCCCACTTAAACCTCACTGCTTGATAAACTGCCAAAAAAAAATCTGAGCTCCCAGGGAGAATATTTATTTACAATTCAGAATTTATACATGCATCGCACGGCATCTGAAGGAGTTTTTTCCTCCCAAACATACAAATCAGCAATTAAAATATTTGGAATGTGCCATTTCTAGCCAATGCCCAGGGCTGTGTGTTATCTCACAGTTGTAATTTGTTGCTGGGTGCTGGAGAGGCTTCAGCAATTTCCAGCTGCCTGAAGCTCTGGGAGAAGCTTGGCTGCTTTCAAGGCAGGGGAAATGAAAGCAGAAGATGACCTAAGTGTTGCTGGCAGGGTTTGCCAGGAAGGATGGACATCTCCTTTGTGACAGCTCCAGCAGAAAGCTGGGCTGGAGGTGCCTGAGAAGCCACTTTTCCCAGTGGGAAAATGACACCTTGCCAGAGCTGGGACTCTCCTCAAGAAATGACAGAAGATATGGGCAAGTGGAGCCCAGCAAGGGAGAGCAGGAAACCTTGGAGAGTGGATGGCATTTTTATATAGCTTAGTTTGTCCAGCAAGACCATCCCAAGCCATCCCATGCAGCAGGAATCTGATGTGATGGGAAGAGCAAGGATCACTCAGAAAGGAGAAGGTGCCTCCAACACCCACCCACACCAGAGCTTGTCTAAAACACTGGGAAGGAATTCCTCCCTGGCACAGGGTGCCCAGAGAAGCTGTGGCTGCCCCTGGATCCCTGGCAGTGTCCAAGGACAAGGCTTGGATCATCCTGGGATAGTGGAAGGTGTCCCTGCCCATGGCAGGGGTGGCACTGGATGGGATTTAAGGTCCCTTCCCACCCAAATCCATCTGGGATTCTGCTCTGGAGTGGTGGTGTGAGTTTTTATTTAAAGAAACACCATTTTCACCAGACATGGAAATATTTGAAGGTTCAAGTCTGGCCACAGCTGAAAAGGGCTTGTTTAAAAACATTCACTCCAAATGAGTGTGTTCCCCATCCCTCACTCTGCAGGGCAGCTCAGAGGACAGTGCTGGGAGGGCTCCTTTGAAGCAGCAAACTGCAACACCCCAAAACCTGCCAGGGTCCCAGATTCATTTAAAAAATAATAAAAATAAAATAAAAATTGAAAGGATAAAAGATACCCCTTACACCTATGTTGAAGTGACACAGGTCTGCTTAAACTACTATTTTTACTATTTTTCCATTCTTTTCTATTAAATATTGACTCTGCTTGTGGTTAGGAGTCACACATCCCAAACCAAACACCACTGCCCTGTATCACAGACCCTTTTTTGTTCACATTTGGCCTCATGGGGGGAGATCCAGCTCCACCACCCACCTGAATTTAGGACAGCTTGGCAGCCCCCCTGAACTCCAAGGGCGGGATTTTGCTGGCTGGATCCAAACCCAAACCCTCAGGGAAGTTCACGTTCAGCCCAGGCAGAGGGGCCAAGCCTCATGATTCAAGCCTGAACTGCTTTTTGTAGCCTCCCAAAGGAGGATTGAGCCTCTGAGCTGGGGTCCAGCAAAGCCCCCTACCCCAAAACCCAGCTCTGCACCAACAACCCCGACCCTCCCAGCTCAGGGCCACCCATCAGCAAACCCAAACCCAGCACACAGACCACCCACCAGCCCACTGGGGAAAGGAGACAGGAAAAAGAGCAAGGTTCAGGGAAATATTTTAAGAAATCCAGCCCCAGGCCAGCGCTAATTTGGGTTCTGAGCACTTTGAGGCTGCTGGAGCAGAGGTATGGAAGCCTCTACCATGAGCTGTCTGTATTTAGGGGGGCAGTAGGGCACTTAGCACCCACTTTGGCACCTCTGCAATTTGTGTAGGTGAGTAATTCTTTCTGTGCCTGTGAGCTGGAGGAGCTGGCTGCCCATTCCCAGCTCAGGACTTTCCTTTCCCAAGAATGCTGAGCACTCATTGATAATTTCTCAAGGTTCTTCGGGTCACAGGAGCCTTTTAAAATTCCTTTTGCAGTTTCCCATAGCCACCCTCCCACTCTTCATCTTTGAGGTGATCTGGGACAGGCCACACATTCCTGATAGAGCAGAGTTAACCCTGACTTGCTTTACCTGACTCAGGGAAAGTCAGGGACAGGGACTTCTGACAGGACAAGAAATGGCTTTTAAGTGACATAAGAGGGCAGGTTTATATCGGATATTGGGAAGGAATTGTTCCTGGGAGGGTGGGCAGGCCCTGGCACAGGGTGCCCAGAGCAGCTGTGGCTGCCTCTGGATCCCTGGCAGTGTCCAAGGCCAGGCTGGATGGGGCTTGGAGCAGCCTGGGACAGTGGAAGGTGTCCCTGACATGGCAGGGTGGGGACTGGGTGAGCTTTAAGATCCTTTTCAACTCAACCCATTCTGTGATTCAATTTTTCAATGAATTTATAAACCAGGAACTTACAAAGACCATTCAGGATATCGAAGCCTATCCCAGCCATTATTTCTTCCCTGAATCCCTTGTAAAGGTTCTGTACCAGTTTTATAAACTCCTGAACTCAATGCCTTAGTGACAGCAGGATGTCCCAAGTGTTTTTCTGCCATCCCACAAGATGATAAAACACACCTGAATTCAGTGTGATGCAGAATCACTTTTCAGAAGAAAGTTATTACACATTAGAAAGGTACAGTGAGTCATGAGCACACAACTACCCTTTAAACTTAGTGAAGTGGGAAATATTCCACAAATGCCTGCATCCACCAGGCTGACACAGGAGGTATGAAATGTGCTTTGATGAAAAACACAAGTGGAAAAAAGCAAAAGCTACGTGGAAGGAAACAAGTCACAAACTATTTGCTCTTGCCTCCCAGGTGGCCAAAGCTCAGAAGAGGTAAAAGACTCAGCTTAGTGGTTAGGCCTGGCTTACAAGTCCCAGCCTGCTGCTTGGAAAAAAAATCTCATTTTCCTCCCTGGTCTCCCAGCAGAGGAAAAATCTGCAAGGCCCAACAACACCTTTTAAATTTTGTTAAAAGCACATTTATATACAAAAATAAAGCCTCATTCCTGTCTATCTCTGCTGCCCAGACGTGCCCAGTTCTTCATGCAAATTGTTCCCATTTCTCTTATCAGTGCCCTTATATCCCCAGATCAATACCACTTTTCCTACCTCCCCCATTTGCCCCCACCAACAAACTGGACCAGTGGCCTTGACCTCATTTGCTTTACACCTGCAGCCAAGCACTGGGGTATTTCCTCCTCCCCAGCAGCTCTCCCTTTCCAGGTAGGATATATTAAATATATCTATCAGGATTTATGCTGTAGGTAGCCAGGCAGGCTGGGGCACACTGAGTTCATGCCACCCTTGTGCAGGGCATCCTTCCAAAACAAACAAAGACCTGTGCAAGTCCTTGTCTTTCCCATCCCACTTATTTGTCCTGAAACAGAAAGAAAAAGGAAAAAAGCCCAAGGTTTTTCTCCTTCACACACAGAAGCCACAAAAAGGTGCTGCAAAACAACCCCATCTGGCCTTTAAGTGTAATTATTTGCCTTGGGAGCTTTGGTTTCAACTGGGAGAGAGGTTTAAGTTTATTATTTTGAGGAGTCCTAACAGCATTAGAAGACTTACTGTCGGTGATTTGCACAGTAAATCCAATTACTGCTTTTCACTTCTGTTCAGTGTAAACCATTACTATCAGAACATTCTGGTTTTTTGAATGCACTTAAAGGAGAAATAAGAGCTGGAAGTGCCCAAGGCCAGGTTGGATGGGGCTTGGAGCAGCCTGGGAGAGTGGAAAGTGTCCCTGCCTGTGGAATAAGATGAGCTTTAGGGTCCTTTCCAACCCAAACCCGTCTGGGGTTCTGTAACATTTTGCAGAAAGGGTTTTCTTTTTTAAGCTGTGCCACATAAACCTTAACACCTGTGATTTCAAGGTTTGCCTTCATACCTAATGGGAGGACTTTGTTTTATAAATTTACAACTTATTTCTAAAGTACCTGGAATTTTTAGGCCCATGATGCTCCTGCTCTTTCCTGAGACCAGGTGGAGGTCACAGTCTCAGTATGAAGAAACTGCACGGAGAGAAGTAGGGAAGCAGGTTGGGAAATCGTCAGCAGAACTAAAAATATTGGAATGTAACTTCCCAAGTATTTGGCTCTGATGATGCCCTTTGAAGAATTTTTTTGCCAAAGGGGAGAACACACCAGCAGGGACAGGATTCAAACACTCCTCGTGTCGAGCACATTTGCAGGAGTGCTGTTGCCACCAGCTCCAGTTTGAAATCACTTCTTTGCAATTATTCTTGGACACGGATTTTAGGAGCCAATTTTGAGCAGAGAAATGGGGAATGAGGTCGTTTTCTGAGCCTGCTGGCTCCCACTTTCCTGTGTGCAGGGGCAGGACCCTGTTCTTGTGCTGTGATTATTCAGGCTGGCACTGCACTATGGAACAAGGGTGCAAGTGCACACCCTCTATTTCTACTGTTGTTATCCAGAGGAACTGGAGAAACACCTGAGACTGAAGGAGTTGTAACCACAGCTTTACAAAAGTCACTGGGCACACAGCAGAACATTTATGGAGCAGCAGAGTGTCAATATTTGATCCATATCCCAGCATCAGCCTTACACAAACACAGGTCATATCAAACTATCCTAAATCAAAGGAATACTTATGACCACAGATTTATCTTGAAGCCACAGGTACTAAAACTTTTATAATTAATTCTGTTTTCTTTGGCAGCAGCCTTTGGGCACAACTGCTGCTTCTCCATAGCACAAACAAACCCAAAATGTCTCAGCCACAACAAGGAAAGACTGGCAAGTTGAGAGTCTGGAGAGTCCCAAGCTTGAGGGAAAGGGGTGCAGAAACCTCACTTGTGCCCATTTTTTGATTTTTATTTTTTTTTCACCTAACATCAGTTTTGGAGTTAGGACCAAGTGGTTTTCATATCTCTAAATACAAATACACACAGGCTGTTTGCTCCACTATAAATTCCTTTTCAGCTTAGCAGCAGCCCTCTAGCAGGGGCTGTGAGTCAGGCTGCTGAAGCAAAGGATTGTTTTTGGAAAGCATTAAGACTTCAACTGAATTATTCCTAATTACAGAGCACAGTGACATTGCAGCATGCAGATTTATTCTGGGAGAAAGGGAGAACTGTGATGTTTAGGGAGCTATAATGAGCTGCAATGGTGTTTAGCAATCTCTCTTTGTACACACACAAAACCCTTCCCAATAACTGATACACATCCCTCTGAATCTGTAGCTGACTTGGGACAAATCAAAGTTTTTTGGCAACATCCCATTTCCTCTCCAGCTTCCAGCAGTCCCTGAAATGGGAATGTCACCAACCAGAGCATCCACACACCTGTCTGACCAGGGTGTCTCCACCAAGCACAGCAAACACAACACTCAGGAGATGCTCCCAACATCCACATTATCATGTTTTTCCAAGGCAAGGCTCTGATCCTGCTCCTCCTGACACCAAGGATATTTTTATTTGCTTTATTGTTGTGTTAAAGGACAGCTGCTGATCCCCAGCAGGACTTGGCACAGAAATTTGCCATAAACCTCTTGCTGGACATCCTGGAAAACTTTGTGCAGCACTTCCAGGGAAAGCTGGAGATCAGCCCCCTCCCCTTGGAGGGTTTGTGGCAGTAAATAAATAACCCAAAGGGGTAGCATCCCCTCAAGTGTCATTTTTCCTGAGCTGGAAGTGCTTTTCCCTGATCCCACCTGGCAGGCTGAGGCAAACCCTGGAGGAGGCAGCCCACTGCTGCTGTGATTGTGGAGAAGGAAACAATTATGTCCTACTGCTCTTGGGGCTGCTCCACTCTGCCTCCAGAGAGGTTTTCAAGGAAACATGAGCACAAATCACATCTCCTCTTTGATCACTTCTCCTCAGCAAAATCTGTGGCAGAGAGAGGAAGACAGGGAAGGAAAGCATCACAGCTGCCCTTCCTGCACAACCTCAAAAAATGATGATGAAATTCCAACCCCTCTGGCATCAGAATGGCTTTCCATGTCCATATCTGTTATCATGCTTCCCTCACACCTGTGGGTCAATCCACAGCTGGTTTCTATCCCAAAATGGGGTTTTCCATCCCAAAGTGCCCTGTTTCCATGCCATGGCCAGCTGCATTTCATCCCCTCTTGCTGACAGATCATCAGGGTTTTCGTTACCTGCACTCAGATAACACCTCACATTTCCCCCAGAGACACTTTTTCCTTGCTCTTTTTACTGCTGGGCCCGTGAAGGTGTGTGACACTTGATTCTATGGAGCTAGTTTGCTCCTCCCACTGTCACAATTCCAGGGCAGAGGCATTTAATTTGTCACTGAGTGATTTCAGCTCATTTTCCTGTGCAGCCAGAAGTGCTGGGAGCCTTCAGTCTGAAATCCAGTGATCAAATCTCACCAGTCCCATAGGACAGGACAGGCTGGTGTGCTAAAGACAGAAAAATCCCTTTGACAAGGCAAAAATCCATTGTTACATCTGCCCCTCATTCCCAAGCTCTGCCCTGGAGATCAGGACAAGCAGCACATCCCAAGCTGTGCTCAGGGAGAGGTGCTCATAACTAGTTGAGAAGGGCTTGTTTGGGGGTTTTCCTTCTTTGAATGTGCTCCAAAAGCTGCATTTGAGCCCCTAAACTCTGCAGAAAGGTGGGTAGCAGATGGCAGATTCCTTGGGAGGAATCCCATGTTTGGGCTGGGAAATGGGAGCAGCACCCTGGTGAGGCAGAGGATGCTGACAGGGAGGAAGGAGCAAGATGCTGCTCTCCATGAGGGATACAGGCCCTGCCATCTCCTCCCTCAGGGACACCTCCTGCTTTTAAAGCTGAGCAAACACAGACATGGCTCTTTTCCAAACCTGAAGCGTCAGCAACACCTAATTATAGATGCTTCATTTAACAGGGCTGCAAATGAAGCCCAGGACTGCATCTGTGTGGTGGGGGTCAGCTCTGGGATGGCAAACCATGCCCCCAGCTCTGAGGTCAGAGACAGCCACAGCAGGATGCAATTCCAGGGATGGATCCCGATGCTGGGATCCTAAACTTGCACATCACAGCAGAAAAACGGGTTAGTGGTGAGCACAGTGGTGCTGGTTTGATTTGGTGATCATAGAGGTCTTTTCCAAAACTTAACAATTCTATAATTCCATGTAATCACTCTGCCAAAGTCCTGTGGTACCCCATTTCATTCCTGTGAGGGTTCAGAAGGATTTTGGAAAGAGCCAAACATTCAATTCAACTGTTTCATCACCAGATGAGACACAGGGACCACAGACTCAGAGGCTGCCCCACCTGGAAGCCACCCCTTGGTGGATTCACTCACAGACTTTGGGTGCAACAAACCCTACCCAAAACCTGCACTGGCTTTCCCCACTGCAAGGAAGCGATTTTGTAGCAATTTCTGCTTGGCTTAGGCCACCAAGAGGAATTCCTCCACCACAAGGGATTTCTCACTCCTGCCATCATCCCCCAGCAAACCCAAACCTCCTGTAAAGCCCAAGAGTGTCACGAGGCTGTGTCCCTTCTCCCAGCATCTCTGCTGGGAAGAGCTGCAGCACCAGGGAAAGGCCTGTGTCAGGATGATCCCAGCCCTTAGACTGGACCTGCCTTTGGTGCCCTGCATTATTTAGGGCAAGCTGGGCCCGGTGGGTGCTGTCTGAGGCAGTATCTGGTCAAAGGCCTGCGGGGAGCTGGCAGATAGGGCGGGTTAACGTTTAACCTGCAGGACTGTAAAGCAGCCCGGGGCTGCTGAACCTTTGGAGTTTGATATGATGATTAGGGAATAACCGCAGTGACACGTCGCAAACTCCCCACAAGCCAGCAGCCCTCGTTCCCGGGGGGCCACCTCCAAAATATTGCTCAGGTAGGAGCAACTGCTCGGGTAGGGGGCTGCTCATGGCTCGGAGCTTCGGGGTGTGGGAATTGGGGCTGGTGGTGAGGTGGGGTTGGGAAGGAGCAGCTCCATCAGGAGCCTCCCACACCAAGTGTGCCCCAGCATTGGGCTCACACCCCGGAGCTGCCCTGCTCCAGCAGGGCTGGGCTGGGGGCTGGGACCCCCACACAGCCCCACACGGCTGCTGCTGGGTTTGGGGTGAGCAGGGCGCCTTGGCGTGGCTTCTGCCTGGCAAAGCCATGCAAAGAGGGGGTTTTCTGCTTTTCCTCCTTGCCTGAAAAGCGAGGCCAGACAAGGCGGAGGGGGAGGAGGGATTTTCCCTGCCATAATTCGCTCGGGATTTGTTAAAGCGCAACTTTCTGAGGCTTAATCATTAGAGATCTTTCCAGCTGACTTGGTGTCCCTCCTTCTCTTTGCCACAGATCAGTCTCCATAGCAAAGGCAGTGGCTGCTCCTAAAACCCCATCAGTTTCCCCTATTCCCTTCCAACCAGCAGCACAGAATGCTCCTCCCAAGCTCTTTTCCCAAAACAGGAGTTTTGGGTGGGAGCAGGCAGGGAAGGAAGGATGGGTTCAAACTGTCTGGCACATGGGGATGCAAATGAAACACTAAGGAAGGAGGTTGGGCTCAGCATCCCAGAGTGGCTTTTTGGGGGCATTTTGTGTGCATTTGGCCACAGAGCTGCAAAAGCTGTGCCCAAGAGGAAAGGGATTCCAAAGGGAGAAGCTGATTCCCAAGCAAAAGGGGCCGAGCAAAAAACTTGCCGGGTTAGGCATGAAACGTTTTCTCCAGGCTCATGTGCTGCAGCGTGTTCATGCTGCTCTGAATTTTCCCTGCTTTCCTGCAAATGTCTGTGAGTTCCCACATTGTGTGGAGCCACTGGAGCTGGAAAACACCCCCCAGCCTGCTGGGAAGCCAAGGGACAAGAGCCTCGTGCTGCGTTGCTCAATCGGACTCCGTCCCTCGGTGTGTCACCCCAGCGAGGAATTGGGGCAGCTCTCAAGGCTGCACAGGTTTTGGGGAAGGAAATGAAGCATGCTTGGTGTTTGTGGATGTATAGAAAGGAATATATATTGCTTGGAGCCTGGAGGGAGGGAAAAATATCCCAAAGACATTGATAACCTAGAGGAAAATAGGTTTGGGGTTTTTAGGGGAAAGAGTGAATATCAGTATTGGGTCTTTCCGAAGGTTGTTATTCTTCAGGAGGAGCAGTTGCACTGGGATACCAAACAAAATGGCCTTAATTAGATGTGTCCAAGTGGCTCAGCACAGTCAGCTCTGTATTGATCCTGTGGGATAAACATGGGTTTGTTATCTCCTTCATGGAACTGGGAACCAGCTCGGCTCTGCCCTCAAATACCCCCTCAGCAAAAATCCTAGCATGGGAGACACCCCTTGGCTGAGGAAAGAGACTCCTCCTTGTCCAAATAGCCCAAAAGTGAAGCAAAAATTTCTGCAGTTTTTGGGATAAAAGCTTCTGGAATCATCTTGCTCCTGGATGGATGGATGGATGGATGGATGGATGGATGGATGGATGGATGGATGGATGGAGCAAAGCCAGAGGATGTGCTGTAGTAGGTGTGAGGGTTATAGTATAGTAGGTGTAGAAGTAGTCATGGAGAGGTGGTACCATGAAAGGTTTGTTTCTTGTTGATGTGGGCTTGCAAGGTATAAAAGGACCTCTTCTTGGACCTTGGCACTTCAGAATTTCAGCAGAAACCTGAAATAAATGAGAGTGGAGAGGAGAAAACCAGACACAGTGGTATTCTGATCTAAGGTAAAAGCAGAACTTCCCTTTTCTTAGTGCTGTGACCATGATAAGTTGCCTCTATTGTTAAAATTTCATCAAAAATGAGGATAAAATAGGAAATATTGATAGTTTGCCACTTCCAAAGGTGTTAATTTCAATTTAAACTTGCGAACAAAATGCAACTTCCGCCTCTCCTTTTTTTTCCTTCTCTTTTTCAAGTGGTTTATCTTGTTAATGATAATCCATTTTAAGGGCAAATCCCCAAAATTGGTTGAATTCCAGAACTATTATTTCTATTTAGTGTGGCTGAGTTGATTCTTTTTGAAAGCAGTGCTGAAAGCGCTGCCTAAATTTGCTGCAGTCATTCACATTTTCCATCAGCAGCCACGGAAGGGGGGTTTTCCCCTGTGAGGGTGGACTTGCTAATTGATTCCTGGCTCGGGGAACAAAGAAGGAGAGAAAGTAATCGTGTTTCCTCTGGGTGACAGGAATTCTCCTCCCTTAAGGTAAAAAAAAAAAAAAAGCAAAACCAATCCCAGCACACTTGCACTGCTGCAAGGGTTGGGGCTGGTGCCTGCAGTTTGGGGAAAGGGCTGGAATTCCACAAGTTTCAGAAATTAAACATCCCCCCATGATTAGTACCCTGGAAATGGTCTGGATGCACTGATGGACACGTGGGTGTGGCACCTGGGGACTGGTTTGGTGGTGGTTTGATGGTTGGACTCGATGATCTGAGAGGGCTTTTCCAACTTAAATGGTTCTGTGAATCCATGAGATGGACCCTTGGGTAGCAGGGGTGGAAAAGTGCCCTATCCAAAAAAAGTGTTTAGATATCCTTGGCTCAAAGGAGGCAGGAAGGAAGGAGGGAGAGAAGAAGTGCTTGGAAAACTGCAGGGTGGAAAGTCTGTTTTCCTGAGCTTGGGATTTGTTGTGTTGGGATTTATACCTCAAAGAAAAGAGGGGTTGCAGTTTCCACCCCGGAGAAACCCCACGGATGGGGGAAAGCTCTTTAGCTTATAAATTACCTGTGAATGACGTTGGGCTGGTAATTAACAGGTGTGAACTGACTGCTCAGAGTTGGGCGGTGCACTGAGCTGTCCACGTGTGTGCTCAGCCCTGAGTGTGCAGTCCAGACCTGGCCTCCTTTGGAACTGGGAGTGGGGGCTTGCAGATTCCTTTGGGATCAGGAGTGGGCACTTGCAGGGGTGGTGGGAAGGGTCCTACTTCCAGCAGGACCAGCTCCACAGCTCCAGGTGCGTGGGGGCACCCCTGAGGGTGAGCATCCTGCATCTCTTCCACGGGGCAGGGTTGTTTCCCTGGGTCAGGCTGGGCTTTCTCCAAAGGCAGCAATGTGTGGAAGCACCAGGCACAGATTAAAGCCAGATCTTTGTTAACAACGCTCCCTCCCACCCCAAACCTGCTGGGTTTTGCAGCAGGCTGTGATTAAAACTTCATTGCAACCTTGAATGCTCTTGCTCCCTAATTCCGAGTGGATTGCTTCTGCACATCCTGGAGTGCACCAGTGTCTAGACATGCTGGTCTAGAGCCTGAAATCTTTGCAGGGTGCCTTACCAGAAGAGCCCAGAGAGCTCGGCTGTCTTATCTAATAAGGCAGAAGGCAGAGAGGGATATTGCTGCCGCTGGAAAGGCATCAGCCAGCTCTGCTCCCATCCATCCAGCCCCGAGGCTTGTGCTCACTGCTCAGCGTGAAATCACCCCCGGGAGGGACAGAGACCTTCCTGGAAATCCCTCCTCCCTGCAGGAGAGGATGCTGGCCTTAAAGGATCCACGTGCAAGGGCATCCAAAGCAGCAGCCCTGGCAGCACTCAAGTCCAGGTCTGAGGGCTATGAGACACCCACCCATCCATCCACTGAGAACTGCAATTTGATCCCTCAATTCCCTGATGAAACCAGGATGCTCCAAAAGCAGAGTATAAGGGGGCAGATTTGCAGGGTGGGTATGGGGTGTCTCTGCCCAGGCAGGGGAGGGTGCAAAACCAATCTGGATTTTAACTCTTTTTTTTTTTTTTAACTGGTTTTCTTTTTTTTTTTTTTTTTCTTTTAAATGCTCACTTTCTCTTTCTGAAGCAGCCTGGGAAAGGCTCCAAGTGGTTTTTGCACAGCAGTGTGCTAATCCTGCCCCGTGCCTGCTGAATGCCAGCTCCAGAGGAGGCAGCAGGCACAGACACCACGAACATCGACAGGGTTTTATTGCTGCCCTCAGAAGGGCAGAACAAGCCAGTAACTGCTGCAGAAATCACTCATCTGGGAATTAGAGACGGGAGAGAGCTATTGCATTGGATAATCCATGTCCCAGCCCCTGCACACTGGTAGTAATTAAAACACTGGGGAATCTGGGAGCATGGGAAAAAAAATAAAATAAAATCAGAAGAGCCTCAGCAAACTCTGTATTAAATAGCTCCAAACCCTGGCATTACAGAGGTGTCCCTATTTGCAAGTGTTTGAGCCACAGTCTCTGGATTTTGGTATGGCAGAGCCCAAGTGACACAAGACTGAGATCCTCCAAACACCTGGGCTTGTGCCCCGTTTTTGGTGCTGGGAATAATCCATTTTAAATTGAAATTGAAATTGAATTGGTTTAGACTTCCAGGGCACAAAGGTATAGGAGCACAGGCCAGGTGATGGCCAAAGACAAAGTGGCTGCCCCAAAAGCTGCTGATAAAAAGGGGTTGGTGTTAAAAGCTGGGTCCTGGGAAAAGGCTATTTCTGTTATTTCTGCAGAATCGTGACATGCTCAGAAAATCAGCTGTAATCACAGAAGTTGCACTTCTTTACCCGCATTTCTTTACATGCAGTGCTCACCTTTATGTGCACCCGGGGGCTGCTGTGCAAGGGCATTGTTTAGGGTCTCCTCCCGAAAATCTGGCAGTGGCTCAGGGTGCAGGCACAGCACTCCACCTTCCTTCCACCTTCCTACTGCTCTGGATTTCCCTTCTGCCCAGCATCCCCACCACCATCCCAGCCCAGGGTGCCTCATCCCCCTCACCCCCAGTCCACCCCACCCAGCCCCATTTGGCCCTGTTTG
>JAOTQP010000304.1:3293611-3317963 GCA_026413545.1 Cichladusa arquata | reverse complement strand
GGATGGGTTGTGGAAAAGATAAAGATGATTGCCCCAGCTGGTTTAAAGATGGCCCATTAGCAGAGGATATGTGCCACGGAGATAAGGGTCACTGCCCCACTTGGTTTCAACAGATGGTGACAGAATACACATTTCTGGCCACATCCTGTATTGCAACCAAGACACATTTGTAGAATTTGGCCTGATCTGTTGTGAAATAGAGCGTGAGCAGGAGTGAGAGGAAGCAAAGCCCCCCAGCACTGACCATTCCCGTTCCCTTAAAGGAAGGATCCAGCTGTGGGGACACCCCATCGCCGTGGACTGGGCAGAGCCAGAGGTGGAGGTGGATGAGGACACCATGTCCTCAGTGAAAATCCTCTACGTGAGGAACCTCATGCTCTCCACTACTGAGGAGACCATAGAGAAGGAGTTCAACAGCATCAAGCCAGGTAGGAGCCCACTGGTGCAGTGCCCCCTAAACAAGTGCTGCAAATGGAAATATTTCTGTGTTCCTAAAATGCCACAAGAGATAAAAACCAGCTGGTTTTCTGCTGCGAAATGTTTGAGTGAAATGCCACAAAAATTGTCATGAGGCTGAAGACTCCCACCCAAAATGCCATCCCATTAAGGGCTGCTTAATTCCCAGCTACAGCCACCAGGAAGGAGGATGATTGCAACTGGAAGAGACCCAAAATGCTGCATGGGAATGCCCTGTGTCATCAAAATGCTTTGGAATCATTTAGTCTTCCTTAAAAAGAGTTGGTGAAGCAGCTGGGTGACTTCAGCATTCTTCTGTGGCAAGGGATGGTGATAAAAATAGAGTGGTTTAATACAACTCCTTTTTATCTGATCTATCTAAATTTTGAACTCATTTTCATACATCCCCCCCAGTCCTCGTGTAAATTGGTGAATAATTAGTGCTTTCCATTTAATTCAATATTCCTTTGTGGCGTATCTTACGTGCACTTAGGGTGAGATTTTTCAAGAAAAGCAGGGAGATTAGTTGGGAATAAAATTCCTGCTGGCTTTCAAAGGAGATTTTACTTCTGAGTTTCTCCAGCTTTAGAAAATTCCACCCAAAACCAACAAAGTAAAAATAACCCCTTTCTGCAGCTCTGCAAGCCACACAGTCCATTAGGCAATGTGAAATCTCCTTTCATCTTACTCCTGTTAGCTTCCTTCTATTAATTTTTTAAAATACGCTGCAGAGCTTAATTTTTCTTCTTCTAACTTCTCATTTCTGCTCTGTGCATGCCTTTTTCTGGACTAGGCTGCAATGCAAATGTCGTCATGAGTTTTCCTTGTGTCCTTCCAGCATTTCTGGCTCATGCTTTTAGCCATCATCGAGCTGTTGCAGACCCCATTTTACCCCTGAGTTAAATTTATGTTATCCAACTCTCTGAACTGTTTCCTTCTTTTATTTATCCAGTTTTGCTCCCGAGCTTTGAACAAGCTCACACTCCCCAGAAACACATTTGTGGCCTTTTGACACTTTGGTAACAGTCATCTGCTCTGCTTCTAAGAAGTTTTCCACTATAACAACAGAAATTCTGCCCCATCTTTCATTTTCTTTTTATCATTTCAGCATTCGTGTTGGAATTTTTTTTTTTTTTTTAATGGACAGCTTTTATTTTGATGGCTAAAATCGGGAATGGATACATTAGAGCAGCAGAACTTTCAGCTTTGGGGAGAGAAAATGAAGTTCAATTTATAGTGAGATCAAAAAAGACAGCAAGGGTCTGAAATGATTCATTGCCCTGCTGCCTCATTCATTGAGCCACATTTCTGCACTACTTAGCTGAAATTACCTTGGATCCAGGGCATTAAGAAGCTCTTTTGACATCAACAAGTCATCCAATAAAAAGTGATCCAGAGGTCCCCATGACACAGCAATTGCCACATCTCTGAGGGCTTCACTGACAGGACCAGGAATGCTGCTTGTGCTCCTCAAGCTGGGATATAGCACAAGTAGCACCCCTTAAATCTGTGCCAAATTCACAGCCTGGTGACTTCTGTAAAGCTCTCTCTGAAAAGCCCTGCCCTTGCTCCCTAGGAATCCCAACGAAATCCCTCCTGCCTGATAGAGTTCCCATCAGGAAGAGTATGCTGTCCCAATGTGCTGGAGGGACAATGCTCCCTCTTTAATGTCCCATGGATGGGCTCTCCATGGAGCTGACCCAAGGGTGGGTATCACATTGCTTGGCCCAGCAGTGACAGAAGCAGAGAAGAGCAGAATTTTTGACTCAGGATTGGTGTCCTGGAATATTCTCTGGGAGGCAGAAGGGGGATATTCAAAACACAGCGAGTTCATTAAAGCTTCCACTTGTAAACAAAGCATCAACATATAACTCCCATAAATTTAGGAAAATCATCCTCTGTCCCAGAAGGGACAAAGTTCTACTTTACCATCCCTGTGTCATTTCAAGACATGCAGCCTGCTTGGGTTGTAGGCTGGGACAGGCTCATTTAGCCCTCTGCAGCTCCTAATTACTCCCCCTGAACACCAAAGAAATTTGTTTCCTCCTGCATTTTTCTGTGTGTGCTTTTTGTGGCAATATGATATTTCCCTGTGCACCTCTTCAGCTTTAGGAGGTAAGAAGACAGCGAAAGAGCTGCTCAGCATCCCTTAGCCATGTTTCCAAAGGATATTTTAGGGGTTTTACAGGAGGCTGGTCTGGCTGATGTTGTGCTTCCCAAGGCACAGGAGCAGAGAAGATGAGGAATTAAAGAAATGGCTAAAGGCTCCTCAGTGCAGAGTATGAGTTCCTGGCAGCAGAGCAGCTGACAAGGGAAAGGGAAAACTGTGGGGGATGGACTTAGAAAAGAAGAAGTAATTTACATTTGAATTACTTTGGATAAATTGAATGTAAGAAAGATTCAGGCTGGAAGAAAGATTCTCCAGCCCAAGCCCGATGCCAGAAGAGTCAACTCTCAGCTGCAGAGCCTAACTGGGGCCACGCCTGGGTGAATCTAGGGAAGCCCCACTGCCACGGGAAAGGCTGTTTCCTAGGGAGAGGCTGTTTTTTAGGGAGAGACCTGCTACCCCATCAGTCCCAGCCCATCCCAGTGCCCTGGGCTGCTCTGTCCTGGGCAGAGCTGGCTGTTCATTCTTCCTGAATATCCTGAGCTGGTTGTCAAGGAGAAAAACCCCCTTGTTTTATGGCAAAGGCATCAAGTTTTGCTGCCTCCAATGCACGTACAAAAGCAGGGAGATGGGGATCACATGAGCATGGTGCGAGGTCTGTCACAGAAGGGAGGCACAAGACCAAAGGTAGTGCCCAACAGAATGGTTTGGAGAGGAGAAAACCACTCCAGTTTAATGGGAATCTTACTGGTGTCTGATCCCAAAACCTTCTAGTTTGCCTTGTAATGCTACAATCGTTATATATTGATTTTCCTGTGGAATATGCATCCAAAGAGGTGAGGGGACACTGACCTCTGGATCTTCTACCCTTGCTCAGCTTTTGCTCTCCAGGGGCTCATAACCTGACAGAACCACTCTTTCAGATCTCTGTTTTCTGACTAATCCCCACTTCCCACTAATATTCCGATGTTTTCCACAGGTGCAGTGGAGAGAGTAAAGAAAATTAGAGACTATGCCTTTGTGCACTTTAATAAAAGAGAACACGCAGTGGAGGCCATGAAAGCCTTGAATGGGAAGGTAAAGCTGCTGTAAATGTTAATTCGTGGGGCTCAGGATACAGAATATTATACAAAGCCACCTGCTTTATTAGCTCCAAAACCCTCCTGGAGGTGTTATCCCAATTTTCTCTTTGCTGGTTGCTTTTATACTCCTGAATTTGTTTTTCAGCAGCTCTGTTGTACACAAACGATTCATTTTGGCTCCTTGTATTTGTGCTAAGTGTTTGCCCGGCTCTAGCTCACTGCTCAGATGAAAAAAAAAAACCATGAAAAGCTGAAAGAAGAACTAGGAGAGGAGGGGTTACCATCCCCCCTGGCTCACACTCACATCCTTGTTCCAGACTGCCAACAAAAACACTGGCAGGGCAGCGTGTGAATGGCAAACTGGGACAAACGAGGTCAGCCCAAACATCTGCTCCAAATTCAGATGCGGATTTGCGAGGAGGCTGCTGAATTTAGCCCTTCTTGCACTGCATGTAATTCACTGCAAAGCCGGAGCTGTTCCCAAAGAGGTGTTAACCCCGCTCCTATTTTTAGTGCCACTGCTATTCTCCACGGGAGCACACGGAATCTCGCCCGGCTTACGAGCTGCTTTGCAGGGAAGTGAGGCCTTTTGAAGGCTTTGCTGAAGGAACCCCTCCCAGCTGGGGATGGCGCTCTCAGATTAAGCTTCACCCAGCCAGCCCTGAGTGAGGGAGGTCTGGGGCTTTTTTGGGGTGGTTTCCTCCATCTTCCCATCCCGTTGGGACGTGGGGGCAGCTCCTCCATAGGTGGAGGCACTTTGAGAACTTACCCCTGTGCTTGTGCCGCGCTCTCTCCCCACCATGAAGGTGCTGGACGGGTCCCCGATCGAGGTGACGCTGGCCAAGCCGGTGGACAAGGACAGCTACGTGCGGTACACGCGTGGCACGGGCGGCAGGGCGCCGGTGCTGCAGGGCGACTACACCTACACCCTGGGCCACCTGTACGACCCCGCCGCCGCCTACCTGGGCGCCCCGGTCTTCTACGCACCCCAGGCCTACGCGGCCATCCCCAACCTGCACTTCCCCGCCGCCAAGGGGCTCGGCAGCAGGAGCGTCCTCCGGCCCCCCTCTGTCCGAGGTAATTCCCTTTGTGCCAAAGCTTGGACGAGCCTTTCCTCCGGGCATCGGGCAGCTGCTTCCCAGGCGCGTGTCCATGATACTGGCTTTGCCAAAGTGTGTTCGTGATATTGGCTTTGCCAATTGTCGCGATCTGCTCAACCCCAGCGGGAGTCGTGATGGTTCGTTCGACCCCAGGGTGCAAAAGACAAAAACAAGAGACTCAGGTTTTGTTCAGCAGAAAGCAGCAATGCAGTTTATTGCATGTGAACAATTCAGTTTTGCGATAGAAGAGAGAGAGAGAGAAAGAAATAAAGGAAACAAAGTAAAAGGCGAGAGAGAGAGAGAGGTAAAGGAAATGAAGTAAAAGGGGGGAGAGAGAGGGTGAGAGAGAGAAAGGATGGGATATAGCTGCCAACAGAAGGGATGCATCCTTGTGGTCATCCGATGAGACTCGTCTTCAATCCGTTGGGGAGAAAGAGATCTCAAAGTCTTCTCTAAGAAAGTCACTTTTATAGTCCTTTTCCAAAGCGAGTGGCCTCTGGCCAAAAGGTGGGGAGATTTATGGACTATTGTATGTGGAGGTCATTGCTCCAACAGGTGCAGGAACAGGGCGCTATAAGCAGTACCCTGCTCGAGAGCAGCGTGCCATGGCAGCACCAGGCACAGCTACAAACAGTCCTTGGCAAGCATCCACCTCGGCCAGGCCAGAACTCAGGTCCAGAGCGAGTGGTGGGGTCCCAGGTCTCAGTCTCTGATGATGGTCGTGAGGCAGATCAGAGAAACTTTGGAGTGACTCTTACACCAATCCCGCTCAGAAAGGGATGGAAAACGCAGGGTTTAGGCTCTGTTGTTCCCAAAGGCATCTTTCCTGGAAGGAACTTCTAGATCGCCCTCAGTCCAGTGTAAATAACCCATGAATCCTCCTGGTTTTGCCCCAGCAGGCAAGACCAAATAAAACACTTTTCCTTTCCCAGCCGCCACCACCACTAGGTTTCCTCTCTGCTTTGAAAGTTGCCGGGAAAATTTTACCAGTGCTGTAAATTTTACCAGTCCTGGGTGTTTTCTGATCCAAAGCCACAGAGTTTTCCAAGGAAGTCACATTGACCTGGTGTAGGGTAGGGAATCAAACAAGACATTTTGTGCTCTGGGAGGTGGAGGCCCCCTTTTGGGGGGTTGTTAACTCAGTAATAATTAATTCAATAAATTCAATCTATGAATAAAAGAGAGTATTTCTGAAAACTCTTGGATGATCCAAATCAAATCCCCACACTCAGGTACCCCCAAATTAAATGTCAATACAGGCATCGTTTGGTCAGTTCGGACATAAGTTTGGGGGTAGCAAAGAAATAACTCTGCCATATGATCTTCCTTCCAAAGATGATGCCTTGTGTCCCCAAGCAAGTCCCAAAGCAGGCTAGGACCGTGTGGCACCCTGGTAGGCCTGGCAAGGATCACGATGGCCAGTTTTTGTCCCTTCACCAGGAAAGAGACAGGGCAGCAGGAATAGCCCTTGATCCTCAAAGTTTTTCCCCTCATAGGTGAACCAGCTTCTCTAAAGGTTGCATTAGGAAAGGAGCAAATGTTATAATTTGCTTCATGGTCTCTCCAGACTCCCAAGCAGGGTTCCCTAATCAAAAATGGAAGTGTAATGGGGCAAAACCAAAAAGGATTTTTGTTCATAGAGGGATGAAATTGTGTAAGCTGTGAAATCTTCAAGGCAAAATTACAGTGGTGGGTTACAAAAGATGCCAGCTGTTCCTGCTCTGCCCTCCAGCTACAAAGCTGGGTAAAAAGCTGTCCTGAAATCAAAATTGACCAGAGAAGGCAGAAAATGGGCAGAAAGAAGCAGTTTTTCCCCCAAACCCCTCACCTATCCAAGAAAGGGTGTCAGTGTTGAGCCTGTGTTGTCACACCAGCAGGCCGCAGGACCTCCTGCCCGCCTGCTCCCCAATCCTCCCAGCAAGCGGGGCTAACTTTTCCATTTCAGCAAGAATCAGGGTCCTTTTTCCCGTGATTTGATTCGGTTTAATGCCTTCTTACATTCCTAGAAATTTACATGAATGTACCTGTAGGGGCTGCGGGCGTCCGAGGCCTGGGAGGCCGCGGCTACCTGGCGTTCCCGGGCCTGGGGCGCGGATACCACCTCAAGGGAGACAAGAGGGGAGAGGAAAAGCTCTACGACCTCCTGCCAGGGATGGAGCTCACCCCCATGAACCACGTCACCCTAAAGCCCCAAGGGATCAAACTGGCCCCCCAGGTAGGTGCCCCGAAGAGAGCGCCCATATCGCCAGGGCTGTGCTGGGAAAGCAGGCACCTTGTCTAATCTGTGTGAACAAATCCATTCCTGTGCCCCAAAGAAATGAGTGGCACCTGTTGCATCTTGCAGTACCCACCTGTCTTGCCTGCTGTCGTGGAATCATGGAATGGTTGGGGTGGGAGAAGATCTTTAAGATCATCATGAGTGTCAGGGTGTGGTTGTTGTGCCACAAAAAGTACCGTGGGTCAAGGAATTCCCAGCCATGATGGGTTTGATACACAAAATGCATCACCCGGGGCTTCACCAGTGATGATTTATGTATCATCAAATAGTGGTACTTTTAAAATGGTACTTTTAAAATTATTGGTTTTATATGTATATAATGTATATCAAATAGCGGTACTTTAAATTTTTTTTAATACGAATGTAATGTATATCAAATAGTGGTACTTTAAAAATTATTATTTTATATGCATATAATGTATATCAAATAGTGGTACTTTAAAAATTATTATTTTATATGCCTATAATGTATATCAAATAGTGGTACTTTAAAAATTATTATTTTTATATGGATATAAATACTTTAAAAATTATTATTTTTATATGTGTATAATGTGTATCAAATAGCGGTACTTTGAAAATTATTCTGGGGCTTTTGGACAACTTGGACAGTTATTTGTTGAGTTATTTGCTTTGCATTATGGGGCACCAATTTGTCGGGTTTTGCCCTTTTCTGACCCAGAGTTGGGGCAACTGAGTTTTAAAATACTTTTATTCCATTTTCAGTCTCATATGAAGGGTGAGACAATATAGATGTTATAATTCATGCCATCACAATCAGAAGCCAACTATTTCCTAATTACAATACATTATAAGCATTTCTTGGCCTATCAGCTTTTGTCACATCGTTGTAAAATGCCTTAAAGCCAATCATCTAAAATCACCCCTTGTGGGTTCTACTACAATGCATCTTTCATAGTTCTATTTCTCTAAAGTGTCTAGTCTTATTTACAAGGCCATCCTTTGAAACTTTTTTTCTAGCTCCATTTCTCTCTCAACAATATCTGTCCTATTCCATGGCATTTC
The DNA here is from genome assembly GCA_026413545.1 of Cichladusa arquata. Lineage (NCBI taxonomy): Eukaryota > Metazoa > Chordata > Aves > Passeriformes > Muscicapidae > Cichladusa > Cichladusa arquata. Next base: position 3,309,914 of record JAOTQP010000304.1, on the reverse strand, counting down.
TAAGTCAGCATTCCTTATCTCCAAGTTGGCATACAGATGTGTGAGCCTTCTGTCAGGCCCTAAGAACTCTCTACAAATCCATTTTCCACAGCCAGGGAACAGTGCACTTGTACAGAAAAATAATGTGCATTTTCAAATCACTGATGGCAAAAGAAGTGTTGACATAACCCAGCCTAGCACAGAAACTCTGCCAGCTCAAGGGGGCTTTTGATTTGTTGGGGGTTTTTTGCCTTTTTTTTTTTTGTGGGTTTTGATGCAGATGGTTGAGTGAGGGCTGAGGAGAAATCCAGAATAAATTCCATGAGTTTCTGAATGTCCAGCTCTGACAGTAACTCTTTTCCCCTTATATAGGGCAGAGCAACATGAGAAACCAACTTCACCCTGAATTTTGAAGCATGTCTTTGCCTTTTAACACTTCAATTGCCACAGCCTCCAGTTCGCCAAAGTCTATGAAAACATCCTTGTTTTCTCCCAGAAAACTGGCCGGTGGGATTTTTTTCCCTCCTGAAAAAGTCCCCATACTCTATCTTGTCAGCACATCACAGAATCAAGGAATGGTTTGGGTTGGAAGGGACCAACTCGTGCCATGGGTAGGGGCACCTCCCACTAGAGGTGTGAAATCCCTGGAATGGTTCTGCAGGGCCTTAGGGCAGGTGAAATTAATTTTTATAAAACCGACATATCAAGGAGTTGGGACAGCAGGGAACAAGTATTGCCACAGTGAAAAAATGAACTATTGTAATTGAAACCTGAACTATGTAATGAAGCATTTTACACTGGAAGACGCTAAACTTCGGCTGGAGCTGTGGTGGCAAAATTAAAAGCAGCAGTGAGGTTTAAATTTTACCTTTTAATTTTAACTCCATTCAAATGTAAGCTGTAAATGAGGTAACCACAGCAAAACTTCAAGGTGACCTAATTGTGGCCTTCTAGTGCCTGAAGGGACTGCAAGAAAAATGGAGAGAGACTTTACAAGGGCCTGGAGTGACAGGACATAGGGAATGGCTTCCCTCTGCCAGGGGGCAGGGAGAGATGGGATATTGGGAGGGAATTCTCAGCTGTGATGGGGGTGAGGCTCTAGCACAGGTTTTTCAGAGAATCTGTGGCTGCCCCATCCCTGGAAATGCTCAAGGCCAGGTCAGAGCAACCTGGTTTAATAGAAGGGGACCAAAGCCAGCTGGGACAGCACACAGCCAGTGGGTTAAAAACCCTCAAATCCCAAGCCAAAGCAGGAGTGTCTCTGGACAGAAATTCCCAATTACCAGGGGACCAGCTGTGCCAAGGCAGAGGGCAACGTGGTTCAGCATTTCAAAAGCTGCAATTGCCTGCTGAAGCCCGTCCAATTAATGGAAACACAACCTTTTTTCTTTTTAAAAAGAAGCCTATTTGGACTTCCTGTGCTCTGTAACCCACTAAGCCAGGGAGGCAGCAGAGCAGAGAAGATGAATGCAACCCAAGTTTCTTTAGTCCTCTGAAACAGAAGTCTGTGAGACAGAGCTTCTGAGGAGTGTTAAAAGAAAACCACTCTGAAATAATCTAATCAGCAAAAGGACTCAGATGCCCAGCTGAACAGGGAATAATTTCAGGAATTAAACAGATCTTAAAGAATAAAGCATTTAGATGATTCTTACACTTCAATGTGGGTACAGTGCTCTATCTGCTGTTTATTTTGTATTTTTGCTAAGCTCTGAGGAATCTGCCAGGACTCCCTGAAAACCCTTTGAGGGAAAGCAGCTGCTCAGCACAGGGGCTGGAGCTAGGTGAGGAGGCTTCTGCACAGCAATTAACAAATGCAAGTTGTTTTTGTTTTTTCCTTCTAGATCTTAGAAGAAATCTGCCAGAAAAACAACTGGGGACAGCCTGTGTACCAGCTCCACTCTGCCATCGGCCAGGATCAAAGACAGCTCTTCCTCTACAAAATCACCATCCCTGCCCTTGCCAGCCAGAACCCCACCATGTACGTCATTAGTGGAAGGATAGGCTTTGTATTTTAAATTGTATTTCACCTAACAGCAGTCCCAAGCACACAGGTCTCCGTTTCCTTTTATTTTAAAAAATATTTATTAAATGCATTTTAGAATATTTATTAAATGTGTATTTATGTGTCATATGTGTTTATATAATTATATATATAAATACTTTTTTAAAAAAATACTGGGAGAAAAACATCAACAAAATATAATTGACTGCTGTCTGCCATGCTTGGTGCTCTCTCTGCTGGTGCAAACATTACAGAAAGCCAGACCTAATCAGGCAAAAGGGTGCTTTTTTTTTTTTGTACAAAAAGAAACCAAACTATAGCTTTTGTGGGGAAATGAAAGGAGTTTGAAGGAACGTGCTGATATTTCAGCTCCAAATATCATTCTAAACATTTCTGACCTAAACCACTGTTTGCTGTGTATTGTAAAGAAAAACCCAGACTGGGTATTGTAAGGAAAAAGTACAGCAGGGTTTTTTGCCTTTTTTTTTTGTTTGTTTGTTTTTTGGTGGGTTTTGTTTGTTTGGTTTTTTTGGTGTTGTTTTGTTTTGTTTTTAATGGAAAAAGCACAACAAACTCTGCAAGGACATCGTGTCCAGCATGAGAGCCAGGGTCGATAACCCCGGCGAGGGACCAGCCCGCTCGGAGGAGAGCAGCTCTGTTAATGCACCAGCACAGGGAAGCCATGCTTCCATTTGCTCTGTGGGATGGTGCCAGCTCTAAGTGGATCCCAGCATCTGGCAGGAGAGCCCTGGGGAAAGCAAGCCCAGCTAACTTTGTGCTGTCCTCACAGACACCCCTTCACACCGCCCAAGCTCAGCGCCTACATCGACGAGGCCAAGACCTACGCGGCAGAGTACACCCTGCAGACCCTGGGCATCCCCGTGGAGGGGGCAGAGGTGCCTCCTGCAGCGCCAGCTTTTCCAGGTATGGCCATTTCTGTGCAGCAAAGGGCTCCTGGAATGGCATCTTTGCTGCTGGTTCCTTGTGCGTGTGGAGAATGAAGCAGGTTCTGGCCGCTGAGGACTCGCCTGGTTGTGCTGCCCCACAGTGGCTCATGTTACTTGTGTGTCTGGCATCTTTATCAGAGAATTCCAGACTGCTGTGGGTTGGAAGGGACCCTAAAGGTCACATCATTCTGCCTTCTTCCATGGGCAGGGACATCTTCCACTATCCCAGGCTGCTCCAAGCTCCAGCCAACCTGGCCATGGACACTTCCAGGGATCCAGCTTCTCTGGGCACCCTGTGCCAGTTTATTGCCTATAAAGGATTTTATCTCTATCCCAGGACTGCCCAAATTTCTGTGTCCATACCCCAGAGCAACTCAAGCTGGGGACACTGGGGTGGGGGATCTGCTCCAACCCCAACCCCTCAGGTCAACGCCACAGCTGGGACCAGGGGAGTTGGAGCAATGTCCAAGGGCAGAGAATCCCAACATCCACATGTCCCTCCACTCCCAGTTTGTGAATGCCTCCTTCAGCTGGGAGCCCAAGAAAAACAATGCAGCATGCAAAGCTGGCATCCCCAGTGCCACATCTGGGATGAGTCCCAGGATGATGTCACCAGGATGGAAGAGACCATCCTCCCTGCAAGGACACATGGCTGATGAATTCAGAGCCCCCAGCTCCTTGTGAACCAGCACTTAGGATTTAATTTGCCAAAGAAATGACGCAGCCATGAAAGTTTGGATCCAATCCCAGCTCTCACACCCCCATGGAAGTTTTTTTCTCCCAGTTTGAGAATTCGTACTCAACAGCTCTTGCAGCTGCCCAAAACAGCTTGGGAAATCGTGGAAAACACAGGAATTACATTTGCTGTGCTCTCCAGCATGACAGTAGTTCTGATGGAGAGGCAGCACCACGTGCCAAGCTGCACATGAGGAATGCATTAGTCAGTACTACTGAGTTGTTTGGAGTGTCTCAAGGATGGATTTAAAAAAAAAAAAACCAAAACACGAAAACATCTATCCGGCTTCCTGCCACAGGAGTCCGCAAAAGCCACAGAAAAATCAATTTGTCTGGGCTTGTGCAGCTTCCGCAGCGTGGAAACCAAATGGGCTCTTTATTGAATCCAGCCCCCACTTACTGCTTAATTAGCATCTCTCCTTTTCTTTCATCCACCCTTATTTATTTGTCTTGGGAGCTTGGCAAATGGACACGCATTGAAGTTGCTGCTTGGGTCAGGACTTGCTAAAGCTCAGCTCAGGCCATGCCCAGCTCGCAGCTCATTTCTCTCCCGATGGCAGCAGATGTGCCTTAAGTCCCAGATTTCTCAATTCCTGCTTGACATGTTGCACCTGGCTTTGCTGGTGCAGAGAAAATACTCTGGAGAGTCATAACATTCAAATTGTAAGGAATTCCTCATGTTTTTCCCCAAAGTGACACCTCCAGTGAGACATCGTGTGCTCCCTGTCGCCCAATATTCCCATGCCCCCACCAAGAGGACCTTGGCTCTGGCTGACCTTGAGTTGATCCCATTGCCCACCTGGTCAGATGTATTTTGGCAGCAGAGCCTGGTCCAGCAGATTGGATGGATACTCCAGCTGCTCTTTCCAGATTTAGGCTTTGTCTTAACTCCTGATTCTTTTACAACAAAACACTGCGGTCTGGTTGACAAGCTGCTGTGCCTTGCCTTCAGAGGAGCCAGCCTCAAATGATGCCGTATTCCCAGTGATTCATTCTCAAAGAGCAATGCTTACATCTTCCCATGGAAAATCTGGAAGTGTTGAAACCACATTTTCCATTAGAAACCGATGGGAAAAAACAAAAAAGTAATCCTGTCTCCTAAATATTTTCTCCCTGCTGTTGCATTGAGAGAGTTTCCCTACCATGGGTGTCCTGAACTGTCTGTGTTTTGGCTATGAGGGGATCAGAGCTCTATTTTCTCCAAGAATCCTGCCCAAATTACCCCTATTTTGGGCTGTTTCCCTGCCCTCCTCATGCCATATGGGGAGGGGAGGAAATTATCCAGAGCATCATTAGCTCAGAAATAATCAAAACCTGAGGAAAAACTATTCAACAGAGAGGGGTGTTTTTCCAGCACCATGCTTAACAAAATATGGGTGAGGAAATGCTTTCATTTTCCTATTAATCCTTTAATTTATTTATATTATTCCCACTAACAAACTCACTGCTGCCCAAGTAGTCCCCACTGAAAGTCATCCCATCAAAACCTACCGGGTTGAGTAGTGAGCGAATGGTGAGTTTTGAATGGATTTTCATTAACCCACGGGTTTTCCTTCTTTTTCTCCTTCAGGATACACCATTGCTAACGCAGCTGCCACTGTCACAGCCACTCAGCTGAAGCAAGCAGTGACAATGGGACAAGATTTGGCCACGTATGCGACCTATGAAGCCTATCCTGCCTTCGCTGTCGCCGCACGGAGCGACGGCTACGGAGCCTTTTAACCAAATTCCCTCAAACCCAGCACAGGCAGAGAGGAAAAGAAAAACAATCTCAGTCTGGTAATTCAACACCCTCATGATTTTAAGCTAATCTGTGGCCTAAGGTTCATTATAGTTGGAGTTTCAGTCATGTAGGTCTTTAGTTTTGTAACGGGATGTTAAGGCAGGGGTGGGGGGGGGAAGGAGAAATTTTTAAAAATCGTGCCGAATCGGATTTTCACACTAGAAAGCAAAAGCTCAGCCCAGGAAATGAGAGGTTCTCAGGTGTATATATATATATTCATATATGTACATATATTTATACACCTATTGTGTGTGTGTTTACAAGCAACAACCTGTGCTGAAAACAGTTGGTCCCGTGGCTCTCGTGACCGGGACTGGGGAAGGATGGGGTGGCTCAGAAAGCCCCTCCGTGCACCAGGGATTCTCCTGCATCCATCCCAAAGTTTTCCAGGCCAGGCAGAGCAGAGGTGCCCCTTGGCCACGTGGGTTTGCCTCTCCCTGCCCTTGATCCCCCCATGCCACCAGCACAGGGCATCTCAAGGCCCTTTGAAATTCTTCTTTGCCGAGGCAAAAAATCATTTATCCTTCACATTTTTGCCCAGCCCAAAATTAGCCCCCAGCTAATTTTGAACAGGTTTCTGTGCTAATTTTATTTTTAAAGCAGGGCACAAGAATTCAGCAGAGTTCTCCCTCTTACTTTGCTCCCTCCCAGCCAGATCCAAAAATCAGCAAATACTGGTGTATTTCTGTGTGCTTCCCATCAAATGGCACATTCACTGAAAAACAGGGAAACTTTTAAGCCTGAGGAGCAGAAAAGTGCTATTCATTAAGGCCAATTCTCAACTTAATTAGAGCATGATAGCTCACAGCCATGGCCTAGTAATAGCAGGCACCTCGACAAGAATAAAATTATATCCAAAGAACTTTTTCCCAGGTTGGAAAGAGCCCTGCCTGCCTTTACACACTGTATCAAGGCTGCTGCCTGCTCTAATTCCAGCAAAAATTAATGTGGTGGAAGAGGGCTCACACCAACAGTAAAGGCACCTCTTATTTTGGAGTACACCAGAGCTGGTGTTGTGTTTGAACCCTTTGTGGATGCTGGGAGCATCCTCTGGGGTACAGCAGGGGCATTATCCACTGATTTTTGCCACGGGATCCAGGCAGGAGTAGTGATGCTATGGAGATATAGGAGGAATCCAGTGCTGGATAACCACAGCAGACACATTAATCCTATATCATAAATCCTGAGCAGTGATGCACACTAAGAAAACTGAATTAATTCAGTCTAGGGCCAAAAACACCCTTTTGGGAGGAAGAATTCACAACTGGGTTGATGAACAGCAGATCTGGCCCCAGATTTTTCACCTGGTTTAGGTGCTGTGATGTGGCAGAGTAGAAGCCATTCCAAGGGGAGCTTTTCCTGTGCATCCCCCAAGCTGTGCAAAGCACGAGGGTCTGTGACAAGGTGGTGACTGCAGGAACCAAGGGTTTCTTTTCTCTTCTGACTCAGTTTCCCCCAGAATGGAACAAACCCCATGAGCTGTACAGTCTGAGGTCCTCCTATTTATAAAGTAGCTCGTTAGGGTGACCCTAAAGGTATTACAAGCCCTCTGTAGCTGCTGCTGGGCACGTCTGGCTCCACAGCAAAGGACAAACCTGGTCACAGAGGGCCAAATAACCGAGAGTGTTACGGATTTCGTGGCTTTTTTTTTTTTTCTCTTCTATGTCTGTCTTTAAATGGTGTTTGCCAACGAGGAACGTAGCCAGGAGAGTCTCTCAAGCCGTTGGCAGGAAGTGTTTCTCACTTTCCAGGTTCAGTGAGTTTAGTCTGCTTTTTCAGCTATTTATATAAGTTCAGAAAGATGTCAAAGCAAAGGGCAAGAAGCAGTATTAAAAATGTGTGCATGAAGCACTTATTTTTGTACGAGTAGTACAAGGTTTGTATAGAGTTTTAACACTGTGAAGTGTAGCGAAAAATCAGAATTTCCATTTACTGGAGGACAATCATGTATGTTTAAAGGGAATGAGGGGGGAAATGGCATCTCAATCATCCATTACAAATTAGAACCAGGGCTAAATTCTGTGAAGCAACTCTGTGATTATAGAGTAATCCGAGGACATTCACTGGACTTTGAAATATCATTAAAACTTTTTAAACACAAGCGTCAGTCCTTTCATACATCTGTGGTAAACTTTGCTCTGGAGGCATCGATCCCAGGTCACACTGGCAGGAGCACAAGCTGTTCAGGAGGGTTTCCCACGTGCACTTTGGTGACTCTCACCCAGCACACACAGCAGAAAATCAGCAGTTTTGTACTTCTGAACCTCTAAGTGAAACATCAAGGGGTTCTTGGCCTCTTTTCCCAGCACCTCTTTGGTCAGTAAGTATTTACCTGTCAGTGCTACAGGAACTGGGTTTGCTGTGAATTTATCACAGTGGTAATTGTTCCTTACCTGATCCCTGTGGAGACTTTTTGGGGGCTGTATGGATAGTGAGACAACATCATGCAAAAATAAGGGGTAAATTTGGAGATCCATGATTTAGGGCTGTGAGGGATTGGTCCCACCTTGAGAAGAGCCTGTTGTCAGGTCACTGATAGGTAAATCTATTCTAAGATGAGGCCCTGCTCCTTGGAAGACCCTGTTAATCATAGTTAAATGACTGAGAAAAAGCAATTCCTGGGATGAGGAGTTCTGGGTTTGCACCTTTCCAGAGAGACCCTGAGCCCAAGAAATTGGGGAAGCTCTGCTATTATAACACAAGCCAAGGCCTCCCTGCCACTCCAGAAGAGATTTTGCCAAAATAGCTTGACACTGTTCTTCCAAAGAGGTCAGCTGTATTCCAGGCTCCAGCAGCTCTGCCAGCTCTATTATTTTCCCTCATTAGCTTTTCCCAATGTCCTGCTTTTGTTTCCTCTGAAACCAGGGCAGTGGAGAATTTGCTGTTGTGCCGTAACATTTCCCCCTGGCACAACTGAGATCCCCTCTTTGCTCAGCAGCAGCTGGCTGGTCAGTTTTGGAGAGCAAGGATGATTTTCCAAGGAATCTCAAACCCACAGCCCAACTTAAAGAAAACATTATTTCCCATTTGTAAAGATGTGGGTTCCCAGTGGAGAGAAAGACAAAGCCAAAAACCATATCCACTCTCCACCAACAAGTCTAAGACCAGTCTGGGGTTTAAGTGATGAGATCAATGCCCAGAAAAATCACCAGATGGCCTCATCTTTGGCTGCTGGCAAGGTAGGGGGTACAAAAACTGCATTTTCCCTCTCCCTTCTTCCAGCCACCACTTTCCTGGAGGTCTGTACAGCACAGGGCCTCTCATCTGAGATGCAGAGTGAGAATAAAACATCTCTGAGGGTGACACAACTCTGTGTTTGGAGCTGGCCAGACCCTGGAACATCCCACAGGGAGACTTGCATGTCCCACAGAAACCACCCCCCCCCCCCCAGTCCAGGGAATAATGTGACTTTCAAAGGGATCTGCTTTACCTTGGAGCTTGCCTGGCTCCCTTTTCCCAGCTAAATCTCCCAGGGACCATCTCAGCTCATTGCTCCATCACATACCTACCTGGATTTTCCCTTTTAGGGAAAAAAAACCCCTTTGAAGGTGACATCCCAGTCAAGGATCACCAGTCCCTGCTGGTCACTGGCTGGGGGTCAGCCTGGTCCTAGTGCTACTCGTGGTTCTCTGATGGGATGGATGTTTCTTTCTTCTTCTTTGTTGTGTCCCCCAAAATCTCAGTCTTGGATAAAATTCCAGTTCTCAGCTGTCCTTTTTTAAGTGCTGGTGGGGGCTTAGACAACTCCTGTCCTTTGGGGATGCTTGGGGTGGGCTGCTCTCTCCCTGGACACCTCAAACTCCTCTCCATGCCCAGACACTCATCATGGCCTGGCTCCAGCTATCCACAGGATCCCAGATTTGGGATTGCTCAAGGAATAAACATTGGAAGAGTGACATTCCTTGCTCCCCAGCCCCACCTCGTGTATATCCAGGTTGTGGAGATGTTAAAAACCAGGGAGCCACAGGGTGGGATGCTGGAAAAAGCCCCAGACAACCACAGGACCCAACAAATCCCAAATCCTGCACCAAAGCCCTGAGACAGCAGAGGATTCTCCCCTCTCTCCCAGTGCCTGGGGTCAGGTCCCAAATCAGCATCTCCTATGCTGGTAAATTGGGAAGGGCCGGGATGTGCAGCAGGGAGGTTGTGGCTGTGCACAGGAGCTCAGCCTGTGGACAGCAGTTTCCCGAGTTCCTGGCAGTTTATATCCCACACCAACAAAAATAAAACCAAGGTGGAATTCTGCCCTTCTGCCGAGCACGTAGCAGGGCACAAATGGCTCCACGTCGAGGGACAGCAGCCCGGGAGAGGGACAGAGCAACTGTGAGGAGTACTGAGAGCTATATTTAAAAGCTGGCAAGGTGCCCAAATTCCTGAAAAATTCTCTTTTTCTAGGCTTTGGCTCGAGCTTGTTCTCGTGCAAAACAGCACTGGCACCTAGTGGCTGCTGGATCCAGGCACAGCATCCCGAAAAAAGCGTGCAGGGAAGCAGGGAAGGGCTGCTGGTCGCTGCCTGCCAGCAGCCACGATGCTGGTCCAGAGCAAATAAAACCAAGGGCTTCTGTCCCAGAGAATTTTCTACACACAAAATATGATTAAAATCCCCAAAACTTCAAAATCCTGCCCACTGGTGACAGCCAAATAAACACGAGGTGTTTCACAAGGGGACCTGAGCTGGGGCACGAGGGACTGTCCAGATATCTTAATTCTGGCTTTCAACACTTCCTCTCCCATGCTTCCTAAAAACTCTCTTTTGAGGTCAGATGTTCACGGTTTAGAGGATAAATCCTTTATTGTGCAATTCAGCTTGGCTTCCTTAAACACATCCTACATGTCCTAAACATGTCCTACTGAAAAAACCCCCACTGTTAGAGGGGTGGCTGGGAGAGTTTTTAGGAGAGGACATCAGGAGCATCTGCAGGGATTTGATTCCCAGTCATGTTCTTTCAAAGCTCTCTCTTTTTCCTGACTCAATATCGTGACTGCTTTGAGCTCCTCCGGATGGGGATCTCTGAGACTGATTGCAGCTGGTTGGAAATGAATAATTCATCCTCTCCTACTGATTTTAAAGAGAGGCAAAATTATCTGATTGATGATTCTCTGAAGAATTAAGGAGATTGCATACAAAATTGGTACACATTATTAAACATTTACGGTTGTTTAGCCGTCAGGCCCTACAAGAATCCTAAATCCAGACCCAAAACGTGTTTTCTTCTCCCTGTGACCCCTGGTTCTACCTCTTACAGAGGGCAGAAGGGATTTAGGGACTGTGGAGCTGTCCCCACTTATGGCAGCCCAGGGCAGTGCTGGTGGGAGGCAGCTCAGGAGGGACCTGTGACCAACACTGGGTCAGGGTGGTCATGGCTTTGCCCAGGTAGCTCTGAAACCTTCCTGGGAAGATCCTCTTCATTCCTGGGGACTGTTTTGTGGTGAAATCCTTTCAGCCAACAGGTTTGGGCACTGTCCTTGTATCCTGCAATGGTATCTTCATTCTGTGCTTGGATGAACTCTTGTGTGGGTTGGGGAGGGAGCACAAACCCTCCTGGTGACCCAGCTGTGGGTGGCTCTGGGTGGCCCTTCACCCAGCCAGAGCCTGCTGGCCTTGGGTCCTTCCTGATGCTCCAAAAAAGCAGGCTGGGGACTGTTCAGAGCTGCTTCACCCACAGCTTTAACTCATAAATTCAGTCCTTACTGATTTCCAGCTAATTCCCTCTGGGAGAGCCTGTTCACCATCGAGAGGCACGGGTTTAATGACTAAAGAATTATTTATATCATTATTACAATAAGAATCAGCCAAAACCAAGCCTGGCCACGGCAGGAAACACCTGACTGAGGACTCATGAAGGGACTCAACTGCAAGGAAAAGCCAGAACTTCTCAGGAAGTCAAACTTTGCAGATCAAAGGATGATCAGCAGCACTTAAGGGGCAACAGTGACATCCAGAGCCACAAACCCCCTCCCAGAACATCGTGGGATCACCTGGAGCCGGAGGGCGCCCACGAGAACCATCCCAGTCCAAGCCCTGCACATCCCAGCCACCAAACCTGCTGCCCACTCCCTTAGGGATGGCATAGCCTAGGGAGCAGTAATTTGGAAGGCTGAGGAGGAGCCCTCAAAGGGCACGGTGACAGTGCCCAGGAGGAACACTCTCTTCTTGTAGTGGCCGAAGTAGCGCAGGCGGTACACGCCCGGCTCCGCGCCCGCCGGGATGTGCCACTCGACGGTCACGTTGCTCTGCCCACCGGACCCTTTGCTCCAGTAGAACCTGGAGAACAGCCCCAAAACTGCAGTCAGCGAGCCAATCCACGCTCCACTGGAGCTCACTACAATGAGGGGTTAAGTCCTGCCCGTGCAGGGGCAGAGTTAAACCAAGAAGGTGAATATTCACTTAAATCACAAAGTTTATAATTATTGAGCTCAGGATTTCTGGCACCCATTTCCACATCAAAAACCCATTTCCTTTTACAGACTCTTTGTGCAAAAGCCTTTCTGCTCAACCCCAAAACTCCACAGGGAATGCTCAGCCTCGAAATCCCACACATCATCTGGACATGAGGGATTTTTCAGCTGGCTTTGAGGGAGCCCTTCTTGGGAAGCTGATGAAGATTCACCTACAGCTCTGAAAGGTGTCACCAGCCTTGCTGCTTTGTGGGTATTTTTCCTGAAGGCTGACATCTCCACCCTTAACTTTTCTTTCTTCCAAACTTTTAAAAACTGCTGTCTGTTTATGCTGCACAGCACATCTGGCCAGTTTTCCGTGTGAGTCCCTCCTGTTTTCCCTTTGGCATCTTATTCATCCCCATGGTGTGCCAGATGGATGGATGCAGGCTAGGAGCAAGCTGGGCCACAAACTTTCTGTAATTCCTGCCTTTCCCAAATTTATAAGCCTCCATTCCAGATTCTGGAGCCAAGGGGAACACCAGTTTTGCCAAATTAACCTCCCCCAAAATACAAGTGATCCTCCCCTGGAGAGCATCACCTGCAGGGCCAAGACTAGCCTGGGGTTGGGAGCTCGGGAATGAAGCCCTTCAGGTTAGACTGGAATGACTCCCTGGATTCTGTGGGACAGGGAAATGGCTCAGGGCACCCACCTGGTGTCCCAGGAGGCGTCGTTCAGCACCACACGCCAGCTGCTGGAAATGCTGGAGTATTTCTCCACCGTCAGGAAGTTATGCTCAGTCTGGAATAAAAACACCAGATTTAGGCAGGCACTGAAGGCACAGGCACACCCCCATCTTCTGTGGCACTTTAAACTGGATAGGGACCGTGCTTCCTCATGCTTTACTGGCAAATGTGGGAATTACTGGCAAAAGTGCTGCATTTTACTGCCAGAGCACAATTTTGAGCTGATAAATGATGCAAAGAACTTCTCTGTAGGAAGAGAATGGGCAGTGACAATGTCCTTGCAAGGTGAGTGATGGAATTAATTAAGTGCTTTTTAAATGTCCTTTGTTTTGTTACAATAAAGCAGCAGGGTGGTAGGATGGAAATTACAAACCAGGTTTGCCCTGGATACCAACCTGGTCTAACTCATAATAAGGATCAACTTCAATAATATAAAGAGATCACAAACAGCCCAAATTCACCTCTTTGCCCCAAAAGCTTTCTGGTGGTGTGAATTCCAAAGCACACATCTTCCTCTGGTCTACCAGCAAAGAAAAAATCCTACCCAAATATTCATTAATCCAAAACACCCCAATTCCAGCATCATTCCACCACATTTACCGCATTCTCTGCAGAGTTCCTGGGGTTTCCACCCACAAAAGTCACTTTAGCAACTTCTCCCTGGGGGGGAAATTGAGATTTGTATTAAAGGCTGAGCAGCACATTAAAAGCATCCTTTGAAGAGGCCATTTGATGCATTTAGGGGGTGGGTTGGTTTTGCATTTTTTAATTGTGTTTGGTTTGTTGTTGCTCTTGTTTTAAATTATTTATAATTTCACTTGTTGCAACTGCAGGGGACAATTTGTGCTTTGAAATGCTGCTCTGGGCCTTGCCATTCCACTTATCCTGCTTGCTGGATAAACTCCACCCCTGCACATAAAAAAGGGAGGAAATAAGGGAGATTCTTCAGAATGCCTCCCTGCCTTACTGCAGGGATAAGGAGACAGCAATGAGGTGAAAGTCCTTGCTCTGAACATCTTATCTAAATGCTGAGCATTGAAAACAGAGCCATTTCTGATATTTTGATTTCATTTCCATTCCACAGCAGAAGCATCAAAGGTGACCTAATTGCTGCTCGTAAAAAATCACTGTACAATATTTGCCTACTTCATCAGCTGCTATTTGGTTTTGAAGCAGAAGGGGAAATCTGCTTTGTGCTGAATGAAGGGCTTTTATTTTCCCCTTTGTTCACCCATTTTATTCCCATTCAGTACAGTGGCATAGGCATGGAAATGCTCTGTCCCTGCCTTCTCAGCCAGAGAGATGAGACCTGTCTGGTGTGAGGGCACCACAACTCACAGACTTGTGGGGGGAGGGGGAAGAACTTAGAGGCAATTTCTCAGGCAGGTTTTAGGGGCTCCCTGAAGCTCTCACCTCTCGATACTGCTGTCTCACTTCTTCCAGCACATCCCCAAAGTTTTTATTGGCCGGGGCGCTCTCCACGCCGAGAGCAGGCAGCAGGGTCAGGGCGGTCACGTTGAAAAGTGGGGGCTCTGGGCCACGGGGCAGCTCCTCAGTGGCATTCTGGGAGAGGGAAAATGTGCTCCTTAAACATCCACATGGGCAGCCAGAATTCCCTGAGGGACCACAGCACTGCCTCCCACCCTCTGCTGGCACAGATTGCAGGAATAATAAAGTGAGCGTGAAACCGAAGAAGAAGATCTCCATCTGTGCTCTGCCTGCAGGAGCAATCCCTGCAGGACACCTGCTGCCCTGTTGCTGGGGTGTCCTGAATCCAGCCCCAGAATACCCCAGGATATTCCTGTCCACAGCTTCTGCCCATTCAAATGGCCACAGTGACAATGGGCATCTCCAGGCACACCAAAAACACAACAGATTTTTTTCCCTTTTGGTAGGAAAGCAGCAACTTCAGGCTGTGCTGAAAGGTTGGAGGTACTGATTTCCTACACTTACAGCTGCAAAACCCCCAGAATTTCTCAAGTGGTGCCAGAACCCCATTACAGGAATTATTTTCACACCATGTAGTGTTTCTCAAGGTGGATTCTGAAGAGAGAGAGCAGTCAGGTGGCCTCAGTGAGGAACAGCCACCACCACTGCACAGGATTTAGATGTCCCCAGCAGCTTGTGGCATGTAGGAAATGCTGCTTACCAGAGCAATAGCCTTGGCCAGGCCCCTGTACAGCTGGATGTAAGCAGAAAGCGTGTGTGGCCCATAAATAGTGGAGGCAGCCTCGTATCGTTGGACCTGGAGAGGAAAAATTTGGGAGAGGAGGGTTGGGAGGGCTCCTGAGTGCTTTGTACATCCCATCCCCCCCAGCCTGAGGTCAGCACTGGGGTTATTTATTCCTTTCTGATAAGGAGACAGCCCCAACAACTCACCAGCGTATTTCTGCTGCAATTTCAGGTTACTCCTCATTCTCCAACCTGCTGCAAACAGGGAGGGCCTGTTTGCTCTTCCACTTAGCACAGGTTTTACCCTCTCTTAAAGCCTTATGATGCAACTTTCTTCCCCCTCCAGCTTTTTGGGGTGGGATTCTTCCAACCCCAGTTCTTCCTACCTTCCCTCCCAGTTCTCCCTGCCTGTTTTTGTGGCAAATATCTCTAAACACACATCATTTCACATGAATTATTACCCCCTGGAACCAAAAGCTGAATTCAGATATTCAATCCCCAGTTTTTAACATTTACCTGGTATTCCTCATAGGTGGTGATGTAGTGGGTGTAGACATTGCACAGACCTGCAATCACAACGTTCATCCCTTGTGTCCCATGGGAATCAAATTCCTAAGGAAGGAAATAAAACCCTTCCCTTGAAACAACCCCTTAATGCACCATCTATACTATTGTTATTATTTTTGTAGTTCTCATGGTAGTTGGCATTATTACTATTGTTATTATTATTATTATTATTATTATTATTATTATTATTATTATTATTATCCAGGACAGAATACAAAGTTATGGTGGGAAAGAGGCTGGAAGCTCAGGAATGCAAACCTATGAGTGCAATTTTCCTTTTTTAAGGTCTCATATTCACTCCTCAAAGAAAAAGAGGACAAATGACCTCACATTCCAGTAAATCTAGGGTTTTTTTGCAAGCTGGTGTCTGTGTACCCCAAAAAAATCAGGGATATAAGTGTTAGAAAGGCCCAGTGAGTTGTGGAGACAGCATCTGAGATTGGGATTTTATTTAGGCTGCAGCCAGGATGTGTCAATCAAATGGAAAAAGTACTTGGGGTTTTTTTTCTTTTAGTTGTTCTCATATTGCAAAATCCTGGTAGGGATTAAGGAGCTGAACCCCTCCATCCCAGAGCATCAGCTGTGCCTGGATCCCTGTGGAATTGCCCTAATGGCTTGAAACCCGATCAGTTTTGGGGAGGAAATTCATTTCTCCTGCCTGTCAGGAAGCAGATGGAAAATCTGTCTGAAGAAAATGGGAGAAGGAAACATCTGTGGGACACAAGCCTTGTGAGCCCAGCTGGGAGGAGAGGAGGGGAAAACCAGGAGGCTCCAGAAAAGAGAAGTTCCAGATGTGCTGTGCTCTGGGGAAACCTCAGCAACTCACACTTTTGACAGCTTCCCGCAGCCTGCGTCCAGACATGGTCCTAGGGCATGGAGGGAACAAAGTCAGGATCCAGAATCACAGAATCCCAGCATCCCTGAGGCTGGAAAAGCCCTCCCAGCCCATGGAGCCCAAGCTGTGCCCAATGCCCACCTTGTCCCCAGCCCAGA
>JAOTQP010000304.1:3277728-3291236 GCA_026413545.1 Cichladusa arquata | reverse complement strand
CTGGGCATGGCCATGTCATTTTCCCAAATGGACACAGACAAACCTGTGAGGGGGTTTCCTCCACCTTCCTAAAAACCCTCCCTGTGGATGCTGTGAGGTGACTTCAGGGGTTTCAGTCTGTCTGGGGGATGCCCCATGCCCTCCCACATTGGCACCTGCCCCCAAATTACCTTGGGTGAAGTTGAAAGCCCCCACTCCATCAATAGTCCCAGCAGCAAAGCTGTGCCCCAGGGCTGGTTTACAGGTTTTAACCTAAAGCAGAAGGGGAGAAGAGAAGGAAGAAGAGGGAAACCCCATTTTCCTGAGTGTGCAGTGCTGCTGCAGGAACAGGATGTTTCCTCCTGCTCTCACCGTGTGGGTGGCGTTCAGCTCCACGGACACGTCGCTCATGTTCACCCACTGGTGGGCTGAGCTCAGGGGTCCTGTCACCTCCTGGGAGGCTTTTTCATACAGCTCCTAAGGGACACACAAGGTGGAAAAAAATCCTTGAGGGACAAGAGGTCAGGAGCCCAGCTCTGCCATATGGATCATTCCCTCATCTCGTCTTCCTGGGGCTTCTACCAGAAATCTGTATTTCCCAAGTCCCTTTGTTTCTGTCACCCTGCATGCCCCAAGCCCTGCAAGCTCTCCTTGTCTCAGGGAGGCAGGACACTTTTCTTTTACAGCTGAAACATGCCCCTATTTCAGCAGGATGGCAGCTTCCTTCTCCTGGTTGCCATCTCTTGGCACTTCTCACACCTTAGACCAAGAAGGAAAAATGTTTTCTGTGGGAAAGAAGAGCTTTGCTCTGCTCACTGCCTCAAAGTGCTGGGACCTTTACTGCCCCCCTGACAGCTGAAGGTATTTACTACACACACTCAGCCCTCTAGGGAATGGTTTTCAGGTTGCTGCATGGGAAGGGTGGCAGAAGTTATCCAGGTTTAATGACATTCCTGGAAGGAACTGGGGGAACAGAGCCTTTGAAGGCCAGGAGTCTGAGGTGTTAAAGACAGCAGCAGTGTTTTTTCCCCTGTGTTTGATGCCCACTCCAGGACTCTTGGCTGGGGACAGAGGCACGATCAGCCTGGAGGGACTTGAGGGCACAGCCTCTGAAACAGTGACTCAAGGAAAAGCCACCACCAAGCCTCCTGCTCTTCCTCCAGTTCCCACAGGCTCTCCTTGCACTCACTGCTCTCACATCACACAGGAGGGGAACCAGCAAATTCAACCCAGGGTGGCTTTAGAGCCCACAGGTGACAAAGGGGAGCCCTTAGGGCCAAGCAGAGCAAGGGGAGCATCCTCTGTGGGGGTTTAAGCCACACATTTTACCTCACATTTCTGTCAGTTTGGGAATGTGGTGCCAAATTGGCACACAAGTTGTGTGTGATGGTGTCTCTGAGCTCTTCCAGGAGGAGTTTTCCCATCATGATGCCTTTGAGATGAATGGGAGGGAGGGGGAGAGGATCAGAGGGTGCATCCTCATTATACCCCAGTGAGGAGCACTGAGATCAAAACCCCAGACCAACATTTTCAAATGGCAACACCTGCAGTGATGTATCTAAATAAAAGTATGTGTTGTCCAGTCTAAATTCAGGTTTCTGATCAGATGTGTTATACCTGAGGAAATTTTGCACTGCCATTAAGATTTCCTACACTGTCCTAAGCCTGACAGATCCCAGGCTCTGAGGTCCTCTTGATTCCAGTAGATATCACCAGAGGCTGGTTGCAGAGCTCATTTAACCATTAAAAACAAAACCAAGGAACTTTAGAGTAATTTGAATCCACAAACATTCACTAAAACAGGTACAAGATAGAATATGGAATATGGAGTATAGGAGATAGAATATGGAATATCCAGAGGGAAGGGAGGCATAAGGCTCATCAAGTTGCTTCAATGAGCATGAATTCCTGCCATAGCAGCACTCACACCCACTCAGAAAGCAGAGTGTCCCTTACCTTTGCTTTCAAGTAGAGATTTTGCCCTATAATCCTGGTGCTCTCAAACATGTCATTCCCGGGCCCCTTGGCCATGCACATGGCTGCCTGTTGGGAAATTTGTTGGGTGATCAGTGATTATCAGAGCATCAGGCACTGCCAGGTGGGTGCCAGACTGTGGGAACTGAGGGCTTCTTGCAGGCCACATCAAAATTAGGCACGGGGTCTGTAAATTTGGGGTGACTGACTGGAAAACTGGGACGAAGCGCAGTTAACCCCTGGAAGCGGCACCCAGGGAGGTCCAAAAGGAGGTGGTATTCTCTTTTGGTGCCCTGTCCGTGCACAGTGGCCCTGCAGAAGGTGGGGCAGGGGTCCCACTCACCCCTCCGACGGGGCAGCTGCTCTGGGGGTTGTGGCAGGACTCGCCCGTGTTGGCGCAGAAGGGGCCCCGCGTGTTGGGGGACACGTCTCCCAGGTTGGACGAGGCAAAGGCGGCCACAAAGGAGCCCTGCAAGGCCAGAGGAGTGCTGTAGGGAAAGCAAAGCCCACCTGCAGCCCTCCCCACAGCAATAAAATCTGGTTTGTTCCCCGAGTGGCGCTGGACTGGGAGGCACATCCCAGGAAGAGCAGGGGAGAGCTGGATGCACACAGTGACATTTCAGGGAGAATTCACACCACCCTGGTGTGCAGACAGTGCTCCCTCCTCCCCCTCGTCCACCTCAGCTCTTCCCAGAGTGTCCCCAGCTTCTCATGTTGCTGATCAGATGTTTATGGGTCAGTGGAACACCTTGGCACAGGATTTTTTTTCCTTCCAGGACTGAGAACTATTGGGACACTTCCCAGATTGCTCAAGGCTTGAACACTTCCAGGGATGGGGCAACCACAACCTCCCCAGATCCTAATCAAGATAAATGTGAGTTATTCCTCAAGTCTGAATAACTGCCACTGATTATTAGTTTGGAAAGTCAAGAACACACCTTCCAGTTTCCCTTCCGTAGAGGAAAAAGGAAATAAATCAAACCATTCACCTGAGTCCTTGTGCTCCTGTGTCTGCCCTGCTGTCCCACTCACCCCCTCCCTGTCCCAGCCCTGTTTCACCCTTTCCTTTGGGCACTCCCACCTCTCCAGGGAGCATCCCCTTGTTCTTCTCCTGCTCGAACAGGTAGGAGGCGTAGCCCACGTTGTCGCTGTTCACCAGGTGGTTGGAGTTGTTCATGCTCACGGGGTGCACAGCAAACCAGCTGGGGAGGGGTCACAAGGCACACACAGAGAATGCTCTGTTCACCCCATGCAGCAGCAACTGAGCTGTTCAGTCTCATGTATTTATGGGAATTTTCTCTGGGAGAGCACACACAGAGACTCGTGGTGCTGAGGGATGGGTTAGCAGGAGCACGGGGTTCCCATCCTCTCCCTTCCTAACCATGGCTGTCACAATCCAGGTGTTAAGGCCACAAGAATTTGTCACTGTCCTTATCAGAGCCACCAAGAGCTCCTTCAGACCTGAGCTGACTCTTGCAGTAACCCAGAGAATTCTATTCTGCAGCAAATTTAATACTCAAAGGAACAAGGAAGAGTCTATGATGTAAAAAGGGGGAAAAATGGAACACCTTCATTCTTACAGAAAATAATGAGGGTATGGAGAAAAACCTGCTGCTCTGGGGGTCAGTACCTGATAAGGCCAAGCTCGTGTCCATCCTCATCTACCATCTTCAGCACCACCATTTCTTTGTCCGTGTTGGATGAATACCTGGATGGGAACAAGGCAGGGAAATCCCATCAGAGTCAGGGCTGTGGTTTGCTCTGGCAAGTTAAATCCCCACTACGCTGAACAAGGATGTGAAAAGGTCATTCCAGGTGCTACCAGCACATAGCAAAGCCTTGGAGAAGCATCTGAAACCAGGTGGGAAGGTGAGGGAAGAGCTGTGGCTGTCACTGTGCTCAGGCTCTGCTCCTCCAGGGAATGGCAATAACTCAGATTTGTGCACCAAGGTCAGCACTTTAGTGCCCTCTGACTCTTTATTTGTTAAAGAAAGCATAAGGTCACATCCTTGACCAATTCCTCACGCTTGGAGAGGGCAAGTACAGCTTTCAAGCCCTTTTCAAGCAGTTAATTTTTTCTCCTGCCTGGGGAGGTTTTACCTGTTCCTCTCGGACTCTGGGTTCTCAAGGTAGGAGAAAGGGCTCCTGTTGATCTGGCTGTTTTCTACTGTGCCTCTGTTTATGAAGAGCCTTCCTCTCTTCATGTTCTCGTGGGCAATATCTATGCTCTGCAAAGCAGCAAGACAGGGACTATCAGTCTGTGAAGCACATGGGAGGTCACCTGGAAAAACTCTTTCCCTTCCTGTCCACCCCCAACCCTTTCTTGGAATTTGTTTGTTCGGGATTTTTTCCGAGCTCATCTACGATTCTAGAAAATGATGACAACATTTTCAAACTACCAACAGCTGTCTCTGAAGAAAGGATTCAAAGCTCCTGCTTTTCTTCTTGACTGGCAGGCACAATCCCACCCCAGAGCGCGTTCCAGGCTGCGCCACGCGGAGCTGCCACCCCAAAAACCACAGCCAGACACGCTGACACAGGGTGGCACTGACCTTCACAATGCCATTGACGATGGAGCTGAGGGCTGGCCTGATGAGCCCCTTGCTGGTGATCCAGAACAGGGTGTACTGGAAGTACCCTCCGGGGCCAGAGTGTGTGTGGGTGCCGCTGAGGATGACGTTGTCCTGCCCGTACAGATCCCCGTACTTGCTCCGCAGCTGCTGCAGCACCTGAGGGCAGCCAGGTGCTCCTAAACACCCCTTCTCGTGCCCAAAGGGTACAGGGATCTGTGCCCAGCCCTTGCATAAACCCCAACCATCCACCCCCCATCCTCACTCTTTTTCTGCCTGGCACAGCAAGGAGGTTGTAGCTGTTGGCTTGGAAAGAGCCTCAAAATAGGAATATCTGGTAAAAGACATTTATATCCAACCTGAAGTGAATCCCAGCTCTCCAGCACCTCCCTCCTTCCTCCACTGCATTAGAGGCACCACGATGTTTTTGTGATTCCAGTGAACTGGTAACTTTTCCACTAAGAGAAGAGTGAGCAAAGTCCAGCCTCACTTGCTGAGGGGCCCAAAGCTCGTCTCCAGCAGAGACCCAGCATCCCCCCGAGGAAATCCCAGAGGAAGGCAGCAGCCAGCCCCTCCTGCAGCCCCCACCTCCAGCCTCAGCCTCTGGGACACCATCCCGATGTCGGCGCTGACGAACACGAGGCGTTTGGAGCGCTCGGGGTCGGCCACGATGAACGCTCGGCTGTAGAGGCGTGAGAGGAGCCCCCCGCCCACCTGCTCGGGGTTGGCATATCCCATCTGCAAGAGAGGAGCTCCACCGTGAGTGCTGAGCCGTCTGCTCCTCTGAGTGCATCTTCCTGGGCAGATTTGCCCGAGGGTCAGAGGGTTCATTCAGTGACTCCGCGCTGCGGCTCTGTCCTGCCCCGCCATTCCAGCAGTCAGGGATTGGTTGGGTTTGGAAGGGGACCTAAATCCCATCTCCTTCCAGTCCCCTGCCATGGGCAGGGACACCTCCCACCAGCCCACCTTGCTCCAAACCCCAGAGAAATCTCAGCTTGTGTTGGAAGGCGACACACATTTGGCAAGGCAGAGGCTCTAAAGCAGAAATCGTGCAAAAAAACACTCACAAAGGATGAAAAATCAGCATTTCACCAACCCCATGAGGAATTCCCCCACTCACCAGAGGAACTTGTGCCACAGGCCCTGTGCAGTCAGCTCTGCCAACACCCACCAAGTACTTTGCCTCTTGTGCTATGTTGTTGTTGGAATCTGTAAGAACAGCAAATGCGGATCAGTGGGCACACAGCGAGCAGAATCGGGGACAAAAGAGGCCAAAGAGCCCTGGCTGAGTGCTCTGAGTGGATTTCCTTGCCAGTGCTGGGGCTGTGAAGGTGGCAAAGGGGGGAGCAGGCATGAAGAACAACCAGGGAGCTCTCCAGAGGGGCACTGGGCTCTGTCAAATGGGGGGGATGCACAGCGAGGGGGAACCAGCCCAGCATTCCCAGCTAAACCCTCCAAGCCCACCAGGACCACACAGGAACCAGATCCAAGTGGTTTCACACAGGAAATTCAGCTCAGCAGTGGTAAGAAATAAGGGATGGTGTGTCAGGAGCTACTGGGAAAGGACTAGGGGAGAGAGAAGGGCACATCCAACACATCCTGTGTCCAGTGCTGGTGCCGTGGTCCTCCCCCAAAAAAATCACTGAAGATCAGAGAAGCGAAAAGCAGTTCTGAGCAGTGATTTCCAGGCAAATGGTGAAGGAAAAGTTCTGCCAAAGGAGAACTTGTGGATCTCAGCCCAGCCACCAGGAAGGTGCAGAAATCCTTCCAGGATGCACAAAGCCATGGAAGAAAAGCCATTGAGGGCTATCAAATCATCATCAATCAGAAAGGTCATCTGCACCTCAGGAAATCCCAGAGCCACAAATCACTGGAGGCTGAGATAATGCTGTGGGAAGATCTGAAATATTTCTGTGTGCTTGCTCTGTTCCCACAGCCCTCCCCACGCAGGGCTTTGGGAGCAGGGGATGCTCCATCTTCCCAGCCTGGCCTTTCCTGGGCTGTCACTTGAAACAGAGGAGAAGGGAAACACTCACACTGGCCACAGACTGATGCCATTTCTGTCATTTAAAATGACACCAGCCAACTGGGTCACCCTCTTAGAACTCCTCCTCCTCCCCCAAGAGCTCTGGCACAGAGGAGAATCACTTGTGCAAAACTCTGACATGTTGCAGCCTAAAACCACAAAGTTTTGAGTCCCAAATCTGAACTACATCCAATTTGAGACCAAAATCTAGAAGCTGGAAGGTCCCACTGACGAGGTGTTGAGTCCAGCTCCTGATACCCTCGTGCCTGGGGATGGGGTTGGAGGCAGTGATGTGCTGTGATGGGGTTGTAAAACCCCTTGGTCAAATCCTGGGAGTGAGGGGTCCTGAGGAGGCAGAGAGAGGGAAGGGAGGATGGAAGGAATGGATGGATCCCTGCAGCCAACCTCAGGGCTGTGCATCCACGCCCAGAGAGCTGCTGCTGTGCTGCCCCTGCTCCTGCTGCTGTGCTTGGGTGGAAGAGCCACAGGCAGGGTGGTGGTGACAGCTCAGCAGGGGCCTGGACAGCTCCACCTGCCCCCTTTAATTTAAATCCTGCCCTGGGCACCCCCTGGAGCAGAGGGCTTGCAGGGCTGGGAGAGCTGCACTTGCCGTGGGTGTTTTTGCTGAGGAAGTGCAGGAGCAGGAGCACCACGGTCAGGGCGATCATCAGCACCAGGCACACGATCAGGATCACCTCCAGCCGGGAGAAGGAGCACCTGGACCTCTTTCCACGCATGGTGGGGGCACTGTGGGGGCAGAAAGGGACATCCCAGTGAGGGGCACATCCCACCCAGAGCTCACATCCCACCCTCAGGGAGCTGCCTGTGTCCCCCACCCCAGTGTCTGAGACCATGGGAAAGGGGGATTTATTCTTCAGCTTAAGACAGCAGAAGTGTTATCTCCTGCTGGCAGCAGTCACTCCCTGACACCAGGCCTGACAGGACAGGGAGGGCACCCAAATTCCACACCCTGTGTTTCCCAAGACACTTTGCTCACCCTTCTGAAGAGATCTGGGAATAAACCCCACAGTATTCCACCAGGTCCTGTGTTCTCTGAGTGGCTGAAGGAGATGCTGAAGCTCAGAGGGCGTCAGAAGATAATACTGTCACCATAATAAACACCAGTTTAGGAATCTCAGCTTCAAGGTCCCTCCCAACCCACACTGGCCTGGGAGTCTGTGATTATTCTGTGATTAGAAAGGGAAGAATGAGGCAGAGCATCTGATTTCCCTGGCAGTAACATTTGCCCTCTCCTGCCTCCAGGCTGTTCCTCATATTCCAGGGAATGAGCCCTATAAACAATGACCCTGCAGGAAAAAACTGCTGAACTGAGCACTTATGGTCCTGAAAAGGTTCCAGTAAGAAACATCAGCAGAGAGCCAAGTGGTCACTTAGACTTGCTCCAGGTGACCTCCCTTATCAGCTTCTCCTGCTACAGCACTCATGGTCAGGGCAATTTCACAGAGCAAATATTTTGGTGACAACAAATCTCACGTTTCCTTCCTGCCCTCTTTATCCCCTGAGCATGGCATTGGCTGCCAGGCACCATGAGCTGTCCAGAACTGTCCCAGCACCAGCCTGAAACACACCAGCATCACACACACTCTCACTTCTCATCATCCTGCTGACTGAACTGCCCCAAAGCCGCTGAAGGACACAAGCACAGACCCTATGGGATCCCAGGGGAATCTCCAGCAGGCTCACCTGAGTTCCCTCGCCCGTCCCAGCAGCTCCCAGCTCGAGACCTGCTCCAAGCTGGAAAGCTGAGCAGGAAAATTCCTGCTGAGTAACCCCGTGAGTCAAGTGGCACAAGATAAGGAGAAGCCAATCAATAATTTTAATCCCTCGAGGAGGTGACAGGAGGTTTTTCCCTGGTGTGTTTAATGTAAGCTTCAGACAGCATCTCCCTCTCCCAGAATAACCTTTCCAGGACTGCTCTGCTCAGCTCTGCTGCTCGAGGAATTTGGGAACAGGATTTTTTTTCCTCCTCTGCCTCATCACAGCTTGCCCAGCCTGTGGAATGGGGCTGCTTCCCATCTGGATGTGACTCCTGATTCTCATGGAAGTTCAGTGCTCAGGGTTTCCAGGCTCTACTAGAAGAACTTGGAAACATGATTGCGCTTTAAGTGTAAAATACTTTTTATTAATGCATTTCAGCTTAGCAAAAAGTTTTTTTTCACCTGTTTCAAGTCCCAGATAGGCCTGGATAAATTCTCCAGCTGCTCAAATACCTTTTATCCAAAGGATTCTGGCACTTTGCTCCTCCCCAGAATACCAGGACCCATCACACCCTCAGATGTTGGTGCAGCGGGGAGGGAAGATCCAACCAGCCATAGCCCTTCCTTCCTCCAGCATTGTGGTGGGAATTAAAAGCTGGGAGCACCTCTGGCATTTTCCCTCCCCTCTCAGGAGGTTCAGGGGTTTTTTTCACCTTTCCTGTGGTGCATCCCTGATCCAAGGGTTAACATTCCAGGCAAAGTCTGCGTCAGCACTTCAAGGTCACGTTCAGCATCGCCCTTTGGCTCTGTGATTTTTGGACTGGCTGGTGGGGAGAACCAAGATTTCCTGATACCTTATCTGCTGGCTGTAATTCCTAAGGAACCTGCTGGCCCTGGAAACCTGGAGAGCAGCCTGTGTGGGCTGGCAGATATCCCTGGACACGGCTGTGCTCCTGGGAATGTCCCAAAGTGTGCGCTGGCCTTGGGGGGAACAGGACAGACAAAACCACGGAGCAGCTGCTGGGACAGGGATGAGCCAGGAACAGACAGAGCTCTTCCTGCAGCTGATGCATTTGCTGGAGCATCAGGAAAAGCTAAGAGCATGAGTTTTAAGGAACTGTTGTAGTTATAGCCTCACCTCACAAAATGAAAACAGCTGAAAAGTGGCTCTGGAGGAGGAAAAGGAAGACTGATGGCAGCTCAAAACATGACTTGGGGAATATTTTAAATTGTTTTCCTGATCACGTTCTGGGGACCCACAGCTCCCCATCTCCCCCTGTGACTGTGTCCAGGCCCAGAACTACAAAAGCAAGGAGTTATTTGGTGCAGAAAAGGCACTTTATGGGCTGCAAAGACCTCAATTTAAGTGCTAAGGGTTTGGTAAATCCCTCTGAATGCCTCCCTGCCTGTGGAAATGTGAGGAAGGCAAAAAGTTCCCACAGACCATCCTCCTTCTCAAGGCCAGGAGCCCTCCAGCTTCTTCCTGGTGCCATTTTGTGCCAAGTGAGTCTAAAGAAAGTGATGTTTCCTTTACAATTTTTATCCATCTGAAAAAAAGGTTCCTCCCCATCACTGCTACCACAGGACGGCACTCTCTGACCTCCCCAGGCGCATCCAGGGGCTGCAAACAGCACAGGGATTTCATCCTCAGCAGGAAAACTGTTTAAACCCACTTGGGATTAATGGATCCACTGAAGGAATCAGGCAAAGCTGACAGAAGGGAAACCACTCAACACAAATGGCCAAATAGGCATTTCTTTCATCAGTGAACCTTGTGCTTCCAAATCATTAAGAAAGAGGATTCAAACCACATCTGTACAGGAAAAACAAAATAAATTATGAAAATTTGCTTTGAAATACAAACCCATGAGGCGTTTGCTTCTCTTTCCTCTCCTCATTTTTCAGTTCCTCATCCTTCCCAAGCAAGACCAGACCATTTCAGAGAAGTGGCCCTTCCCTACAGCACCCAAATTTCACTTTAAAACCAGCATTTCCTGGTCTCTTGGAGAGCTCCCTTTCTGCAAACCATCCAAGCTGGGACTGGGTGAAACTAAACTCTTCTCTTCTCTTAAAAATGCTCAGGCCACAATCTTCTCTGCAAACCTTCTGAAACAGAAACTCTTCTGGTGGGCAATGAAGAGACTGAAAATGTTTTTTTTCAATTAGAAGGCATGGAGGGATTCTGGCTGAAACTGGCTGAATCAAGCCTTTTGCCCCTCCTTGTTCTAGGGGGCAAAAATCTCCTTTTTTTCTGAGAAGCCACCATGGATCACCTGTAAGGATGGGCAATTCCCTAGCATCCCTCATCCCTGCAGGACAGGAACCTTGATTCCAGCCTGTTTGCTGAACCCTGGCCAGGTCCTGAGCAGAAAATTGGAACAACCATCATCTCAAAATGAGAGAGGCTTGTAGAGAGCTGAGATGTTCCCCAAAGCCTGAGATCCTGGGAGCTCTTAGAGCCCCCTGAGCCTTCAGAGCAATGAAGAGACCTCTTACATAATGTTTATTTAACAGAGAATGGCCAAAGTCCTTTTTGCCCAGGCTCAGAGAGTTTGCACAGAGCTGTCAGCAAGAGCCCTGCCAGGTTTTGGCAAGGGCAGGGGCTGCTTTAGGATTTTCTTCCCCACCTTCCCCTACTGCAAGCAGCAGCTGCAAGTGGGATCAGCTCTTTGTGGTGGCAAACACTGACTTTCCTGCTGGAAACAGAGCTGGGAACACGCATGGAGAGTTTAGGAAGGGCAGGTTGAATGGAAAGGGAGCAAAATTGGAGCAACTGCAGTTTCTGAACTCAAAAGCCTGCACAGGTCACTGAGTGACAGCTGAAATGAAGGGATACCCAGCAAATAGAACTAAAATGTTGTCCTGGGATGCCTCTCCTTTCTTTCCCCACTCTCCCTTGCCTGGCCTCAAGAACAAGAACTCTCCTGCCCTTCTGGACAAGCAAGTCACAGTGATTTTTGGTGCTAATAATTTATGTCCAGACATGAACACCCCAAAATTCCCCAGGTGATGTGCCTTAAATCTATCCAGGGGTTAAAGCTTCACCACAAATAGAGAATATTTTGCCATCCCTTATCAGAGGCAGCAGCAGTCCCAGGCACAGGGCACTTCCCTGGGATGTGGGAAGCATTGCTCCCAGAAAGAGCCAAGCTCAAAAGCTCCAGCACAAAACTGGGAAAACCTCAAGACCCAAAACCAGCAATGCAGAGTTGGGCAGATCCAAATTCAGTCCCACTGGGGGGTTTTTGGGGGAAAAAATGGTGAGAAAATGAAAAAGGTGAGCCATGCCAGCAGGGGCCGAGCTGCTGCTGCTGAAAGCCAAGTTAAGGGAGCCCTGTCTGCTCCCAAACCTTGCAGCACCTGCTCCTTCCCATCATCGTGGAATCACAGAATATCCTGATTTGGAGCCATCAAAATCCAACTCCTGGTCCTGCAGAGTCCCAGTAATCCCATCACGTGCCTGGGAAAGGTGTCCAAACATTTATTTAAACAGGGGATGTGCAAAGGGTGTCGTGCCCAAATCCTGGTGCTCACTGGCATTCCCTGCCCTGTGCACATGGACAGCCAGGGGCAGGAGAGACACAGAGAGGATGCAAAAATAAACCACAGATCCTTCTGGCAAATATTTGTGGCCAATAGCTGATGAGTTGGGTGGGAGAAGTTGCCAGAACAGGAACTTGTGGCTTGTCTTCCTGCAGTGCTCTGATCCGCTGGCACCAGGAAGAGAAGGAGCACCAAGCTGTGTCCTGAGGAAAAGCAGGAGAGGGAAGTTGATGGGATTGCTCTTCCCAGAGTACAGGAAAGCAGAGGGATCACTGCCCCTGCTTGGCTCGTGCTCCTCAGACACCTCCCATCCCTGTGTTTATGGGTTTAAAACCTTCCCCACCTGGCAGTGCTAAAGGCTAGATCCAGAGGGATCTTGGCAACATCAGTGCCCGCCCTCCTGGCAAAGATCCCGGTTTGCCCAGGTCTTTCTCCACCTTGAACTGGCCTTTTCCAGCCTTTTCTAGTGCAGAACCCCCTTCCCAGTTCCAGCCTCCTGGCACCTGCACTGGGCTGTCCAGGTTTGCCCCTCCACACCCAAACCTGGCTCTGCCTGTCCTCTACAGACACCCTGTGCTCAGCTGGAGGCCACAGAGGATGGTTTCACTGGCACAGCGTGGGGAGATCCACGAGTTCTGTTGGACTGGGGCAGCACAACGCTGGATTCCAGCTTTTACAGGCTTGTGTTCACCTCTCTGATGGGCACCAAGCAAAGAGGCAAGGGAGAGGCAACAATGCACCAGTGCCCAGGGCAAGGGAATCACTGAGGTTATGGTTCAGCCTCTAATTGGGTCAAGATTGTCCTTGGAAGTCACCCAAGGATCTCAGCCCAGGAGCACAAAGCTCACAGGCCAAGTGTGGTGTCCAGTGATGGCAGAGGAGCCCCACCACCCCTGGCTGCATTCTCCAAAAAGCAGAGGCTGAGGGATGGCTGTGGATGGATCTTACCTGAGGTGTGGGGGGAATGCAGTGGGAAATGTGGGATTCTGGCCACCAGCACCATGCTGACCCCGAGCCACATCCCATCCAACCCATCTGGGCAGATAGTCCCGGGAAGGAGGAGAACAAGGCAGCACAAGCTCCACAGCCTGGGCTGAACCAATGCACAGCAGTTCTGTCCCAAATCCATCCCTGGGCCCCCTCCTCCATCAGCAGGGCCACTGCTGAGCCCCCAGCCCACATTCCCAGGCTCCCTTCCCGAGGCAGCAGCACGCCCTGCCCGAGCACAGATGGGACCACGTGGAGCCAGAGCCATGCAGTAAGTCAGACACCACAAGGCAGGATTCAGCAGATTCCATTTAATGTCATGTGCATATATATCCATACATTTACTTATGTCAATGGTTCGGATGTGCGTGATGCCAGGTCTTGAAAAATCTACTCCTCCTGTTACGTCTGGGAGCGTGAACTCTCTCAAAAACCAGCTGGGGTGGGGTTGGGCTCTTTAAAAACTGACTTTTAGCCCCAAAAGCTGCCAAGGTAAAGCCGTGGATTGGAGGCAGAGCAGGCAGAGCTGAGCCCTAAATTCCCACCCAGCTCTGCAAATGCTGTTGGCAAAGGGTTTGGCCAAGGAACCCCTCCCTCCCTCCCTCCGTCCCTCCCTCCCTCCCAGGGAGACACAGAACTGATAAGGAACCAGCTGCTCTCCTTCAGCATCCCAAGCAACAGCCAGGCAGAGCAGCAGAAGCAAAACCCCAC
>JAOTQP010000304.1:3240395-3269836 GCA_026413545.1 Cichladusa arquata | reverse complement strand
CTGTGTCCTGTCCCTCCATCCCTTGTCCCCAGTCCCTCTCCAGCTCTCCTGGAGCCTCTTTAGGCTCTGCAAGGGGCACTAAACCTAGAAACAACAACAAAATCAGACTCGTATTTCTCCATCACATAATTTTTTAATGGAGTCTGCAGTTTCTTTTTCCTTGCTCTGATCTGCACTCTGCCAGCACAAATCTACCCACAGGATTCAAACCTCAGCTCCCATTGACAGAGGTATCCAGCAGCAAGAGTTGGCTGCAGCTCTCTGCCACCACATCAAAAGCCCCCTGCCAAGCTGCTCATGAGGTTTTCCCTTGTCTCCATGTACTTTACAGACTTCCAGTCCCAGGCTGCCCAGCCCTGAGACCAAGGAGCTCAGAAAAGCAGACAAGGATCTACAGTCTTCCAGGAGACGTGAGGGGCTGAATCATGCTGAGTTCAGACTAAACCACTGGATAATTGCACTGTTTTATTACTGAGCAGTTCCCAAAAACTCATAATTTGGCCTAATCTGGGACTGTTTCACATGAACAACATCCCCTGATCTTGTTTTAAGTGATTCCTCAAGCAGGACTAATTATATCTTCATGATTCTTTCTTCTTGTTCTTTTGAATAGTAAGGTCTTTTAATAGAAACATTTCAAAAGATTAAAAAAAAAAAAAAATCAGACTCACTACCCTCCAAGTGGAAAAAGGCTAAAACCAAAACAAAAAGCAAGCAGCTGGATGTAAATTCTGGACAAATAATTTTCTAGCCAAATATCTCAACTTTGGCAAAATTAGAAATTAATAATTGTAGATTTTATATTAGGGTGAAATCTAATATGATTCTCATCTATGCCCATCCTAAAAAATGAAAAATAAGTCTCTGATTCTTATTCACTCGCATTAAACACTACATCACTTTCAAGTATTGGTAAGATTTGGTTGGAGAAGACAGCCAGAATTAGGTCTTAATTCTCCCAGGTGGTGAATCTGTCCCTAAACAGATAAATTATCTTAAGGTATGCCCTTGGGTTGGTTAAAGTGGGTTATTGACTGTGGTTTATTAGAATCACAGAATCATAGAGTGCTTTAGATTGGAAGGGACATAAAGTTCATCTTGTTCCACCCCCTGTCATGTGCAGGGACACCTTCCACTATCCCAGGCTGCTCCAAGCCCCATCCAACCTGGCCTTGGACACTTCCAGGGATCCAGGGGCAGCCATGGCTTCTCTGGGCACCCTGTGCTAGGGTTTTCTGCCCTCACAGGAAGGAATTTCTTCCCAATATCCAACCTAAATTTTCCCTTTTTCAGTCTTTAGTCATTCTTCTTGTCCTGTCACCCCAGTTCCTGCGGAATAGTCCTTCTCCAGCATCCTTGTAGGGCCCTACAAACACTGGAAGGTTTCTTTATTTGGTAATGATATAAATGGAATTACCTAAGTGGATTTTCCTTTGAACTAAAAACAGATGTGGATACTAAAAGAAACTCGGCAATTCTTTTTTGTGCCTAGAAAACAAAAGGAGTTTAATGCTGGCAAACGTTACAGGTCACCAGAAGGGCCAACAGCGCTTAACACTGACCTATAAAAAACTTAATTCTAATCAATTCCACCGTACAACTGATAAGGTTTGGTGGCCCTTCAAGCTGGTAAAGGGACAGAATGAGCCCTCCAGAGTTTGTTTCTTACCTCCTCTGCTGCTGGCCCATGGGGACTGTAGTAGTAGCCGCCGTCGCTCTCCACCACGACCTCGCCGTACTCGTCGTACATTCCCGACGGGGACAGCAGGCGCCGACGGCTCCCGTACTGCGGCAGCTCGTACCTGCCAGGGACACCACAGCTCCTCAGGACAGGCCCAGGTGTGCTCACAGCTCTCATCACACAGCCAGCACTGCAAACATTCAGAGGGATGGGAACGACTTCCCTTGTTTTTCTCCCTCCTTTTATTCCTTAGCAGCAACCAAATCCCAGACATCCTTCTGTTCAAACAGCCACAAGCCCCTTAGAGTAACCCGGATTTTGGATCAGTCAGGACCCCTCTAAGTACATCAACCTTGCTTCAATCCACCTGATATTTTTTGGGATCTTTCTCAATAATCATGGAGTGAAAGAGCAGCTTCCTTGGGATCAGTTCTGGAGAACACCAGCAGTAATTCCTGAAGAGCCCGCAGTCCAGTGGGCTTTATCAGAACAAGGCAGGATGGGGTATCTTGAGGGAAATTCGAAAGGCCACCAGGGAAGGATAGGGTTTTTTGAGGGAAATTTAAAAGGCCAGCAGCTAGCTGGAAACTGGGAGAAGACAGGAATAATCCCTGAACTCCGGAGGGGAGGTGGGGATGGAAATTAATCTCCCAGGAAGCAGAAATACACACACAAAGGATATAAACCCAACATGAGGGACGGGATGTGCACTCTGTAAGTGGAATAATGACATTCCTGAAGAAGCAGGTAGTTATCACACACCCCCTTAACCTCTGAAAAGAGTTTTGTTGTTGGTTCACGCCTTTGTGGACACAAAGATTAAAGTAATCCTAAGGTGACGGGAAGTCCCACGATTAACTGCTGGAATAATAAACATCACCAGCCTGGAAAAGCAGCACTTTCAGAAATAAAGAGGAAAAATGGAACTATACCCATGCTCATAACTGTAGTAATCCTGGCCATAGTATTCCTGCCCTGGATCAATTCCAGACTCCATACTCAGCTCCTAGAAAAGAGAAACACTGATTGAATGCAAACCGTGTGAAAAAGGCCCAAATGTAATTACTGATTTTATTATTCTTTATGATGTAATTACTTCTTCTGACTGCAGAAATGGTCCCCATCCTGTAGCACAAAAACACCAATGTCTCACATTTGCTCTTATTGCTTATTCTGGGAACAATTTTGGGCCTAAAAGATTGGAAATAGAAAGATTTGCAATTGCACTGCAAAGCGAGGTGCTAAAGCTTCCAGCACCAATGGCTCAGCTCAGCTCCAGCTGCAGTAATCCATCAGCAGCTGACTGACACCAGGAAAAAATCAGATAGCAGTTGGAGAGCAATGGAATCACTCCGTCTGGAAATCTGAAACTGTGCGGTGAAGCCAGTGGGAGCCACTGAAAGATGCTCATGGGGAAAATCACAGTGGTTTGGAGTGGTTTGGAAGAGACCTTAAAGCCCATCCAGTCCCACCTTCCATTATCCCAGGTTACTCCAAGCCCCATCCAGCCTTGGAAGTACCAAGATGCAGTAAATTTAAGGTATTTAATTAAAACAACAGAGCTGGGCTTACAGTGTCAGAACTTTGCTTTTTATCTAAGAGGCAGGGCAAAAATTACCTGAGACAGACAAGTTCTTATTACAAAATGATGTAAAAGCCATTTCAAAACTTACAG
This sequence comes from Cichladusa arquata, assembly GCA_026413545.1. Taxonomy (NCBI): domain Eukaryota; kingdom Metazoa; phylum Chordata; class Aves; order Passeriformes; family Muscicapidae; genus Cichladusa; species Cichladusa arquata. The sequence goes on along the minus strand of JAOTQP010000304.1, from coordinate 3,266,480 downwards.
AACAATTAAGAAATGAAAAATGGTGGTACCTCTGGTCTGAGAAGAGAAGGTCTCAGCAACTGCTGTTGCTACAAAAGAAAATGAGAAAGTGGTTAATTAGGCAGCAACAATTAAAGTGCAGGTGATTGGTGTCTAAGATTATTAATAAATACTGAAACCATAGGTCCTTTGGAACTTTTTTTATGGGAGGCAGCTGGATACTTCCATACCCTGTGAGAACACTGAGAACCTGATGCAGTAAAATCCCTTCACAGTCCACCATTTCTTTTGCCTAAATATAAAATGAGCTTCCCAGTTTTTGTGGTAATCGTCTGACATTTTTATCTCAAGAACTTCTGGCAAAGGCCAACAGAAGTAATTTCTAAATTTAAATTAAGAGATACAAACCAGCTGTGCAAAGAGAGGAAAAAAAAATCAGCAAATATCAGCCTTTATGATAGAAACATATTTTGGAGAACTTTCCAATTATTAAATGAGATTTTATTGAAGGAATACTGTTCTCCTTGTTATTCATTTCTGGAGAAAATTATACTGCAGGAGCAGAAGAGCTGCAGGGAAGGTCCAAGGAGCCCCATCCCTGCCTGGCAGGTGATTGGGTGTGACACTGGAAAACACAGCAGGCGTGGAGGGAATTCCCTGGGAGCTGCTTCTGGCAGCTCATTAAGCAGCAATCTCCGAGCCTGGAGGTCGCACTCCTGCCACAATGGATCTCAGCCCCCAGGGGATCTACAGCTCATAAACTTCTTGAATCACTTTCAATTTCTGGCCTGCAAAGCACTCAGTACCCGGGAGTTCCACAACACACAGTCCCAGAGTGGTTTGGGTTGGGAGGGACCTTAAAACTCAGCTCATCACATCCCCTGCCATGACAGAGACACCTTCCACTGTCCCAGGCTGCTCCAAGCACCATCCAGCCTGGCCTTGGACACTGCCAGGGATCCAGGGGCAGCCACAGCTTCTCTGGGCACGCTGTGCCAGGGCCCCAGCACCCTCACAGTGAATAATTCCTTCCAAATATCCCACCAAAATCTCCCGTGTGTCAGTCTGAACTCATCCCCCCTTGTCCTGGCACTCCAGTTCCTGATGCAGGGTCCCTCTCCAGCTCCCCTGTATCCCTTCAGACCCTGGAAGGAGCTGTGAGGTCTCCACACAACCTTCCCTTCTCCAGGCTGAGCAGCCCCAGCTCTCCCAGCCTGGCTCCAGAGGGAAGCTGCTCCAGTCCCCTCAGCAACCCCATGGCATCCTCTGGACCTGCTCCAACAGTTCCATGCCTGGCTGGGGGCACCAGAACTGTGCACAGAATGCTGGGGGGGCTCTCATGAGAGCAGGGCAGAGGGGTAGAATCCCCTCCCTTAGAAACACTTCCTGAGAAAGCAGTTTGGGGACCAGCAGGACGAGGGGGAAACACACATGGCAGGGCAGCCAGAAGGAATTTACCTTTGGAGAACACTTGAAATGCATTCCAGGTACTGGGAGTGTAGTCACGTACATGGTAATACACCGGTACAGGTATAGTGTGCCAACTATACAGAAAAATCTTCTGCTAATTATAGACCTGGCAGGGAGAAAAAAACAGGCAAAAATTAAGGAGGTCACTCAAGGCAAACAAAATCCACAAAGGTAAATAAAACAAACCACCAGCTGTTTTCTCCTGATGCTTTGGAAACTCGTGACGCTATCGGCTTACACCTGGGAGTGCTGAACTACTCCACAAATATTCCCACGCCTTCCAGAGCAGGAGCACAGGAGCAGCTCCACTCACACTGCCCTTGGAGGTGATTACAGGAAATCTAAGGATTAGGACTCAAAAGCCTGTGCAGATTGGGTGCTGAAGACATTAAAGGGGATTTCATGCCCCACACCCCTCCATCAGCTGGGGCCATTACCAATTTCCTATTTGAGGCAGGGGATAAAGTTACAGTATTTTCATTCTGAGATGAAAAGGAGTAAGTTTATTTCAGCTGACACACAATTTAGTGATTACAAAGGGTCCCCTTTGTAACCAGAGGAGTGAGAGAACACATCTTTCCTGAGCAGCATTATAAAGGAAGCAGTTCACATCAGGAAGGAAACTCCCAAATAAAAATGCAGAGCTGCTCTGGCTGCAGGACAGAGTGTTTGCAGGGAAGCCACTCAGCAGCCACAGCTGCAGAGATATTTACTAGTGAGGGCTGATGTTCACAGAGAGGGCAGATGCAGATCTGGGCTACCCTGAGGTGCTTCTGCAAAACCAGCCTGAGCACCTGGGGTGAAGGATGGGCTCAGGAGGGACAGCCAGCCCCAAAACTGCCCCACTGGGGTAACACCTAAAAACGCCTCAAAGGAAGACAGGCTGCTCCAAGCCCTGTCCAAGCTGGCTTTGGACTCTTCCAGGGATACAGGGGCAGCCACAGCTGCTCTGGGCACCCTGTGCCAGGGAACAATTCCTTCCCAGTATCCCATCTAACCCTGCCCTCTGGCAGTGGGAAGCCATTCCCTGTGTCCTGTCCCTCCAGGCCCTTCTAAAGAGTCTCCTTCTTTCTTGGAGGTTCCTTTCAGGCACTGGAATTCATGGTTGCTATTTTGCTCACTTTTAAAAAAATAATATCCCTATCAAGCTGAGCTCTTTCAAAATTCAAAATTGGCCAGCTTGTAAATTTTTCAGGGCTTTTGGCACGGTTATTAAATTGGAGTGCTCCACTCTTGGAGGACTACGAGTTTGCAGTGCCAGATCAGTAACACCTTGAGTGCCTTAATTTATCAGGAAAATTTCAGCTCTTGCAGGGTAAACACATTTTGCACTGGAGTACTCACTGCTGTAACACAGTATTCCAGACTTTTTTCTTCCCTCTCCTGGTGTAAAAATGGGCAAAGCTGTGAGTTAAGAATTATAATTATTAATCCTGCTCCACCAACTGAAATTTAAGTGTGGAGGGCACCATTCCAGTGGGGCAGGGGTTCTCCTCTGAAGAGATTTTCCCCTCAGATCTCACCCTTGTGGCTTTTAGAACCAGACATGAACCTGCTTTTTTCTTTGTAACATCAAGGCAAACAGGGGGTTGGGGATCATATTCTGAGAGACCAAAGAAGGGGCAGCATTTTAAATTATAACTACCACTTGATTTTGCTGGATTTGGCATATTTTACTTTAGGAAAGTCTTAAAGAGCTCCGCACTGCAATCTAAAGAAAAAAATAAATGTAAAAAGCCTCCTATTTCCCTTTCTCCAGAGGATTTGCATGAGTGTGAGACTCAGAGCCAGCCAGCAAGTACAACCTCCACACTTATTCCTGGCCCAGAGAGCTCCATTCCAGCTCTGCAGACCTCAGCAGAACTGCTGCTTCAGCCCCATGAGCCAAGCACATGGCCAGTCCTGGCACTGTGCTTCTCCCACAGCATCTGGGAATGCTTCCCAGAGAAGTTCATCTGCCTCAGCAGCTTCCTTGGGCTCCCTGTGGAAACTCTGCTCCTGCCTTCTGGAGAGACACCAGCCCAATCCCACACCACGGACAGCATTAGAATCGTGGAATCACAGAATGTTTGGGTTGGAAAGGCCCTTAAAGCCCTTCCAGTTCCACCCCTGCCATGGGCAGGGACACCTTCCACTGTCCCAGGCTGCTCCAAGCCCCATCCAACCTGGCTTTAGACACTTCCAGGGATGAGGAAGCAGAAGTGAGGAAGGCCCAATGCCCTCCCTTTATTCCTGAATTTAGTTTCAAAGGGAGAGGATAACCCCAGCACAAAAGGATTCAGCTCTTTCTGTAGCACTGAGTCACCACCCCTTTGGTGTGCACTATCCAAAACCACAATAACAAGACCTTCCAGATAAAGCCACCTCGCTGGGCTCCTGCTCCTGCCAGCACCTCTCCTGCTCTTCCCTTTCTTCTGCTCTTCTCTTTCTGCTGCTCAGCCACAGCTTGGGCCTCTAGGACCTTGATCCCTCTGCTCACAGAAAGGGGGGAAAGAGGGATTTTGGTCTTCGAAACATTTCATGATCAGTGCATACATGACCAGGCTCTGGGGCTCCCTGGCATCTTCCCCTAACACCAGAAAAAGCCCTTCCAAAGGAGACTTCTTCATTGGAATGACCTTTAGAGTCCCTTCCAGACCCAAACATTCTGTGATCCTATAACAGAAATAAAAATAAACACCACAAAGCAAATGGGGACATGGTAGGGGAGGACCTTCACACCTGCCAGTGACACCAATATATGTATGTTACCATCAACTCAACCCACATCTCCCTGCTTCAAACTCTCCAAAGATTCTGCTGTTCTTCACCTACAGGCTCTGCTCAGCTCCACCACAGGGTGTTTGATCCCTGGTATGGCCCTATTAACCCAACACCTCCTTCTTGAGGGCAATCCCACACTGCCTCCTCTAGCTGTTTCCCTTTAAAATCATGGAACACCCTGAGCTGGAAGGGACCCACAGGGATCATTGATCCAGCTCCAGTCCCTTCACAGACACCCCAACAATCCCACCCTGGGCATGCCTGGAGCTCTGGCAGCCTTGGGGCTGTGCCCATTCCCTGGGGAGCCTGGGCAGTGCCCAGCACCCTCTGGGGGAAGAACCTTGCCCTGATCTCCAGCCTGACCCTGCCCTGGTCCAGCTCCAGCCATTCCCCTGGATCCTGGCTCACAGCTGCCCTCACAGGAGCATGAGCTGTGCTCCCTCTGAACACACAGTGAGCTCAGAACATCATTTCATCCAACCCATGGCTTTCCACCCATGAACGAGGTTCGAGTTAACCACGCAGTCAAACATGAGCAGGCGTGTTGCTCAGTTTCTCAGGGAACATTTGGACCTCTGCCCTCTGCACAAGCAGCTCACACTGCCTGCTATCTATTTCAGCTCTGAAAACCGAGATAAAAAGATCACAAGAAGCTTCATTTGGTTTGGGTGCAAACCAGCATCTGCCCTCAGAAGCACTCAAGTTTTGAAAAGGTTCTACTTACTTGTATTTTAAGAGCAGCCACTGAACAAACCACAGTCCTACAAGGATCATGCCGTTGATTTCACAAATAGAAAAAGCCCATTGCACCCGATCAAAGCGATCAAAAAATGCATCTGGGAGGGGAGGCTGCACCTCCTTGGGAGGCACTCGTTCATGAACCACCGAGATAGTCACCGTGGTGAAGACGAAACAAAAAAGTGCATAAATAAAAGCCAGGAGAGTCTTGCCCCACTCCATGGGATACTGCGAGCGCTCCGGCTCCGGCATGGGGATCTTGATCATCTCCTTCTTGAAGCCATTGGGGACCCCGTTGAGCTTGAGCGCGGCGCCGAAGCCGTTCTGGCCGGCGGCGCCGCGCACGTGCCCGTTGGCGTGGCCGTTCTTGTGAGCCTCCATGTGGTGAGCCATCTTCAGCCCCTCGATCATGTTGAGCAGCCGCTGGCCGCTGTCGGAAGACACCCGGCACAGAGGGGATCTCTTGAAATCCTCCTCCGTCAGGTTGATGAGGTCCCGCCCGGTGAAGCTCCTCAGGGGCTCACAGTACTCCGGCACGGCATTGTCCGTCAGCCAGCCGGCCACCTCCTCGGGTGACCACAGCACCACCTCTTTCATGCTGCCAGGGACGCTGGCACATGGGCTCAGAGCGGGCAGCGGTCACTGCGGCTCCTCCTCGGCTTCATCCTGTCCCGGCAATGGCTTTGGCCATGGGAGAGCCCGTCCCTGCCCAGCCCACACCAGCGCGCGCCGCCGCGGGCAGCATAGGAAACGCGCTACTTCATCTTCGTGCTGCCATTCTTCCTCCTGGGGAGGGGGAGAAAAAGCCAAAAGCAGGCATTAGTTCATGGGCAAAGCCAAAACTGCTGCACAACGCCAGCTGTGCTCGGGATGGACAGCAGACTCTGGAGGGAACAGAGCAGCAGATTGGAGCTCCAGCCTTGTACACACAGCACTGTCCTCCCCGAGCTCGCTGTTGATTTCTTAAAAGATTTATCACCACTTTGCAGCTGTGGGAAGCCTCCTTCCTGCTCTCTATTTGTTATATTTTCCATTTCAATGCTCTAGGTCATAAGCAGCACCCAAACTCCTCTCACACTCCTGGATTTAAGGAGCTACAGAGCAGATGTTTGGTACTATTTGTGGTAGAAACCTTTTCTAACCCTCACAGACCGGCACCTCGGTGCAATGTGTGGCACCAGTGATGGAATATGGAACCTGTTTTTAACTCTACAAGGCAAAAATCATAAAATCACAAAATCCCAGACTGGTTTGGGTTGGAATGGACCTCAAGGCTCATCCCATTCCAACACCCTGCCATGGGGCAGGGACGCCTTCCATGAGACCAGCTTGCTCCAAGCCCTGTCCAACCCGCCCTGGAACTCCTCCAAGTTCCACATATAGTCATCAATACTGAAAAATTGATGTAGATAAGCAAGGATCTACTCTCTGGGCCAAAAGAGCAGCAGCAAAATCAATAATCAAGCAGATTAGCCTGAAAATAAACCAAAGCATTTATGTTTGCAGATATTTAGCAGCTCTGTGAGGCAAATTTGGCTGTTTCCAGGGTATTCTGCTCCAATTCAAAGAAATGTTTTCTATCAGCTAAAAAAAAAGGAACCAGAAGAAAAAAAAAAATTAAAGAAGAGGAACTAGGTAAGAAATTTCTATACTCAATGAATTGCAGAAACAGCTTAGAAAAGCTGATCGCTTCCGGTACAAAAGTTAAAGGAACACAGAAATTACTTGCTTGGAATCTCTTCCTGAATTTTTGAGACACGAGCAGCAAACAAGGCAGTGATGGCAGTGACCACCACCAGCAAATCCTCAGGCCTGAGGTGTTCATTCAACCACCAACCAACCAAAACTGCTCCTCCCCAGAGCAAGGAGAGGAACAGACCACGTACCCTGCTGCAGCTTCATAAACATGAAGTGAGAAGGTAACAGCACAGGGAAAAAAAACCACTTCATATTTTCAAAAGTCAAATCAAGCCTTTATCAGCTGTAAGAGTATTTTTAGCCTCTTACAGGCTCACAAGTGTTTGTGTTTCATCGAAGGGAGCGAAGCTGTGGCTGAGGAAAACCAAAATAATTTACTCTACTGGCACAATTTGAGCTGAAGTGGCTCAGAACAGATACAGAGCTTTACTCCTACACAAACATGACCACACTGCACATCAATTCACTTTTTGACCTGTTACCTCTAAGCTCAGCAAGAAACACAAGGTGAAGCTTTAAATTTGTTTTTCCGTGGAACGAAGTGTGATGGTAGAGAAAAGAAAAAGCCTTGGATGGAAGAGCTGGCAGTAGTTTGGACAGGCCACCTCTCACTTACTGGACACACCAGGAATGTGCACGTATTTAAATCCACTGAGCAGGCAGGGATGAAGATGACTCTTCCACTTTGTGCATCCCTGTGCTGTCTTAAAGCAGAAGTGAGGATACAGCTCTGTTTGCTTCCTTTTCTTTCAACACTGAGGAAGGCTTTCAAGCCACAGATTGCTTCATTATTCAAGTTGTGTTTAGCAAATCAGTATTTAGTTACAGAGCTCTGAACATGGAAAAAGGATGGCCTGAATTATGCATGGTAACCCACATTAGAAGCTCCTACAAGACTGGGACTGAGCAGCAGCTCAGCTCCATCCGCCCGTCTCCGTGTGCTCCTTTCAGATCCCGGCTCTGGCAGCACAAATTCCCAACAGACAACCCTAACAGACTTCTTGTTGCTTCCCAGGATGGTGCCTCACACTGTTGACAAAGCCAAAGTTATTTATGTTTAATGCTGTTCCCCCACCCAAGCTCTGGGCCCAGCCCGTGCTGTTTCACAGCCTCTCTGAGCCTTGGGTTACAATCCAGCCTGGCTTTGGGGCTGGCAAAGCACTCTGTGGGCCAATATTCATTAAACCTTTCCAGTTTTCAACACTAGAGTGCCTGACTCCCAGTTTCCCAAATCCCTGAACCTGACAGAGCAGCTTGCTGTCCACCCCAACGACATTTTTAAGGATTTGGAATCCCACACACAGTTCAGGAGCCTGTAGCTAACCTTCAAATTACATCCCCACTGCCAGGGAAGGTCTAGATTGGACACTGGGAAAAATTTAAATTGTCCAGCCCTGGAATAGGCTGCTATGTCAGTGTCAGTCACCATCCCTGCCTGGAGGGATTTAAAACATTTGTAGATGTGGCACTTGGGGACATGGGTTAGTGGTGGCCTTGGGAGTGCTGGGGGAATGACTGGACTCCACGAGCTTAGAGGGCTTTTCCAACCTAAACCATTCCCTGATTACATTCCATGCAAAGCTGCCAGCAGGTTCTAAGATGAGCTCCAGATGGAAAAATCTGTTGCCAGCTGCAAATAGCACTCGGATTCTGGCACAAGAGTCCCAAAATGCTGGTGTGACCCCAGGATACCTGGCCTGGCAGCCTGACAAAAACCAACAAATGTGTACCTTGCAGTAAAACTGCAGGTTTGGGAAATATTGCTGGAAACTACAGTCAGTTCCAAAATGTGCAATCCCAGCCTGCTGCTTTCCCACCACCAGTAAATCACTACCAAGCACCTTTTGTAAAAGCAGACTAAATGATACAGGAGGAAAGGTAATCCTCTGCCAAGGACACAGGCCATGGAGATGAGCTGTTTTCACTGAGAGTTAAAATGAGGAAAACCAACCAAAATTTTTAACACCACTTATTCAAGCCTGTTTTCACAGCCTGTCTAATGGGGGAGGAATAGGGAAAAAAAGCTTCTTTACTCACACCTTCCAGCTTGTCACATTAAAAATTCCTCATTCCCTATGGTGTATCCACCAAAGCTTGATGGGGTGCAGGCTTGCAGAAATGGGGGACTCACAGCTCTCACTGACCCCCTCCCTTCCAAAGAAGGTCTTTTCTTCTCCACACAAGACAGAAGGTGGGGACCAGTGTCACCTGCAGCCAGGCCACACGCCCAGGCTCAGCGTGGTCCCACGAGGATGGGGCACACACAAACCTCCCCAGCTCTGACACAGGTTCTCTAGCCTGGGTGACTAAAAATTCCCTCCATCCGCAGCAGAGCTGCCATTTAAGGAGCCTGAACCCGGCAAGGAATTATAAATAACAATGTGATTATCATAACAATACCAACTGCACCGTGATAAGGATGCTGTGGAAAACCAGTACCTCAAAATACCCACACAAAAGCGAGCAGGATCAAATAACCTCATCAAGGGCTCCAGCTCACACCTCCTCGTGTTTACAGGACCTTTTTTCCTGCTCCCAGCAAACACTGAAGTGCTAACTCAAACCACTTCCATCTACACCTTGGCCACAGTCACCTCAGAGGGTTAAACAAATATTTGGTGTGCACTGCTGCAACCCTGCCTATCAAGACCTGTTCTCCTGAGATGCAGCTGGGCACCAGGAGCCAAAGTGGGAGCATCAACCCTTCTGGTTAAAGAACAAGATAATCAGCCATGAAATCATCAGCTGATTACTCCTCCACACTTAGAATCATGGAATGACCTGGCTTGGGAGGGAGCTTAAAGCCCATCCAGTGCCACCACTGTCCTGGGCAGGGACTCCTTTCACTATCCCAGGTGCTCCAAGCCCTGTCCAACCTGGCCTTGGACACTTCCAGGGATCCAGAGGCAGCCACAGCTTCTCTGGGCACCCTGTGCCAGGGCCTGCCCACCTTCCCAGGAACAATTCCTTTCCAATATCCCATCCATCCCTGCCCTCTGGCAGTGGGAATCCATTCCCATGTCCTGGCCTTCCATCCCTTGTCCCTCTCCAGCTCTCCTGGAGCTCTTTTAGGCCCTGGCAGGGGCTCTGAGGTCTCCCTGGAACCTTCTCTTCCCCAGGAGAACAGCCCCAGCTCTCCCAGGCTGGATCCAGAGCAGAGGGGCTCCAGTCCCTGGAGCATCTCCAAGGCCTCCTCTGGACCTGCTCTAACAGCTCCACATCATTCCTGTGCTGAGGATGAGGTCTTTCTCCTTGCAGAAACTGTTAAGTCTCACAATTAACACTGAAGAGACAAAACCACATCCACCTAAACCAGCAAAAAAGCACCTCCCACATCCGTTTGTTCATCTCAAAACTCCTCCTAAAGCACTTTGAAATCCAACCAAAGCAAAGCAAACCTAAGCCTTCCGAAATCAAATTGTGCCCTGCTCATGTTTGTGCTTTTACTCTCTAAGCTTTGCTGCCAGGGCAACAGTCACTATAGGAATCAGTCAAATAATAAGCTATTTCAGCAACTCTGTCACCAGGAGCCAGGAAATCCTTTCAGAAGCAGTGGGTGTGTTCCACTTGCAACCCTCAGCATCCTCCCCAGAAAGCCCAGAAAAGTTGAGAGGATCAAACCCTCGGTGAAAAACGAGACTCTAAATGAGAGAGGCTCATAAGCACAGCTGGAAGATTCAATAATGGCATTGTAAGGGCATTTTGGCCCTTGGAAAACAAACTCTGAGGTTCAAACTGATTATGTGTGCACACAAATAAGCAGGAGAAACCCAGCTGCTGTAAAGACTGAGGATTTAATTTACAACCCAGCCCACCAGTGAATTCCCCAACCCCACTGATGAGCAGGAGTCACACAGAGACCCAGTGCCCCGGATAAGAGCTGGGAGCTCTTGTCCTGTGCTTTTAGAGCACAAAACAAACTGTTCACAGCAGCAGGGCCTGAGTCACTGCTACAGCCACCTCCTCTCCAGGCATTTCATCATGGCCAACAATAACGCTCTGACACCTCAATAACTGGACATCCTGTACTTGACAAGCACCAATTTGCAAGGAAATGGAGCTGCCTGCCACAAATTATGTGCTGGATAGCCCTAACAAGCTCTCAAGCAGTGTTTCCCTCCCTCCAGGACAGACTTGCCTCCAAGCCAGCATCATCCCTTCTCCCCACTAAAATGCAAGAAACTGCCAGCAGTGTGAAACAGACCAGTAAAGTTGGGTTTGTGCTGGAAATGCAAAGATATGTAAATGTAAAAAAGCTATAAGTATAACACTGAGGCATAGGTGGGCTCATAAGTTGCACAGAGCTTCAAGATGGGTTTCCAAGGTCAGCCCCAGATGGAAAACATTGACCTGTGGACAGTAAGCCAGAGCAAGTGGAGCTACTACAATGAAAAGAGAGGCTGGGATGAAAATGGAAATGTGGAAACGCCCACATTCCCTGAACAGCTACTTACACAGCTTCAGAAGGAGAAAAAGCCCTCCCTGAATACTACAAAAATCCCTGAGCAGCCTGGCTTTTTCTAAATTACTTGATACCAAGAAGAAAAAAAAAACCCTCACCATGTATTTTCTATCCTAACTGAATTTCAAAAAAAACCACCCAGAAATGAAGATTCACTCATGGGGGCAACAGCTCAGAACACAAGCCCAGAGCTGAGCATGGAGGATTTAAAATCCAAAGTACCTGCAGCACATTTGGATAACCAAACAGGTCCCACCTCCAGATGGGAACATCACCAGGGACTATTTCTCTCTATGAGACTCCACCCGAGCTTGGAGCACCCTGGTCTTAGGGGAAGGTGTCCCTGCCTGTGGCAGAAGCTGAAACTGGATGCTCTTTAAGGCCCCTTCCAACTCAAACAAGTCCCTAATTCTGTGATTTATAGCCCTACACCTCAGCTGTCTTCCTCTCCCATCTTCCAGATGCTTGGCAGAATTTATGAAAACCAGCTAACACTCAGGATGGGGCCTCTCCTGACCAGCAGTCTCACCCCAGGAGCAGCTGCTAAGCAGGGCTTTTATTTTCCCAGGATGGAAATCCTGCTTCCAATGATCTGGGGATGGAAAGGATGGAGCAGGGAGGAGGGAAGGGCAGGTTTAAGTTGCAATAATTTCAGGCTGGGAAGTCACCCCAAGCCAGGGGGGCAGAGGCAGGCCCAGAGCCTTTCTGCCCATTCCAGGGGTAACCCAAGCACCCATCCCATTTTGTACTCCATTCCACAAGCCTGATGGCTCAATCCTAAAAAAAAAAATTAAAAAAAAAATCAACATCTGCAATGGAAGTGGGACCAATATTGGCTTATTTTTGAACAGCTGCAATAGGAAATCCACACTCCATACCCCAAATGCAAAGAGAGGTGTGAAAACATTAACAGAACATCACAAATCTTTTAAAATTAGTTTAGACTGGATTCTCCCCTGTGAGGGTGGGCAGGCCCTGGCACAGGGTGCCCAGAGAAGCTGTGGCTGCTCCTGGATCCCTGGAAGTGTCCGAGGCCAGGCTGGACTGGGAGCACCTGTAGAAGGTCCCTACCCTCGGCAGAACTGGATGAGCTTTAAGATCCTTCCAACCCAAACCATTCTGTGATTTTATGAGTAACCTGCTTAGACACCAGGATCTTCAATGCTTCAGCAGCTTCCTAGAGCAGAACCAACCCACCTAGCTCCCCCCAAACCAACCCACACCCCGTGGGCACCACCAACCTTGCCCACGTGGGATCTGGACAGGAGCAGCCCTGAGTGCCTGTGGGTTCTGTGCTCAGGCAGCAGCAAGCTCTGGCTGCTGTCCCCAGCACAGCTGAACACACATCCCTGTGGTGCCTCAGGATCTGGGTCAGCCAGAGATAGGGCAGGGCTGGAAATAGAGCCCTGCGTCCTCCTGCAACCCCGCAGACAACCCGCTGCTGAAGAGCGCAGAGCAACACTCACCATCCTCCAGAGACTGCCCAAACCTCCCCAGACTGACACACCAACAACAAAACACCTTCAAAGGAAAACAGATGAAACATAGAAAAGGCAGAAAAAAGTGTGGGTTTTTTCTCTACAAGGCAGGGCAGAAGGATGGAAGCAGGAAAATAAGGAGAGACTAAACGTTTGTGACATGCTCCATATTTTAACTCTGTCAGTGCAGGTGTTTTGGGGTTTTTGTGAGGTTTTTTTTTACCTCCAGTGACTACCTAAAAGCCATTTATTATTAGAAAGTGAGATTTGTTGGAAACCTCTGGGAATCTAAGTGGCAGCATGAATTTAAAATTTAAAAAATCATGGGAACAGAAAGGGAAGCTGTGCCCAAGGAAACGGAGAGCAGTCTTGTGACTGATGGTAATGTGGCTCTGAAATGCAGACTCCAGCATAATTTGCCAAACCAACCATGCAGATTAGGAAAAGGAAACCTGGCAGAAATCACAGAGAAAACAGATCCTCACTGCAGACTTAAATCAGTTACTTGACATATTTTTTTAATATTAGGGTTTGTTACTGGCCATGTATGAGACAGTAGCCAGACCACAACAGTTGCTCCCTCCCAACTGCCTTTGCCAGGGCTGTAACTAAAGCAAAAGAAAACTAAGTTTACATGCTAGGATTCCCAGCCTAGAATAATATTTCCATATTTCATTAGCAATATAAATATTTTATTTCAAACATCCTACTTTTGAAGTCCCAGCACATCAGACCCACATCAAAAAGACTCCAAGCCTCCAGAGTTGAAATGTGAATATCTATAGATCTTCATGCTGTTCTCTGCACTTCAGCTGTTACTTTTCATAAACCCACCCAAAAGACACACCATCAACATTATTCATTTTCAATGCCATTCTTCTTGGAAAACATAACAATCCCTGGGTTTGTCTTTATTAATTTAGTTTCATGTAACACTGAGTGTTCCTTGGTCTGAAAGACAAAACGCTACACATACTCAAGATTATTTCTGGTATAAATAGTCTGAACTTTTGAACACAGAGCTCTCTTTTTTCCAGCAATACCTGCTCAGAGTTGCAACAAAAATCAAATAAGTCTCTCCAAGATATGCATCTCCAGGAAGGAGAGGAAGGCTCTTATTGCACAGTTGGTCTAGAAAAAATCAGAAACACAGGAAAGGGAAGAAAAAGGAAAAAAATCCCAAACCATCTTGACTGCCAACAAGTTATGGGTGTACAGCCTGCATGGTGGGGATGTGTCTGACTAGAGCCAGATCTCCTGACATCACAGATGAACTGTCCTGGCATCTTCCTCTTTGTGGTTATGCTACAAGCAGGAAAAACCCTCTTGGTTTATTTGCCAAATCCCAGAACCTTTCTTTACTCTCCATCACAGGCAGCCAAACCCCTCTGTTTGCAGTGGAGATCTGCCACTGCTGGCCTTGGCCCTGATGGCAAAAACAAGCTCCAGCAAACCCAGTGTGGCTGGGGACACAAATCCTTCCCTTCCCAGTCCATCCATCCAGCACCTCCTTCTTCAACAGCTGCAAGGGGGGTGCCAAAACATTCAGAGCAGCTCTGGTCCCTGCTCCAAGGGGCTCTGGCCCTTGAAGTTGCCTTTTATAGGCAACTTCATTGTTGCTGCTCAGTGTTTTGGGCACTGAATGTGACACCTTGATGATTCAACAAGCTCCAAATTTAAGAATTTGGTCTCCAGAAACCCAAGTGCTGCAAAGTCACTTTATCTGCGTGTCAGACTATTCCTACTCATTCCAGCAACTGCTCCTACTGGGCTGCTCCCAATCCATGTCAGATGTGACACTGCTCCCATCGATGATCTGTGACACCAGCAAATCCTGCTCCAATCTTGCTGCTGACAACAAGTGGGCACTGAAGCCAAAGAACAAGAATTCACAAACGTCCTCTCTGGAACATGAAGCATTCCTTACAATTTTAACTGAGAGAGAACTGAAGATCACAAAACAACACTGAAAGCACTCTTCCTTCCACACTGACAGCAACGGTGTGTCAGTGTGTACACGTCAAACAACTGCACAGACCACAAGCAGAGTCACTTGAAGTCACTGCAGTGTGTTCAAAGGCTGCAAAATTAGTTTTACACATTCACCTCAGCTCAAAAGTTATGATCAATTAGGTTCACAAAGAAGGAGAAATAAAAGAAGATAAAAAACTCAGATCTCGCCATCTAACTGTTCTGGAAATTATGAATATTTCAACAACCACCTGAAAGCCTCAGAAGTAAGTTCCTCCTGCAGACACATCCAATTGCCTCTAAATTCCTTTTCTAGTGGCACTTGAGACACAGGGACATGCCTGTGTCATGTTGTCCTAACAACTTTATGGAGATGTCCATCAGCCCCCTGGTTACAGACGATCCTAGGGAATACCTGTGGAACAGTGACACTCAGCCATCCTTTCTTCTGCAGGCAGTCACTCCACTATCTGGCACACTGAACAGGAAAGTCTGGAGGGCTGGGTAACAGATCCACAGGCTGAACTGGTAGGATTTGAACACACCAATTAAATCAGCTCCAAAAGGAACCTGTAATTCCAGCCAAACAAGGGAATCTCAGCTGGAGGTACCGGGTAAGTGCGACCAGCTTGTGTTCCTGACAGGGAATCAAGCTGTGTTTGAAAACAGAACCCCAGAATGGCTGGGGTTGCAAAGGACCTTAAAGCCCATCCAGTGCCACCCCCTGCTATGGGCAGGGACACCTTCCACTATCCCAGGTGGCTCCAAGCCCCGTCCAACCTGGCCTTGGACACTGCCAGCTATGGGGAAGCCACAGCTTCTCTGAGAAGCCTGTGCCAGGGCCTCCCCACCCTCACAGGGAAGAATTTGCTTCCTGATATCCAATCTAACCCTACTCTTTGTCAGTTTGAAATCAGAACAATATTTCACCTTCCAAACTCCCCCACCTGGGGAACACCGTCATCCACCACTCATCCACAGCCCTCAAAACCATTGCAAAGCAACCCAAAACAGAGTGCAAAGCTCAGCCAGCTTTGTTCACCCTTCACAGCCAGAAATAACCAAAAGCACTTCAATCAGATGCCTTCTGAATGGGTGGGCATGTGATCCCTCTCCTCCTGCCACAGAAGGGATGGAGGGGTGTCCAGCTGCCAGCACGAGGCACAGCCTGGAGCAACCTTTCCTTACCAGTCTCAACACTTTCCTTTAACTAAAAGAAGGCAATCCAAAACTTACACTACAGACTGGAAGATCCCTCTTGCAGATGTGTTTCCTCTCAGGGGGCTGTGCATTAGGCAGGAGGGGTTAACAGCTGCTCTCAGTCCCTCGATCCACCCCAGAGCCATCACCTGCTTTAGCTTCATTGAGCACATCACAGTGCAGCTCCCTGCAGGGCACCCACCACATGCTGCTCCCAGCAAATACAGCCCATTGCTTAGATAATTTCAGCTGGTTTAGGCACTCAAAAGCTATGTCCACTCTGGGAAAAACAATTAATAAAGGCCAGCATTCCATCCTGGGAAGAGGACACAGGAATTAACCATTTAATCAGTGAAGGGACGCCTGTCGCTTTGGAAGGATCACTGCAAAACCAAGCCTGGACTTCCCAGCTGCTGTTACACAAACAGTTAACATGCAACAAGGACCAGAACTGCAGGAACCCAGTGGTTCTGTTCTCCTTTCAGAAAGAGGAACCCAAACAAATCAACTTCCATCCCTTCTGTGCAAAGTACTGCACGACCGACCAGCTCCAGAGGAATCTGGCTTGAGGATCTTTAATTATTTGTTGTTGTTAAGTGTGAACAGATGAGAGGGAGGGAGAGGAGCAAAGATTTCAATCTGCAGTCACGTGCACACTGTAGCTCTCTACAAGCAGGTGGGTGAAGCTTAGATTAGCACAGTATTTAGGAGAGCAAGGCAGGGATGTCAATGAGGTGCTGCCTGAAAATAGCCTCACTCTGACCTATCTCCTCTCCCAGATGGATCAGGAGATCCATGGCCACGGAGCCATGGCTCTGTGAGTGCTGGGGAAGGATGGGAGATTGCAAGAGTATTGGAAAAAGCTGCTGAGGTTGAAGATAAAAGGAGAATGGCCAAGCAAATAATGAAGCAGCAGCTATGCAGGAGAGTGTGATGCTCCTTTCCATCCATCTCCCTGCAGCACAGCCACACAAGAGCTTGCTGGGAACAAGCCCTTCCCATAGGTAAACACTCAGGAGACACATTCCCTAGGGATGTCCAGCAGGATCCAATAAGCCTTCTGCATGTAAGGAAACAAAAAAGGGGAATGACAATTCTGCTGCTGTTTCTGATGTGCAGGGGCTCCTCCGAGCAGGAGGGTGAGATGAGATGTTCTGGTACTGCAGAAATTCATCTGAGGGTTTAGACTGGATACTGGGAAGAGATTGTTCCCTGTGAGATTGGGTGCAGCAAGGTGGGATAGTGAAAGGTGTCCCTGCCCATGGCAGGGCTTGGGATGAGAGGATCTTTAAGGTCCCTTCCAACCAATGCTGGGATTGTGTGCTCTGACAAGGAGCCCTTGAGAGCAGGACACTGGGAAAAGCCCATGCAGGCACCTCGTGACAGGCTCTGATTCCCCAGCATTCCCTCCAGGCCTGGGAAATGCACATGGGCCTCCTGAACACATCAGCAACCAGAATATCTTAGGAGTACAAAACAAATAAGGGCCAACTTGCCACAGGTGCTGCTTTACCCACCCACCCCACAGTCAGACTTGCTCTACAGGATTGTCCTCGAGCTGTGCTCTGACATGCAACTTTTAGATAAATCTCCAAGACCTCCTAAACCTGATAAAATAGGACATTTTAATAAGAGGTTATTGAACAAAAAAAAAAAATCTTCCATGTAGAAAGTAATGAAAATTCATTGTGAGTCCTCCAGGAATGCCAGAGCTCCTCCTGCAAGCAACACAAGAGCTGTTGAAATGACTATGAGTGGGAAAAATACAAGTAGTATTCTGGAAACAAGATCAAGTACTATGAGTGTTCACACCAAAAGATATTAAACAGTCACAGAAATTGGAGTTTGGGGGGTGATCAGGTATTTTTGTTTTGTTTGTGTCGTTTTTAGAGGTGAGGGTAGAGCTACTAGATATAGCACAAGATATAAATACATGTGAGATTTTCTTTTAAAAGTAAATATATTATTATGTGTCTGCAGGCATTGCAAAAGCTTTTCACTGGGTCTGAAAATAACCTAAATTCACAAATATTTTCACGTGGGTGAGGGGATAGAAGTACTCTGGCAGAGATCCTGACAAAATGTGCAGCTCACCCTGTGTGGCACCACAACAGCACTGACAATGAGGGTCTAATTCTAGGTTTGATTTCACATCAGCAGTGAAACAATGTGGGGACTGGAATTTATCTGATCCTGAGACAAACTTGTGCTGGTCTGGATCAGTCTGAAATGTAAGACATGCCACACATGGCACCATGTAAATTCAGATTTAATGGGGACACAGCCGAGCTCAGCCCAGAAAAGCCAGCAGCTTTCCTGTCTGGTTTTGGGATTTCTTGCCCTCCCCAAACACAATCTGCAGGAGACAGGTTGCCAGCAGCAAGGAGGAAGCATCCTCCTTTCTGGAGGAGCAAGGAGGAAGGATCAATATTCAGAAAGCTCTGGAGAAGCAGTGGAACAGCCCCTGGGGAGCAGAGCAGACACAGCACCGGCCCAAAACTCAGGAAACCTGGAGCTCCTTAGCCCCTAAAAGCCACTTTTTGCCAAGTAACCAATTTCCTTACACTCTCCATTAAATAAAACATGAAGGGCAGGCAGAGACATAAAATATGAATGCACCCACGTCCGAAAGCAACAGGCCCTGTTATTGTAGATGCTGCATAAATCATTGAGGACAAGGGGACTTGTGTCCCCTAACAGAGGGAGCAGAATTTGGGGTCAGCAGGCAAGGGAGTTTGATATTAAAAAATGCTGCATCTATATTTGCCTTTGTGATTTGCACTGCCTAAAGATAGCAGAAACCACTTTACTTCATGTATTATTTAGTCAGGCCAGATGGGTGAAAGGCAGAATCAAGCCTCAAGACAAACATCAGGTGATTTTGGTGTGGGCCTCCACCAAATACAGCACTTGGAATGGGATGCCACAGCACAGAATCCCAGAATGGTCTGGAGCTGATAAAACCCATCCTGCCATGGGCAGGAACAACTTCCACCATCCCAGAGTGCTCCAAGCCCCGTCCAATCCGGCCTTGGATACTTCCAGGGATGGAGCAGACACAGCTGCTCTGGGCCAGTCCCTCCCCACCCACAGGGACTCTCACTGGGAATTCAGCCAGAATGACCAAAATGGTCCTTTCTGTCTGATTTCCCTGCCTGGGGCCATAACAGAATTTACGAACTGCACTGTTGAAACTCACTGCTGTATCTGTTTTCCAGAGCTTTGTCACATTAACACAACCTCTTTACAACTTCAAGTGTTAGCAGTTACAAATGTTGCTTTGGCAAATTTCTCTAGGGAAAAGTAATAGCTACTTATGGAAACCTTGCCCCCAATCACTGCCACCTCCTTTTTCTTGAGATTTTTTATTTCAGGCAGTTGACTGACAAATAACACTGCTGTTTACAATGCACAACATCTTGCCTTTTTTGTGTTTGCACAATTTGATTTAAAAGGCACAGCAGCTTTCAGACAGCTGGTGGCAGACAACAACCTCCAAGTTCAGTCATGACAACTCTGCAGGTAGCTGAAAACCACTTCCCACCTTGAAAATATGGCCCAAAGTATTTTTGGACTACCTTTTTACTACTCTGTACTTACAAAGTGGACTTGAGGTGACCTTGCAGCTAGATGAGCTCAGGATAAAGACTGTGCTCAGCTGTGTCAGTGAATTCTCTAGCACAGGACATCCAAAGCTCCAGTGGTGCTCAGGTCTTCATGGGGCTTCATATTCTCTTTCCTACCCTGCACAACTACAAAGCTCAACAGGTCCCCACTGAAGATCCAGGAATTGCCAAGTCTGCCCTAACACTCAGCTCCTACTCTGATTCTTCAGAGGTTCAACAGAACTGAAAGTCATCCTCATGCCTGAAGTTACTTCTGAGTATAAAATCACTTCACAGAATCCCAGAAGAGTTTGGGTTGGGAGGGACCTTAAAGCCCATGCAGTTCTAGCCCTGCCATGGGCACGGACACCTCCCACTATCCCAGGCTGCTCCAACCTGGCCTGGGACACTTCCAAGGATCCAGGAGCAGTTTGGCTTCTCTTTGCAGCTTTTGCTCACCTGTTTTCAAAGGCACTTTTTAGACAGGACTCCTTCCTTCCTTCATAGCTTTGCAGGGCAGAGCATGGAGGCAAATTATATTATGTGGGAATCTCACAAAATCAGGGAAATCACAAAGGAAAGTCAGGAGAATTCACCTCAAACTGAGATCTGGACAAGAACCAGCAGGAGTGTTTGTGCTCCGTGTCTTTTTTCTTCCTTATTTTCCTTTCCATCTCGGTAGAGTCTGTTCTTCCTTCTCTCCTCTCCCTTCCTCCATCCTTTGAGGCTCCTCCCAGCCCTAGGTGTCAGACCCTTCCCAGCCCAATCCAGATGAAAAATCACCAGGATTAGGAGAAAGTGAAAAGGCTGCTAAAACCAGGGAAATCCCAAACCACCACCGAAAAGAGAGGGCAGAGTATTGTAGATAACTTTGTGGTGTCTCCTCATCCTCCTTCCTGCCCAAAAGAAGGAGAATCAGTGTGAAAGGATCCCAAGAACTGTAAATAAATGATGACTGTTCATCAATGAGCTCAGGCTGCAATGAAATGAAAGCCACAGCAGGCTCTGTAATCACTCACAATAAACCCCTCCAACAGGATCACTCCTGCACTGATGGCTCAATTATGCCCGGGCAGAACGTTACACAACATTAAACATTAACAAAAGTCTGAGCCTGGGTCACTTTTCTCCCAGATAAATCCAAATCAGTAACCCAGTGCTCTGAGCTTAAGTATCCCAGAATTGCCAGATCAATTCTTTTCCCACCTTTCCCTTCACATCTGATAAAAGCCAGGCCACCACAAACAGGGAAAAATGTTTGCAAATAGTCCCTCTGCCAAACAGTTACACTGTCATAATTTAAAATACACATGATTTGGGGGAGAGGTGCTGATGTAAATTTAGTAGCTCAGGAACTAAACCAGGGGCAAACTGTTCTGGGCTATGAGGGTTCATCTCAGCTCCCCAGAAGGACTTCTTCCCTCCTCTAAAATCCTGTTCCCAGTGAACAGTTGCACCACTTCTGTTCCTGGAAGCTGTAAGAAAATCTGTGAAGGCAAACACAGCAGAAAGTTGCTTTCATTTCTGATTTGGCTTTTGCAATATCACTTTTCATAACTTCACCAGAACCAGAGATCCCCTCACCACCTGAGACATCTGTCCACTCTCTCTCTCTGCAACTGTATTAACACAAACTAAAGTTCCTCAAGGTTTGCCCAGGCAAGATCATAGAATCCTGGGATGGGTCAGCTTGGAAAGGAGCTCAGTGAGCACCTGGTGTCACCTCCCTGCTCCAGCAGGGCCATCCCAGAGCACAGGGCACAGCACTGTGTGCACACAGCTCTGCAACAGCCCCAGGGAGGAGAGCCCAGAGGCTCTGTGGGCAATCTGCTCAGGGCTGGGCACTGCCCACTGCCCCCAGGATCCCCAGGACACTCTGCTGGCTCAGGGACAGCTCGGTGTCCCCCAGGTCCTCCCCTGCAGAGCTGCTCCAGCAGGTCCCCCCAGTCTGTGTTATTGATGGGGTTGTTCTTTGTTGCTTTAACCTCAGTCTAACATCCAAACACACCGAGAGAGCTGAACAATGCCAGGATTTAGGTGGGGTGTGACTGGTTTAGAACAGAGAAACCAATGTCCCCAGAGTGAAGCAGGTGGCTGAGATTAAAAGAGAAAACTTTACAATACCAAAGGAGTTAGAAATAATACAAAAAAAAAAAAATCAGAAAGCTGGGAAGATAAAGAAACTGAAATCAAAGTTACACCAAAACTCACTTGCTGGTCCTCCAACTAAATCCTTCTCATACTTGATGCTTAATACCCAACAATCCCAAAGCATCAGCTTCTCCAATACAAATAAATTGGAGTCAAATGTGTTCAGATTCACTGTTTCAAAAAAAAAAAAACCCAAGTTTTTACAGCATCCATATTCTTAGTGGTAAAAAACCTGCTTGATTGCTGAAGTGATCTTTTAAATTTACCAAAAAAACCCAATGTTATATCTATGACCAATGAATTTTTATTCCTGGTTATGAAAAGCAGCCCAGTAATTTGTGAGAAATCATGCTGAAGTGTTATGAAACTTAACTGAGTAAAAATACCTGCTTGTCTTCAGGATTCTTCTTCAGAGGCTGAAGCACAACTTCAATTCTTAAATTTACTTTTAAAAGGTAGAACAATTCCAGGTAAAGGTAAACTCTGACTTGACACTGAATTGCACTTTGTATTCACAGCTTCTCAAAAAAAAATCCTGTTTGTCTTCAAAGTATTTGCCCAGGAAACGTGACAGGTTTTCTGAAGTAAGTATTAGATAAACATTCTTTAGCTATGATCAATAACTGCTGTAGTCTCTTCACTGCATCCTTTGCAGGGAATGCTTGATACAGGACACATCCTGGGGTTTAGGATCTATACAGGATGGATATCCAGGATATCTGAAATGCCCCTGGATATTTTTTATCAGCACTGTACAGGATGGGTCACTGTTTATCAGTGTGTGGCTGGGACTGCTACAACAAGAGGAGCTGAACCAAGGAGCAGCAGGAGAACTCAACCTGTTCTAAAGGCTAATAAAGAGTTAAAAAAAGTTAAAGAAAGCAAATAAAAATAAACTCAAGCCCCCAAAACCGAAGACAAAAAAAAAGCAGCTGGAAACAAACCTTTCAGTAAATAAAATAATGGTTTTCCTGACTGGATTTTAGGAATTCAGTTGTTTTAGGAAAGACAACAGAAAATATATCAAAAGGACCAGTGATAACCACAAGGAACAGTGATAAACACTGAAGGTTGGTGACAAAACACTGTACAGTGACCACTTCCTAAAAGCAACACTTAAAAAGTCCATGGTTTCCTGAGCACAAGTTCTTTATCCTTGGCTTGTCTGTTGACTCTTTCTCCTCCTGACACCTCACACACTTATTGCAAAATAAAGTCCCTTCTGAGAGTGTCATATTACACATTCACATTCAGTGAAATCACACCCCCAGCACTTTTTGGTTTTGCTTTTTTTTGTTTCCCAAGTAGAACTCTCCTCACAAAACAGCAGAATAAGAACAACTCAAAGAGCAGAGTAGATCTCCTTAAATCTCTGTCCTTAACTTGGACAGACTAACCCAGATATGCTCAGCTGTGGCTGGAAGCTTAAATCCAACCTTTCCAATGGGAGTCTTCACCTGAATTCCCTGCACAAGTGGACTTGTGTCACCCTGTGCTAGAAGAGCTCTACAAGCTTTCCTCAGAAGCATCCCCTCCCTCTGTCCTGTGCCTGGGTGATCCCACGGTGGAAAACCTGCTCTTTTCCTGGTTTTCTGCGGGCACGGAGCACCAGCAAGTCCTTCCCCTTTCGGTGGCAGCAGCGAGTTGTGAGAGCAGCCGGGCTGGATGCTGAAACCATACCTCACATTTCCTAATCCGCCTTTCTATTTTTAACCAGAGCCATCTCCCCCACCTCCTCTGCCATGCAGACAGCTGCAGAAAGCAGCTGGAGAAAGCAGAATGCTCCATCAGGGCAATTTTGCTGGCAAAAAAACCATCCTCAGGCCAGAGGCAAGTGCACAAGGAGCAGCAGAGACACTCCCAATGTGTGTTCCTTCTCCTTGTCCCTTGTGGCCACACAAAGAGTGTGGCAACCTGGTTACCCAAAGCACCATGGCTCACCTGAACTGGCTGAGATCCTAATCAGCACCTTCTATCCCTACAAACTCAAGAGAGGCTCAAGCAAGGATTCAGAGAATGGATCTGCTGCTGTACCAGGCTCTCCTAGGACAGGGATGAGGGACCACCCTGCCCTCTGCAAGGCAGATCACTGACACAGCACCTGGGAGCACTTGCTGGGGTGTCCCCAGCACAGAGACCTCCTTCCACAAGCTCACACCTCCTGGAGAAAGGTCTGGAGTCACCTTGTCCTCCAGGTTTGGGTATCTCCTCCCTCAGGCACTTGGTGTCAGGTGTAGCTCAGACACAGCAACCCTCGAATTCTCTCCTCACATGGGAGAGCAGCTTTAAAAAGCTCAGCCTTAAAAAGCTAATGTGCAGCCAGGCTGTAAAGTTAACCAAGCAAAAAGGGCACTTTCCCAAGCAGCAGGAGCAGTTTGGAGCTTTCCCAGGCAGCTGGAAAGCCGGGCACACAGAGCACAGGCTGTGCAGGGCACTGAGCCGTGCCGGGTGGCACACAGCTCCTGGGGCACAGGCTCCACTGAAAGTGAGCTCCAGGCTACCGAGCTGTGCCCTCCAAGTCCTTGTTTGGACCCATTCTCGCCCTGGAGACGCCTGAAAATCCCCTGATAGGAGCAGGCAGACCTTTGGCAGAAGACAGCCAGGCTGAGTTTGGCACTTAGAACAGACTCAGCTTAGGGGTGAAAGGCACAACTCCAACACCGACTCAGGGAGCTTAGAGGAGTTTAGCTGGAAGTTTTGAGTCATGCTCTTGGACATGGGCAACTAAAACAGCTTAAGCCCTTCTTGGGCCCTTTTTCTTTTGTTCAGGCAGTGACTGCAAACATCACAAATGAAACTATTTCTGCTGTTGTCCATGTGCTACAGATTTTCCATGCTTGAAGTTACACAAAACAGACTCGTTGCCAACATGATCTATCAAAACATAAAGCAAATGCAGGCAGGACTGTGCACACTCTAAGTATTAAATGCTTCAGAGAAACCCATCTCTTACATGCCTAAAGAAACAAAAGTCAACCAAAAGAGAAGTGTGGTGTGGAATTAAGCACAGCAAGACCCACAGCAAATCTTCCCAGCTCAAACGGATTTGAATCACAGGATGCCAGGAAACGAAGCTGCTGAGCAAAACACTCCATCAGCCATAAACCCATGTGAAATTACATTTCATTAATGAATGACAGTGTTAACAAGTAAGTAAATGCTGTGTTTCCCCTCTGCCTTAGCTGGAGCTGCTTCCTTAGGAAAAACACCACAGGGAGAGCAGGTCCTCTCCCATCATTAATCCACTGGACTACAGCACTTTGTTAACAGGCACAGAAACCACGGCAGCAGCAAACACCCACGTGTGAAACCAAGATCTGCAAGTAATTTCATGTCTTACCTTCTGGAAAATGGGAGTTTCAGGGGCAGAAAACCTCTTTAGCAGCTTTTACAGGCACTGGGCCCATGGGTTAATGATTTACCTGACAGTGCTGTTTAGCAGATTAGATAAGAGTGGTTTTGTTATGGTCTGTTTTCCTGCCTTTGTCTGCATAACCAAATCAACTGGCAAATGAAGTAGGCAGGGTATTACTTGACAGAGCAAGAAGAAATTCATGCTCCTCTCAGCTTGCTCACACCATCCTGCTATAAAAACACATTTTTTATACAGACACACGTGCCCATCTGTACACACACAGCCTAAAAACCAACGCCTGGAGTAGTTCTTCTCTGTGTGTGTACGCTTGTGTGTGCATATACACAAATATATGTATAAAAAATACACACAGATGAGCTACTGCAGGCAGTTTGGTTTAGTTTCTTCCCCAGAAGCCAAGTAAAAAAAAAACAAAACCCTTGACTCATCGCTCTAAATCTAAATCAGCACATTGTCCCTGGCTTTTAGTTTGTGCTGTGTAAACTCTGGTTATCTCCCACAGGTGTGCTGCAAACAAACCTCCAAAGGCAGAAAGCACAGGGAGATTCCGTGTCCCTGCGGGAGATGGAAACACAGCCCTGATGCAATCTGGGGGACACACCGCCAGGTCACCGCTGTCCTGTGAGCCGGCAGCCTGGCTGGTTTCTAGTAAAAAGACCCCAAGCTAAACTAAAAACGGAGATTAAAACCAAGCGGCAAACAGCAAAGCAACCACAAGTGCCACTTTTAAAAGTCACCCAAAAGACAACCAACTCCCCCGGAGTTGTGCCGTAGATGTGACTGTATCCAAGTCTCTGTCGCTCCCCAAACACGCCTGCACACCCAGCCGGAGAGCAGCGCTACTCACCGCTGGAGATGAGGCGGCAGATAGCAGCAGATAACGCGGCTTCTCCTCGGGCAGCTGCCGGCAGCGGCGCGGGGACACGGCGGCGGACAGCGCGGCCACTCCCGCAGCTCCTCCGCCAGCCCCGACTTCCTCCGCCTTCAAAGCCGCCTTTCAGCTTCCCCGGGCCGGGCTGCGGCGGGGCTCCCCTCCCAGCTGCGGAGGGAAACGGGGAGGAGAGGTGAGCGGAGATGCAGCGGGGATCCGGCTGCTCCTTCCCCGGGCGCGCCGGTGCGTCAGCACCGGAGAGGAGGGGACGGAGCGGCCGCGACGGGAGAACGGCGGGAGGAGGAGGAGGAGGGGGAGGAGGA